>CM040421.1:134401564-134802024 GCA_022702705.1 Papilionanthe hookeriana x Papilionanthe teres | reverse complement strand
AATGTGTGATGCTAGTGATTATGTTATTGGAGCTATTTTAGGTCAGAGATATGATAAGATTTTCAAAGTGATCCACTATGCTAGTAGAACTCTTAATGAAGCTCAAATTAATCATACCACAACTGAGAAAGAGTTATTAGATACAGTATTTGCCATTGAAAAATTCATATCATACTTAATTGGAACAAAATGTGTGGTGCATATTGACCATTCTGCTATTAAATATTTAATGAAAAAGAAGGATGCAAAATAGAGACTTATAAGATGGATTCTTCTTTTGCAAGAATTTGATTTTGAAATAGTAGATACAAAGGGTGCTGATAATCAAATTGCTAATCATCTATCCAGGCTTGATTATGAAAAATCTCTTTGCTATGAAAATGAAATTAATGAACATTTTCCTGATGAAAAATTATTCAATATCAATGAGGGGAGTGTTCCATGGTATGCCAACATTGTAAACTTTATTGTCAGTGATATTTTACCCTATGGTTTGGCATACTAAGAGAGGAAGAAATTTTTATCTGAAGCTAAGACTTATTTTTGGGATGACCCATTTTTATATAAACAAGGAAATGATCTGATTATTCGAAGATGTGTGCCTTTAGAAGAAACTTTTGAAATTATTCAAAAATATCATTATTCTTATTATTGGGGACATTTTGATGTTGATAAAATAACATATAAAATCTTACAATCTGGATTTTATTGGCCTACAATTTTTAAAGATGTTAAAGCTTATATTAAAAATTAAAATCAATGTCAACGTGTAGGCAATATTTCTAGAAGAAATGACATGCCCCTCAATTATATGTTGGAAGTCGAAATATTTGACGTTTGGGCATTAGATTTCATAGGACCATTTATACCATCTTTCAGAAATATATACATTCTGATAGCAGTAGACTATGTATACAAATGGATAGAAGGTGCTACTTTACCTCGATAGGATGCTCAAAGTGTTGCAAAGTTTTTAAGAAAGAATATATTTTGTAGATTTGGAATAGTAAGAGTAATCATAACTGATGGGTGAAGTCATTTTAGAAATGCGATTATGGAAAAACTAGTAAAGAAATATCATATTAACCATCACATTGCTACTGCTTATCATCCACAGAAAAGTGGTTTGGTTGAATTATCCAATCACGAAATTAAAAGAATAATGGAAAGATTGTTAATCCAAATAGGAAGGATTGGTCAATCAAAATGGATTATGCTGTGTTAGCTTATAGGACTGCATACAGAACTCATATAGGAATGTCCCCATATAGGCTAATTTTTGGAGAATCTTGTCATTTACTAGTTAAACTTGAGCATAAAGCATAATGGGATCTTAAAGAGTTTAATTATAATTTGAAAGATGCTGGTGAAAAGAGATCGTTGCAATTAAATGAGCTTGAAGAAATAAGGGATGAATCTGATGAAAATGCTAAGATTTATAAAGAAAAGATGAAGTTATGGCATGATCGAAAAAAATTCATATTAAAAATCTTGAGTCAGGATAAACATTTTTGTTATATAATGCTAGATTAAAAATATTTTCTGGATAACTTAAGTTCAGGTGGATAGGCCCATTTATTGTGATGAAATTTTATCCCTATAGAGTTGTGGATATTAAAGATCATAAGACTGGAAAAATATTCAAAGTTAATGGTCATAGATTAAAACCCTATTTTTCAGTCGATCAATTTAAATTGATGATAATCTGATGATGGGTCACTCAGAATAAGCTCTGGGTATGTCAGGCCGAAGACGTTAAACCAAGCTCTTTGTGATAGGCCGTATTTTAAAGTAATTGGTACTTTATGTTTGTGTTGTGTGCTTTTGTTTAGTTTGATTTGAAAAATGTGGCAGTATTTTAAAGTTTTTATGTTATAGTGGTGTCTATTTTACCTTATTTGATGACTTAGAGAAGTCATAATGAAGATTTGGACGTTTCGCAGACCTGTGCTAAAATGAGTAGTGGCGGCTATGCGCCACAAGTTGGCGCTTAGGCGCCAGAGTTACAAAAAATGTGAAATATGTGGTTCTAGAAGCCTGAATCATGGGTAAGTTGTTTCAGAAGTTATTTAGGAGTTAAAACACATCTAGGGTCCGTTTTTAAGACTTCCCAAGTCTATAAAAAGTTCTAGAATTAAGAGATACTTGCCCGAGTTCCTATTTTCACTTTTGAGTCTTCAGGAAAATTATTTTGAGAGTAAAAATGTCTACTTGGGAGAGCGAAGTTAAGTAGAAATAGAAATCCAACAAGAAGATGTTTATTTGTGAGAGTTCGCAAGAGTTATTCAACGAATTTCTAGCCGTTAGTATCCAAGGAATTACTAAAATAATTGTAAAGATCGAGCCTGACGTGGATTCAATCAAAGCAAAGGTAAATGAATCTAACGTACATTTAGAACACATTGGATGGCATTTCAAAATGCAGTTCAGTCATACGAGCCATATGGAAAAAGCGGATAAAGCGATGTTTCTGAAGAAGAAATGAATAGAAGAAGATTTGGTGAGAGTTTTCAACCATCACCCGTTTTATTAGAATTAAATTTCATATGGTTCAAATGAAACTAATGATGGTTCTAGATATATTCCACCTACTGGAGAGTGGAATTACATTTAAGTGTGGTCCTTTGATTTAGTTATCTATGTTTAATGTTTAGTGTTTGCGATTATTCTAATGTTTGTGTCATGAGTTTGTTGCATCTTAATTTGTATTTGTTACATCTTAAGGATGTAGATTTGTGTTAATTATATGGGTTATGAACATGTGTTTAGGAATATTTCATCCAAGGATTTTGGATTGAATTTTTTTTTTGTATTAAGTGTTTTGTTTTCAATGAAAGTTATGTTTGTGTGAAATTTTTATTGAATTGATTGATATTAAAGTGTGATTTTGGAGTATTAGAAGTGTGTATGAGGTACAAAAAATTATTTAAGCTGTTTAAGGGTGGTTAACTAAGCGTTTTAGTGCGATTAACATAATTGCAAAATCTGTGCACTGGCGACTAAGTGCTAAACCCTCGGCAGTTAAGTGCCAGAACATGCAGCTAAGTGCCGTAATGTAGCGCATAGGCGTTGGTTCTTGAATACTGGTTTACAGGTGTTAAAAACCTAAAAATTGACATTATTTCCCAATTGTCACCTTCATCCTCCCAAATTTGAGAAATATGATCGTAGGCCATTACCTATTTGGATCATTTTAGAGCTGCTTTCAATGAAATTTGTTAGATTTCAACTTCTTAAGGTATGAGCACCTCTCCTAAGCAAAAAATTTTTATTTTCTCCATGTATTTTGAGTACATACTTGAGAAATCTTAAAATCACTATTCATGCTAAATATGAAAATTTGAGAAAAAGCTTGAGAAATTGCTTGGATTTGGTAGATTTTGCCTTTAGAAGTTAAGTTTAGCAAGTTTAGTTTGCTTTTGGAATTTATGGTAAATTTTTGCAAATTTTAGAAATGGCTCTAAAACTGAAACGCTCGAAGGGGAAGGCTAGATTCGATTCAGACAAGTTTGTTAATTCAAGAGCTGAGGATTGGTACATTGATGTACTTTCATTAAATAAGTTGATTCCTGAAAGAGTTTTTAGTAGACCGAGAGGCAATATTGAAGAAATGATTGGTTGTAGGAATTAGAGAAATTCTTGTTGCCGTTGCTGTCATTTTTGTGGTAAGAGAGTTTTAAGCTAACTTGCCAGCAACAGAGGAAAATTTAGTAATGGTTCGAAGACAATAAGTTGATTTTTCTCCTGTGGTAATCAATACCTTTTACCGACAACCTCCTGAAATATTTTGTTATTATGCAAATTATCATCCTACGGAAGGAGAATTAGATGAGATTATGTATTTTCTTACTGATGGAAGAGGTCTCTAGAAAATTACAAATGACAGAAGAGTGAACTTCCAAGCCAAGGCTTGGCATTATTTTATCTCATCTAAGTTATTACCTTCAAGTCATGTTAGTGAATTTATGAGGGATAGAGCTATTCTGAACTATTGCATTAAGTAGGGAAAACTGATAAAATTTGGAGTGATTATTTTTTATTATATTATAAACTATGCCAGAGCTGTCACTGCTGCTGGTATGTGATTTTCTTCCCTAATCCATTCACTTTTGTGAGCACTCTGGTGTAAAGTTTGAAACTTGGGAAGAGGTTATTCAGCCACATAGACCTATTACCAGTGTAAATGTGAACACTTACACTGTACATTCAGAATTTGGATGGAAAGGAGGATCAGTTAGATCTCCTAGTGCATCTGCTTCTACTTCTCATGCTTCTACTTCACAAGCATCATCATCTAGAGGTCAGTTTTCTGGTTTGTAGACTGGGCTGTTACTGAAGATTTTAATGAAAGTTAGTCTGACCAGAGAACATGTTAAGGATATAGATGGGAAGGTGGAAAACATTGAGAGATATATTCAGAAACATGATTAGTATGAGGAGAATTTTCAGTAATATGGACAGACTGATAAGCGGAGATCACAGTGCTGAAATGCCTCCTCATCCATATTTTATCCCTTATGTACCTTCCAGAGATTGGAATTAAAGAGATGATGATGATGGAGATGATGAGTAGGATTTTTATTTGGTGAGTCTATGATGTTTGTATTTGTCTTTTATAATGTTTGAAATTTTTATTGTTTGTTGTATGATGTTGTGAACACTGATATGTTGGGCTATTTCTGTTGTGCATTGTTGACCTCATTTTTTGTGAGGTTCTTCTTTCCTCTTAGCGCTTAAGATCTAGCCATCGAACTTCTCCTTGACTATCCTAGAAGACTATAAATGAAACCCACCATTTAGAAATTCAACCAAATCTAAACTCTCTTTATAATTCTACATGGATGGTCATCAACCTCCAAATTACTTGGAAGGTTAGGACCAATGAGTAAGAAGACAAGGATGAGTTTCTATAAGATAGTCAAGCCTTAGGACAACACTGGGTGGCCTGGTCTTGGTGTGGTCCAGCTTGCATACACCACATTGTTGCACATACCTGAACCCTATAATCACTCACACTTAACCTAGCCTCCTGACTCTTTTAGGAGACTCATATGGATGGGCATCAACCCTTAGTCCTTGGCTAAGAGGGTTAGGAACAACATATGGAGTGCCTGAAATAAGTCCTCTCATGGATCTTGTGAGCTTTAGATGGCTTCATTGCTCAACCAGAATGATTTCATGTTACTCACCTTAAACCAATCTTCATTTTTCCAAAATTTTCATTTTTGACCCTCGGGGCCCTAAACCTACCAAATTACCCAATTACCCTTGAAAAGGGCCCAAATTCCCAAAATTACCAAAATTTCCCAAAATCCCTTCAAAATCATTCCAAGTTGTTCCCTACCATCCAATTTGACCAAAATTACCCAAATATGACAAAATTTTCAAAATTCCCAAAATACCCCCCAAAATTACCAAAATGCCCTTCATAGCCAAAAATTTTGAAAATCCCAAAAAATCTCAAAAATTCCAAAATATTCTCCACATCATTTTCTTCGACTACCACATAGCACATTTTTGTCAATTTAACCCAACTAGATTAAAAATTCCAAATTTACCCTTAAACCCAAACTTAACCTAAATTGAACTCAATGTCAACCAAATTGATTCCAATTTTCTCCAAATAAAATTACAAACCATCATAACACTCCCACAAACCAAAATTTTTGTTAATTTGCCCACAATTTGAACCTAAGCTTTACCCAAACCTTACTCAAACTAAAATTCCCAAGTTTGCCCTAAATTGTCCATGAACCCAAACATACCAAAATCCTAAAATTTCCACCCAAACAATGTTGAAAAATCTTTGTCAAATCCCCATAAACATTTTGCAACATTAATTTTGCATCTAGCTCAACATTGGCTCAGCCTTAGCCAAAATTAACCCTATTTGATCTAATTTGACCATACACTTGAAATACCCAAATTAAATCTAATTCAACTCCAAATCACTCCAACGTTGTTCCAAACTCTTCATAACACGTCCCTACACCAAACTCAACATTTATTTGATCCAAATTGTGACAAAAGTCTCACTCAAATTCCCATTTTTGATCAAAGTCCCAATTTAAGCCTAAAATTGTCACATAGCCAAAAATTTCAAATTGATTGTTCAAAATCCAAAATTTTCACCCAAAATTTGTTGGAAACCTTTCCTAACATTATTTTTGACCTTATGTAACATTTAATGGAGACTTGAATTCACTTTAGGCCAAACCTAAACCCATTTGACCAAAAAAACCCAATGTTGGCCCAAAAGCCCAAACCTTCTCAAAATTGAACCCTATGACCCATGAAAATTCCCAAATCAATTTTAAATCAAATTTCAACTTATCCTAACCCAATTTGAATTAAATTCAATCCCTTTTGGTCATGGCATAATAAATTTAAAAAAAATAAAAGACACCCTTCATGCATGTTGGAGGCCCATCCCTTAAGCATTTTTAAAAGCCTATTTTATCATTCCCCTCATCATGTGTTTGATTAAAATCATTCCCTAAAATTCCAAATTCATCATTTGAATCAACCAAAAATGACCTCATGACATTTTTCCATCAAATCACCCAAAAGTCATAAATTCATTCTCATGCAAGCACTCAAGCTAAATGTGAGCCATAGAGCTTTGTTCCAAGCTAAATGACAAGCCATGCTTGAGCCACATGAAGCCATGAGAGCCTTTGCCATGTCACCAAATCATTCATGGCAAATAGAGGAGGCACTTTCCAACCTCCTTAAAAAGTTTTTAACCACTCTAATATCACACTCTAAACCATGATTTGCCACCTCATCATGGATAGGGACCTCACCACCTAAAGTCAGCTGAACCAAATGATTCACATCAGCCTAAATCAGGTCATGAGAGGGTGAACCAAGCCCATTTACATGATTTGACTCAATTGGACCCAAAATGAGCCCTTACCCCATTCCATTTTAATCAAACCCCTTTACACATGTCAAACCTCAATTGAACTCACCAACTCCAACCCTGACCCCACTGAGTCAGATGGTGACTGAACACTAGCCGACCAGCCAACATCTCGTCGGAACACTCCATGGACGAGAGCTCCGTGTGAGCCAAAAATTCAAATTTTGTTGTGCTGAGCTGTCTCATTCCTATTGGTCACCACAGCTCTTCTTCCCTTGACCTAGGCAGTTGATTCCACGCCCTAACTACCCATGGTGAGCTCTCTAGCCATGGATATTTAAACACCTCACCTCCATGGCCACAAGGGTTGCTAAACCAGACCTTGCCAAAACTCTGCCCAATTCACTCCAAATACTCCCCACAGCACAGAGAAGCTCAGTCCCAATGCATTTCTGCCCTAATTCCCATTGATTGAGCACAATTTCAGGCCCAATTTTAGGCCAGAAACCAGGAAACTCTCTGAACCTTCATCAAATCCAAATTAACTCTTCCCACACCTTCACCAGAGGTAGAGAAGGAGTTCCCTCATCAAAGCCCCATGAATAGAGGTCTCTACATTGGACTTCCACCAAGGTCGGCTACCATTTGGAGGAGTTCTACACCAACTTCAAACGGAGCTTGAGTGCTGCTTACAGGAGCTTCACCAGACCCCAATGAAGGTGTCACAACCATCCAATTAAAGCCACACCACTTGGATTAAGGTAATGGCTCAAAAAACCTAAACCCGAGCTCGGGTTGGGACTTTTTGAAGAAAACATGAAATTAATGCTTGATCAACAGTATGTATGTGTAGAGCTAGGTTAGATCTAGGTGTAGAAACAAATTTCATGAAAATACATTGAGAATTTAGGGAGAAATTAAACCTAGAAGGCGTGCAATCATCGTCTCACACCAGTCGGGGACGATGAACGAGGACGTCAAATCGCGCGTGTGATGAATGGAGGGCTGGGATCGCACCGATCGAGCAAATGATCCATATACAACAGGACACATGTCGGCTGATGCAGATGATGGCGCCAAATAGTTAAGTGAAGCGTGGCACGTCGACACGTTTGAGGATCCAATCAGCGCTGACTGGATTAAGTGAGAAAATCCCCATTTTCTGATTTATTTAATTACCCTGAACATAAAAAAATGCATAACTTTGTGTAGAAAAATTCAAAAATTAAAAGAAAAATACTATTTGCTCAGTGAACAGAGGAGAATAATGTGAAATTAAAATCAAAGTTATTTGCTAAATATTTATTTTTAAATTAATTGAATACAGTAAACCTTCAATCAGTTCTCCACTCACACACACAATTCACCATGGCTTGGGACTAAGAGGCTTTTGTTCCCTTTGTCCTTGAGAACATTTCCTAAATTTTTCAAGGCCAGAGGAGATCTCTAAACAGAGAACCATATTTTCCAAGTTTATGTGCCTATTTTGATAATTTAAATGTAATAATTAGTATAGTAATTAGAAAATTCTAGGAAAATTAGTGTAGGTTCCCTATGTCCAGAGGAACTTAGGAAACTTATTTAGTAAACTAAAACAATAAATATAAACGTAATTGGCTAATTAACCTAAAATCAACTTTGAATTAATTAGGGCAAACTAAAAATCAAAATAACTTGAAATTAATTCTCCACTGTTCTTTAAGATAAGAGGAAACTCTATAAAAATTTTAAAGTCAATTGGAATTAATTTAATCCACTAAATGAATTTCCTAGGTAACATAGGTATATTGAATATTAAAAAATTCATAAAACCCAAAATACATTTCAAAAGTTCATCAAATTAATTTTCAGAGTTCTCTGTGATCAGAGGAGTCCAAGAAAAATAAAATTACATTTTCATAAAAATTTGATTTTTAGTCATTTTTAAAATATTTAATAATTAAAAATTATAAAAAATAATAAAAATATAAAAATTCACCCAAATGTCACATTTGGTCTTCTAATCACTTGGGAGCCATCAAAATATTTTTCCTATGTCTCCAAGTTAAGATATTAATTTTTAAAGGCCTAGGATAATTTTTAACTTTTAAAAAATGAATTTTCTTAACCTTTCACTAAAATAATTCTAATAAATCAACTAAAAATAGAAAAATGTAAAATTTGCTTCTCTGGGTTCCCTAACCTCAGAGAGATTTTAAAAAACATAAAACTTAATTTTCTACTTTTAAAATATTTTATATTTAATTAACACTCTAAAACTCAAAATAATTATTATAATTAAATTAAAATTTAAAAAATCACCAAAATTGGTCCAATTGATCCTCTGGTCAGTAGGAACCTCCCATAATTTTCTTAAGGATAGATAGTTAATATTTATTAAGTTATTGAATTTCCATTCAAAACCCTAATTTTTCATTAAAAATAATTCTAAAAATAAAATAAAGATCAGAAAATTACATTTTCTCCTCAAATGTCTTAATTGACATATGAGAGGTGACATAAAAATTCAAAGTCATTGGCGTTTAATTTAGTGAGTTATGGGGTGATTAAGCCTAATAGGGCATAAGGGTAATTAAGGAACCTTAATCCTAATTAACATTTATGCTTAACTAAGGGTAAAGAGGAAATATTTGATCTCAATGGTTTACTTGGGTGATTGAAACTTAGGGAATGAAGTGGTAGGAACTTACTAATCACCATCAATATCAAAAGGAAAAACTAATTACTTATCATCTTTAAAATTTGGAAGATTAATCAAGTATTAATGAAAGGGTTAGGGGTATCGTATAGGAAGATGTCCATTCCTTAATTTAAACCTCTAACCATTGACTAAATTAAATCTATGTATTTCTTAACAAGACTTAAAATTAAATAACCTAAGTATTCTAAAGTGATTAAAGAGAAATAATGATAAAGTAATAATAAGTAATAATTTTAAACATAAAGAATTAACATGAAATTAAATAAAATAATTTTAGAATAATTAAATTTAAAAAATAATTTAAAATATTAAAATTAATTTTAAAAATAATTTCTTTAATCAATTAAAAATAATTTAAGATATTTAAATGGTTTCTTTAATAAACAAATAAAAAGATATAAGAATCTAAAAATTAAAATAATTTCTCTAATTAGATAAAAAAATAAATAAAACATTTAAATAACCTTTTCAATTAAACAAAAATGAATTAAAATATCTTAAATTAAATAATCAATTAATTAGATAGTCAATTAAATTAAATAATCAATCAATTAAATAATCAATTAAGTTAAATAATCAATTAATTAAAACATTGAAATATCTTAAAATATAACAATCAATTTAAAAGCCTTTAAGAACATTACTACAATTGATTTAAAAACATTAAGAATTAAATTAAACCACCTTAAAGAAACTATGAATCCAACCGGTTAGGTTCTCTAATGGACCAACTTAGCCTTACCAACTTAGCCTTAAAGACTTTCATTTAATAACTCCTAAATGAAATGCCTAATGACATGTCACCTCTCTTATAAGACAACTAAAACATCTAAATTCACTCAGCAAGAGTCAAGAATTGACTAAACCCTGGGTGATCAATTCATCTGATTGATGAAATTCATTTGGACTCGAAATAATCCCGAAAAGTGTTTAGGAAGATGTTCAGGGCTTAAGTCCCCTAGCACTTCATCAACCTAATGGGGTGTTTTAAAAGAAAAATTGAACTTCATTGTTCTTTGATGAATAAAATCATCCTTAAAAATAACTAGGATTTCAACCTAGACGTCACAGGACTTGATAGACAACTGGGATTTCGACCTAGACGTCATAGGATGTGGTGGACAACTACGATATGAACTTAGACATCATAGGGTTGGTGGATGATCAGAATCTTCCCCTAGCCTTACCTAGGTGCTTGTCCTTATATTAAATATCCTAACATGCATCTTATGTGCAGTTAGTGGAAAGAAGAAGACTCTTCAGGTACTCATTTAAGTTTATTGCAATTTACATTCTGCAATTTTTTAATGCTTTATTTTCCTGCATTCTATAAACTTGTGAAAATGATCGAACCCAGCATGTTTAAATAACTTAAAATTTAATCACAAAAAAAATCAAAACCTGTAATTGTAACTAAAATTAAAATGTCTCGTTAGATGATCAGGAATTCCTCGGATGATGTAACCTACGTATTGTTAACGAAATTTCCCACGGTCTAAATGAAAGTGTGGAACTCATTCAGTTAAGTTTAGAAACTTCATTTGGACTAAGTGAATTCGATGAAAATAGTGGTGTCAGGATGATGGAATCGTGGGATCTTAACCGGTTTTGCTTAATGAAATTTAAGAGTTCCCTTAATAAAACGTAAGACATTGAATTTAAAACTCAACCTCTAAACTATGACACTTCTCTCATCCCCTGATTTTCACTTCTTTAAACTAAACCCTATGCAATAACAAGGAGCTCGGAGCAAGCGCGGTGGGCAGCACGACAATCTTCAACAGCAAAACAAGTCTTCATCAACTTAACCATTCCTTAGAAATTAAACAACTATCCATAGGATTTCAAGGTAGTCTGCCTAGTGTAAGATAAACCCTCATTTTTATCTCTTTAGGCATTTGCATAATTACATTATGCAATTTAAGCCCTAACTCATCTTAGAATTCCGAGGTAGTCATTAGGTACATGAACCCACACATCTTCCCGACTATTTTTATGATTATATCATATGAGTATAAGTCCTAATTAATTAAAACAGGCAAGATGAAACATTAAATAACATCTCCTCAAAATTAAAGCCAAACAATAGGATAGTTGGGAAGTCATCGAAGTTCGCTTCAAATCCGTGGCATCCCCTACTTCTCTTCCTTTGGATTTCGAAAAATAACTGTTCTAAATTTGATCCATTCCCTATTGAAATTTCTAAAATCCAATTGTTTGAAAACCTTAAACTTTGAAATCTTTGAAAGAAAACCACTGATCTTTATCGAGAGTTTTCGTAAGTGTATTAAGATATTTAGGATGTAATTAATTATAGGGGCTTTCCCTTATAGGGAACTTTAAGAACCCAGGTAATATAAACCCTGCTTAATTCCTTTATATTAAGCAGGGGAACTTGTGGGCTTATAAAATTGGTTCGCAGACCAAACAGATGTGACAAATCTTTTAGTTTATTTAATCAAGCCCCATTATCAAAGAGTATGTCTATTCCTTGGGACAGATATACGGTTTGTGATGCGGTGCTCGTTTTTATAAACCATTTGGGGTGTTAGATTGGTTTGATTTCATTTTAAAATTTAAAGCTATATTTCAAACTTAAAATTATTTTAAAAAATCAAATGCTACTTTCTAAATTATATATATATATATATATATATATATATATATATATATATATATATATATATATATATAAATTAAACTTAAAATCTAAAATTCACCGACAACTTCGTATGTGACCCCCTTTTCAAAACACATAACCTATAAATATGCCAACAATTTCAGGCGACTCCGCTAGAGACTAGTTCCTCTCTCCATTTTGATCAGATGGTTTTGCTTTCATAAATTGGTAGTGAGTCCATATCCCTAGTGGATCAAACTACCATTCTTTCTGTTGACATACCACGTTCATTTCTACCTTGAATGAGTATAGTCAAATCATCTTGGATTCTGGAGCCACTATTTAGACATCCCTAAACAAAGAGATTCTTGAATCATTCTGCCTCTCAGAGGTGGGGTGGACCCCAAAATAGGTGTTAGCATATGAGCGGTTCATCGAGATGAGAGTTTAGTGAGGTTTTCTCTTCCTTTTCGGTTCTGGATGGGGTCTTTTACATTTCTCTACCCTTTCCTCTTTAATTATTTCGTTCCTAACGAACTTATTTTTTAAAAAAACTACAAATAAAAAAAAAAAAACGGAATCTGAAATACTTTATAAACAAAACTAAGAAATAAACAAGATGAATAAGAATGTGTTCAGACTCTATTTTCGAAGTAGTTCTTTTTTTCGTCCTAGAAGTTTTATAACGGAAAGAAGTGTAGTGTGAAGCTAATATTCTTAATCTACATTGCAGAACATATCTACACAGAAGCTAATTTTATCCTTCATCGATGGACTGGACTTAGCAGTCCGCAAGGATTAATTGCCTGACGAATCGGTCATTTGCTTCGGACAAGGGTTCAACAATATGGACATCAAGTTTGGAGATGTTACCCTCTTTGCACTAATGGCTAAAGTACCAGAAACCGTGGAACCTGTAATTGAGTTCAACTTAAAGTCAACACAAGAATTTTCTCCCCTGAAAAGGGCCCCAAATGAGGAAAACACTGCTATTCGTAAGAGATTAGCTGCCACTCCCAGAACTGTCGTCTCTACCTTCACCGGTCTGACCGTCACTGCACCTACCCAGCTTCCGCCAAACTAAAGGAGAAGGATGTCCAATTCAGTGATAAGCCTGCTGCCGTGGAGGGTTCGACTTTTGCTGCAACACCATCTATTTTTGAGATAGGGTCCAGCTCAAGACTTGTACTCTTAACCACAACACAAAGGAGGAATAGGAATAGGAAAATTGCTAGGATCAGAAAGATCAGGGCTGCTGAAGCTGCCATTCCGGTAGAAATTCCTGAAGAAGAGGAAGAACTACCAGAGATCTCACCGCTACTAAAGGGGAGTAGGTTCTACCCTCTCTCTGCTGCCTCTGATGAAGAAGATGACCAGAAGATTGTCGCTGCATTGCCCCAACCTTCATACTACAATGATCGTAGGAAGAGGATGGTGAAGACTACGCCGCTAGCCTGATTGCGACTTGTAGTTGAGAGGTCAGCAAGGAAAGAAGGATGCCCCATATCAGAAATCCTAAGAAGGATGGGGAGAGTACCAGTCAAATCCTGCCTCGGACCGAGGGTGACCTCTGTCACTGCTCTAGAGAGACGGAGAAGGAAAAAATGAACTAATGAAAGAGGGTCACCCGCCGTTGTATCAGTTCAGCATATTAAGGAATACACCACCTACCAACAAACAGCTGACAGACTGTCCGGTCCGAGGTTCCCAACTTTAAGAAGGATGGTGTGGTTACCTAATATTGCCAAACCAGTACTGACAGAATGCCTCGAGAAGAGAAGTCCTGTCAAGGAGCCCGGATCTGAAGAGAGTGCTACGGTTATGAAAGTAACTACGAAAGATGAAATGCGACAGTCATCACCCGATAACCGCAAGACCGTTTGGGAGACACCACTTGAAACTGCTATAGAAAAGTTGAGAACCAAAATCCAGGAATTGGCAAATGGAAGGAAAGAAGAACTAGAGAATGAGGAGGATCTGTCAGAGTTCATGGAAGAGGATTTTACCGAAGTTAACATGATGGAGACCCGAGCGTCATCGCTGCGGGAAAGCTTTGCAAGTGCAGAAGAAGACCAAGAACTAATGAAAAGACTCCTGCAACAATGCTATAACACGATATAACAATTGGAAAAGTGAGTAAAGGAAATGAGCACCACCATAGCCGCCCTCCAGAGTCAGCCACAGACACCTAAAGAAGTGCCTCCAAAAGTCATACATATTAGCGATGGATGAAAAGATGTTTCCTTCGTCAATGGGGATGAAAAACTCAAGAAAGATTCCGGTCAAAGTCTAATACCCGAGAAAAACATTAAAAACATGGTGGAACAACAGGTGTGAGAAGCTCTAGCTAAGTCTAAGAGTGGAGCATCTATTCAGACGGGTAGACCTTACCCTAAGGAATTTGATGTCGCTCAATACCCAAAGGGCTTCATACCACCTCTGTTTAATACTTTCGACGGTACGGAAAACCCCCAGCAGCATGTTACACATTTTTGTACTAGTTGTTGCAACGCCAGTGGGAGTGATGCTTTGTTATTTCGCCAATTTATCAGCAACTTGTCAGGGATCAACCTTGATTGGTATGCCGAGTTGCCTAATGGTTCAGTCAAAATTTTCTCAGAATTTGAAAATCTTTTTGTTAACCGGTTTGCTGGGGCTCAACACCACATCACTATTAGTGATTTTGTGGTGGAGCAACAAAAATCGAACGAAACCTTGGTTGACTACATCCTTCGATGGAGAAATTTGAGCATGAAGTGTGAGCCACAGCTCCAAGAATAGCATGCAGTTGGTATCTTACTAAAGTGCATCCACGGCCCGATAGCACTTCTCCTCAAAGGATTCACAATCAAGACTTTCAAGAAGTACCTTAGCAAGGCCTGGAGTTTGCGAGAGGAAACAAAGCAATTAAGTTTCATCGACAAAAATGATAAGCAGAAACCAGTTAGGACCTTCGAGAAGAAATGTAGAACTGTCGCAGTGGTAGATAAGGGCAAGCAGCCGATGCAAATATGAACAGAACCACTGCAGCAAAATTATCAACAACCTTCACTAAGTTACCAACTACCTCAACAGAATTATCAGCAGTCACAGCAGTATGGCCGACAGTCTCAATAATACAACCAGCAGCCAGTTCAGCAGAAGCGCAGCCTGGCAGAACTTTTGAATAAAGAATACCCCTTCAAAAATGAAGCAGTTGGATAAACGTTCCGTAGTATGATCAAAAAGGACGGATTCCAACTGCCAGATCCTAAGAAGCCAGAGGATGTGGACAAGAAAGATCACCAGATGTACTGCCCTTACCACCGGATGATCGGACACAAGATAGATGATTGCTTCACTTTCAAGAATTAGCTCAAGAACAACCTTTGAAAAAGGAACATTACGATCCCAAAAGAGTACATGAAAGATCCCCAAAGAGGAGGTTCCGTCAATGTCATTTCGACCGATCCTATTGTTCTGACTCGTACGCAGTCAGTGATGGATGGAGTATCGCATGGACAAAATCTTCAAAGAGAATATTGAATCACATCCAAACCGCTTCATTGCACACTTCGATTCAAAGTTCGAAACCCGCTAAGCTGGAACTATCAATTGCAATCGAGGAATCACCTCAGAAGGAGGAGAAGATCGCAGAAGAAGAGAAGATCGAGACTCTGAAGAGTAGAGTAGGGGCTGATTTTTCTAGGATGGTTGTTTCTGATTCGGGGGAGAAATCCCTTAAACCTTTGACTCTGTATGATTATCTGTTTGCCCCTGTGGGGTACTATAATGATAAGAGTTATGGTGTTGGCTACGTTTTGACTGTTTCTAAAGATTACATAACCAACGACAACTAACCTAACCCGAATCTCGATTTCGATACAAATAACAATTCTCAAATCATACAAAACCTCGATGTTAACGTCAACGAAAGTGATTATGATGGACTGGGAGATGACAAACTCATCTGTGATTTCTAAGGATCTCCTATCACAATTGAGCAAGAGTTTTCAGATCCCGAAGTGACTCCCAAAGAATCTGCTGCTCCAATTCAGAAAGAGGAAGCGCCAGCTAATTCAGAGCCAGACTTGTAAGAGATAACATAAGTCAACTTAAGAAGTGGAATAGTCTTACCCTCGAGAATGGGTCCAATAGATAAAGGAAAGTAGGTGGTTGCTCAAGAAAAGCCAACCCCAGCAGAAGAATTATCTGTTTGGGAAGAAGTTGAAGGATCAGGCAATAAAATGGAATATAACGTGCTAGCCCATCTTCGGAAGTTACCAGCTAAACTGAGCATCTACGACGCTTTAATCCTTTCAAAGGAGATGAGGAAAGCTCTGATCAAGGCCCTACTTGATCTAGAGATTTTCTTAGCTCAAATGGTCGGTAGCTCCTTAGACGAGGTTTACTCGTTAAGAGAACATTATGGTGTTACTTTCACGGACAATGACTTGCTGCTTGGGACAACTGATCACAACCGACCCTTGTACATCTCAATAACTATCAGTAAATTCACACTTTCTAGGGTGTTAGTTGATCCGGGAGCATCAATCAATATAATGAATCTTTGGACATTAGCATACTTATAAATTGATACCTGTGAGCTCCAAGCAGACAGAATGTTACTAAGAGGCTTCAATCAAAAAGGAGAAAAAGCTCTTGGATCAATACCACTGTCAATGAGGATCTTAGATCTAGCAAGGAAAACCGTGAAATTCTACATAATTGATTCTGAAATGTCATTCAACGCTCTACTAGGTCGACTGTGGATCCATGAAAACTGGATGGCACCGTCATCTTTACACCACTGCATAAAATACTACGAAGTAGGATAAGAACAGTGCATGAAAGGTGACTTGCAATCTTTCTCTGTACATGAAATTGGAATCCATGAAGATGCTGCTTACTACGCACCACCGAAGAAAACAATTTTCTCCAGAAGTGTCATACCAAATGAAGCAAAAGAGTTTCAAGATGACAAAGAACCTCAAATTCTAGCTCAAGAATTACCCACCACTCCCTTACGACGAGATGGTGAAGATTTCTCCAGAATTTGCACCTGAGGTCTAAGCCGGGGACGAGGTCGAGGAAGAAATGATAGAATTATTGAACAAAAGAATTCGGTTATCAATGTTGATTGGGAAGACAGTTCCGAAGAAGAAGAAAAAGAAAGTTAGAAGGAAGCAGCAACGATAAGTCAGAAGAAGCCTCAATTCAAGATCTCTCTCGAAGATGAAAGGAATGAAAAATACAAAACAATGTACGACAAGATTAACCACTATGTACATACTATGACCCTAACCCCGATCTACCCTAGTAAGGTTGAGGTTATGGTGGTCAAGGAAGTACATGGTGGCGGTGATAAGCCAATCAAATTTTACCGTGGTGCTTCTTCTTCTAATACTGAAAATGATGTAAAAATTGAAGATGTTACTTCATTTGAATTAATGGAATTGCCTTTGAGTGGTATTCTCCTTGTGTTCAGAATATAATTCAAAGTGGTGTTTTACCTTAGCAGTGGTCAAAAGATCAGTCACTTCACTTCGAAAAGTTATGGAGTAATGCCAGTCAACCTCCCAATTCAAAGCATGGTCTCGGGTTCGGCACGATAGGGACAGCTGATGATACATAATTTTGCTTGGTTGTCACTTGCGAGCCTAATGAAGACTGCCTGGAAGCTTAAAATGATCTCGAAGACTTGCCAATTGGAGTTTCTCCACCAGAAATCGAAGAAGAGATTAAATCCATAATAGAAGAGTTAACGGAAGTTAACTTAGGTACTAGCGAAGAGCCTAGGCCGACTTTTGTTAGCTCCTTACTCGATAAAGAAGACTTCAAAAATATGATTAAGCTATTGATGGAATTCAAAGACAGTTTTGCTTGGAGTTATGAAGAGATGCCTGGATTAGCTCCAGAAGTTGCAGTTCATAAGCTAGGAGTGGATCACACTGTCATTCCAGTTAGACAAGCTCCGAGAAGAATGCGTCTAGGAATCGAACAACAAGTTATAGCTGAAGTTAAGAAGCTAATCGACGCTCAATTTTTCTGTGAAGAACAATACCCAACTTAGTTAGCCAATGTGGTACCAGTTAGAAAGAAGAACGGTCAGATCAGAATTTGAGTGGATTTCAGAGAACTGAACAAAGCATGCATAAAGGATGAATTCCGGCTACCAATTTCAGAATTAACGATCAACATTGCTTTGACACAGGAAGTTCTTTCATGGATGGATCATCAGGATACAATCAGATAAAGATGGTACCAGAAGATGAAAAGCTCATAGCATTCAAAACACCAATCGAGGTATACTGCTACACAGTGATGACTTTCGGATTAAAGAACGCAGGAGTGACTTACCAAAGAGCAATGATGAGGATTTTTGATGATCTCATTCACAACCAAGTCGAGTGCTACGTGGATGATGTGGTCATCAAAAGCAAACTGAAAGAAGATCACCTGTAAGATTTGATAATTATTTTTGAGCGATTAAGACAATTTAACCTTAAGATGAATCCCCTAAAATGTGCCTTCGGTGTCACCTCAGAGAAATTCTTAGGATTTATTATCTAGCATCGCAAAATTGAAATCGATCTGGAGAAGATTAAAGCTATCTTAGAAATTCCGCCTCCCAAAACTCTAAAACAACTATGTCCTTTCAAGGGAAGTTGGCATATCTTCGACGCTGTATTTCTAATTTGTCAGGTAGGTGTCAGCCCTTCTGGGCATTAGTTAAAAAGGACACCAAATTCGTTTGGGAAGAATAATGCCAGTGGGCCTTTGAAGATGTTAAACGATATCTAATAACACCTCCTGTCTCAGGTTGACCATTGATACTTTATACCACAGCTTTAGACGATTTCCTCGGAACCCTGCCAGCTCAGGTTAATGATGAGGGTAAAGAAAATGCTCTCTACTACTTAATTTGTCGTCTAATTCTAACGGAAGTGAAATATCCTCCTATTGAGAAGCATTGCTTGGCCCTAATCTTCACCGCTTAAAAGCTCAGGCAGTACATGCTTTCTCATAAGGTCAACCTTATTTTGAAGTTTAATACATTGCAATATTTGATGACCCGCCCGACACTCTCCGACAGACTAGCCAGGTGGTCGATGATATTATTACAATTTGTTATAACCTTCGTCCCTCTTCGTGCCATAAAGGGACAAGTCCTAGCAGAATATATCGCAGCACACCCTTTACCGGCAAAATCGCCTCTCTACGACAATTTGCCAGACGAACAGATAATAAGCTTAGAAGATCCTAATGATCAACGTTGGGAATTGTACTTCGACAGAGCATTATCAGTACAACTTGACAAAGAATTGCAAATGATAGTGCCCGGTAAGGCAGGAATCAGACTAATCTTTATAACACCAGAGCGGGGGATGTTAAGGTACTCCTATCACTTGACAGAACTATGTAAGAATAATGAAGCAGAATATGAAGCTCTTAAAACTAGAATGGAATTAGCCATTCAGATTGGTATAATAGATATCAACTTCTACGATGATTCACAGTTGATCATACAACATGTCGCTAGACAGTACAAAATTCTGAAACCAAGAATAGAGCAGTACTTCTAGTATGCAATGAAGTTGTTGAAGCATATTCTGAATGTAACGATATACAATATTCCTAGAAAAGAAAACGCTCTTGCAGACGCGTTAGCCTGCCTCGCAAAAGAATTTCCCTGCTTACGAGATGAATCCGTTGAAATGTCAGTTCAAGGACGACAAGTCCTATCACAGCTCTACATGGATGCAATACACAAATCAGGAAAAGAAGAAGAAATAGTTGTGGCAGTGGCAGAAACTACAGAAGATTGGCGGTAGCCATTAATAAAATATTTGCAAATAGGAAACCTACGAACGATAAGTCAGCAGCCCATCAGATCAAGAGAAGAACTTTTTCATACGCCCTGATAAACAATACCTTATACATAAGGTCTTTCGATCAGATGTGGCTAAGGTGCCAAAGTGGATCTGAGGCTCAAGAAATTGTTAAAGAAGTGCACTGAGGACTTTGTGGCTCTCATCAGTTGGGTCCGAAAATTAAAATGAAAATTAAGAGACTAGGGTATTACTGGCACTCAATGATGATCGACTGCATGAAAGCTGCTAAAAGTTTTCACCAGTGCCAAGTGCATGGAGTGGTTCTACAAGTCTTAGCAGAATTCCTCGCAGCACACCCTTTATCGGCAAAATTGCCTCTCTATGACGATTTACCAGATGAACAAATAATGAGCTTAGAAGATCCCGATGATCAACGTTGGGAATTATACTTTGACGGAGCATCACAGTACAACGTGACAAAGAATTACAAATGATAGTGCCCGGTAAGGCAGGAATCAGACTAATCTTTATAACACCAGAGCAGGGGATGTTAAGGTACTCCTACCATTTGACAGAACCATGTAAGAATAATGAAGTAGAATATGAAGCTCTTAAAACTAGAATGGAATTAGCCATTCAGATGGGTATAACAGATATCAACTTCTACGGTGATTCACAGTTGATCATACAACAGGTCGCTAGAAAGTACAAAATTCTGAAACTAAGAATCGAGCAGTACTTCTAGTATGCAATGAAGTTGCTGAAGCATATTCTGAATGTAACGATATACAATATTCCTAGAAAGGAAAATGCTCTCGCAGACGCGTTAGCCTGCCTCGCAAAAGAATTTCCCTGCTTACAAGATGAATCCGTTGAAATGTCAGTTCAAGGACGACAAGTTCTATCACAGCTCTACATGGATGTAATACACAAATTAGGAAAAGAAGAAGAAACAGTTGTGGCAGTGGCAGAAACTACAGAAGATTGGCGTCAACCATTAATAGACTATTTGCAAATAGGAAACCTACGGACGATAAGTCAGCAACCCATCAGATCAAGAAAAGAACTCTGTCATATGCCCTGATAAACAATACCTTATACAGAAGGTCTTTCGATCAGATGTGGCTAAGGTGCCTAAGTGGATCCGAGGCTCAAGAAATTGTTAAAGAAGTGCACTGAGGATTTTGTGGCTCTCATCAGTCGGGTCCGAAAATGAAAATGAAAATTAAGAGACTAGGGTATTACTGGCCCTCAATGATGATCGACTGCATGAAAGCTGCTAAAAGTTTTCACCAGTGCCAAGTGTACGGAGTGGTTCTACATCAACCTCCAAATGTGCTACATCTGACAATCGCATCGTGGCCATTTGAATGTTAGGGCACAGATATCGTGGGTCCGACAGAATTGCCTTTTCAAGAGGACATCACTTCAATCTTGCAGCTACAGCTTACTTTTCAAAGTGAGCAGAAGCAGTACCGCTCAGAGAAGTGAAGGCACATCTCGTGTTATAATTCTTCAAGAATTAAGTGGTTTACCGTTTTGGGGTACCACGCAGAATTATCTCAGATAACGGGTTCACGTTTAAAAGCACAAAGATTAATAATTTTGTCAGAAGACACGAGATAAATTGATGTTATTCGACGATGTACTACCCAAGAGCAAATGGCTTGTTCGAGGCATTTAATAAAACTCTTGTCCAAATTCTAAAAAAAACTTTGGATGACAACAAGAGAAATTGGCACAAGAAGTTATTAGAAGCCTTATGGGCCTACAGGATAACTTTCAGAACACCTACTCAGTCTACACCTTACACTTTAGTGTACGGGTCCGAGGCCGTTCTACCACTGGAAGTTTAATAGCTGTCACTCAGAATTGCAGTCACAAATAAGATCACTATAGAAGAGAATGCCAGGTTATGACTGGAAGAATTAGAAAGCTTGGAAGGAAAACGACTTTCAGCGCAGTAAAATTTGGAATGAACTCAAATGTGAATCAATTTGGACTTGGATTTGGTTTGGATTGCTTTTGGGAATGTTAAATTGAAGTTTAGAATTGAAATTGGGCAGGATTAAGGTCAAATAGATTGATTTGGTTTGACATTGGGTCCATTTGGGTTAAAAATGGGTCAAATTGAAGATTTTAATAAAATTAGGTAAAATTGACAAAATTAGGTTATGGTGTAGTTGAACTAAATAAAATTGGAAATATTTGGGTTTTTTTGAAATTTTCTGGGAATTTTTAGAATTTTGGGCCAAAAGGGGTATTTAGGGTATTTAGAGGTTATTTAGAGGGTATTGGGATATTTTACTGGATTTAAGAGGTGGGAATTGTTTTAAAATGATTTTTAGCATATTTGGGAATTTTGGGTAATTTTTAGGAAATTTTGGAGAGTTTTGGTAGTTGTAGGGGCAATTTAGGTAATTTTAGGTACGTTTAAGGATCTAATGTCAAAACTAGAGATTTTGGCAAAAGTGGAATTTGGTTATGCTTAAGGGAGTGAAGAAGCTTAGAGTGAGCCATGAACCAAGAAGATGCTCATTTTGAACATCTCATATGTTGTTCCTAACCCTCTTAGCCAAGGAGCTTGGGGTTTGGGCTTATCCATATGAGTGCTCTAATGAATTAGGAGTCAAAATTGGGTAAATATGGTTTATGGTTTGGATGGGTGTGGGAGTGTGTAGTGTGCAAGCCAGACCTCACCAAGAGTTGGCCACCTAGGTTGTCCTAAGGTTGGAAAATCCTATAGGAGTTCATCCTTGATTCTCTACACATTGATCCTAACCTTCCAATTGACTCAGAGGTTAATGAATATCTATGCAGGATTCCAAAGAGAACCAAGATTTGGATTGAATTTCTAAATAATGGGTTCCATCTCTAGTCCTCTAGGATAGTCAAAAGGAAGTCCTATGGCTAGACCCTAAGCATTAAGAGGAAAGAAAAGACCTCACCAAAAATGAGGTCAACAAATGGACCCCCAATAGGTGTGGTGTGCTAACCAAGCACACCGCACGTATTGACGTTGACCGAGGAGATCAACAAAACCAACGCAGACATCCAAGTGACACACTTAGAACAAAGCGTAGAAAACTTCCACTGGGGAGTATTGTGTAAATCTTTGAGACCGAATATTCCAGAACACTTGCTTGGGAAAAAGGAGGTGAATTGCAAATCACAAGATTTCGAGAGATTGGATTTTAGATTCAATTCATTTTTTATTTCAAGTTTTAATTTTGATTTTAAATTTTGATTTGATCAGAGTTTTGATTTAAATTTGATTTAAGATTGATTTCAAGATTAATTCCGTGGAAATTCTGGATTTTGAAATGAGAATTGGAACCAAGGTTCCAACCTCTGGATTGAAAAGGGGACTGGAATTTACGCTCCAACCTCAAAGATTGGAAAGAGAACTGGAATTTAGGCTCTAGCCTCGAAGATTTAAAAGAGAACTGAAATTTAGGCTCTAGCCTCGAAGATTGAATGAGAGCTAGAAGTTAGGCTCTAGCCTCAGGAAGAGAGCTGGAAGTTAGGCTCCAGCCTCAAAAATTTGAAAGTGAGCTAGAATTTGGGCTCTAGTTTCAAGAAGAGAGCTGGAAGTTAGGCTCCAGCCTCAAAAATTTGAAAGAGAGCTAGAATTTAGTCTCTAGCCTCAAGAAGAGAGCTGGAAGTTAGGATCCAACCTCAGAACTTTGAAAGAGAGCTAGAATTTAGGCTTTAGCCTCAGGAAGAGAGCTGGAAGTTAGGTTCCAGCCTCGAAAATTTGAAAAAGAAGTAGAATTTAGGCTCTAGCCTCAGGAAGAGAGCTTGAAGTTAGGCTCCAGCCTCAGAAATTTGAAAGAGAGATAGAATTTAGGTTCTAGCCTCAGGAAGAGAGCTGGAAGTAGGCTAGGAAGAGAGCTGGAAGTTAGGCTCCTGCCTCGGAAAATTGAAAGAGAACTAGAATTTAGGCTCTAGCCTCAGGAAGAGAGCTGGAAGTTAGGCTCCAGCCTCGAAAATTTGAAAGAGAACTAGAATTTAGGCTCTAGCCTCAAGAAGAGTGCTGAAAGTTAGGCTCTAGCCTCAGACATTTGAAAGAGAACTAGAAGTTAGGCTCTAGCCTCAGGAAGAGAGCTGGAAGTTAGGCTCCAGCCTCAGAAATTTAAAAATGGGATATGAAGGTGTTCTAAATCTCGCTCGAAGGGTTTTTCAAAAAGGAGATCCGTGTGAGGAGGGACCAAGCTCAATGCCATCAGAACCAAATCGAATAAAATTCTTGGCTCCGTGTCAATAGAACAGTCGATCTTCCAACACACAGAGAAAAGATTTGAAAGGAACTGGTAAGTATACGAAGTTGAAAAGACTCGACCTAGCAATAAGTCGAGGAAAGGATTTGAATTTCAGAAGAGTTTCAAATAAATTTCGATTTGAAGAAGAATTGAAAGATTCAAATCAAAGGATTCAGATCCGAATTCAATTCGAGATTTAGATTTATTTTGTTTGTTTTAGTGATTCGATTTCATTTTTGTTCAATTAGAGTTCATGTTATTTTGGAATTCGTTTTGACATTCAGATTCTTAAAAGAATTCTCGTTCGTTTTCTTTTTCTTTTTCATTTTCTTTTTCTTCCTCTTCTTTTTGTTAATTTATGTTCAATTTCATTTTATCTTAACTATATTTTATTTCAAATTGTTCTTCGTTCGAGGTTCATTCAACATAATGGCATTTCCCAGTCAATTTGAACAAAAGAAATGAAGGCAAAATACGACACGGTTGTTTCCATTCAATTTACTGAAAATACATCATATAGCTTGATTCAAAGCATGGTGATATTTTCCTTGAAAATTAAGTATCTCATACAATCCACATAAATCCAAAAATGAACTGTGTAAGATTCTTGCATGTTTCTTCCAAAAGCATATGTCAAAATCCATGTATGAATAGTGAGACACATGGGTAATAACATCACCTTCCAAGCCATCCTTGGCAGGAAATGCCGTTTGGATGGGCATTGAAGGTATGCTATTTTCAATGTAGCTCACAGCTCGTAAGGCTGGAGGCTCTCTAACTTTGGATCTGGCTGAAAACAGAAGGGCATCTTGCTGTCGTCCATCCTCTTGAAAGTGACGGAGATTCGCCGAAAAGGTACGCCTGGGATGCAGTGCTTTGCTACGTCTGCTCCATTTCCTTTTAGCACCAGAACGGAACCTACCGATAGAGGTTTCTCCACAGGCCCTCAAAATTCTCCAGGGCCTGCTATTCGGAGGTCTGATCCAAACATGATGTTACACTGATTTATGAAGGACACTGTACAAAAGGATCTGACGAAATCATGATGATCTATGTGTGGCGGTATGCAGTCGCCTTCTTCGTATATGTTCATGATGCGATCATTGGGTATGCAATCTACAGGAAGTACCCGACATGTCACCATCCTCTTAACCATCCTTTTGATGATTCCTGGCATCGGATCAACATCACTGTGATGGAGAATCTCTGGTGGATTTTCTTTCCTGTCCTCGGCAAAGTTGTAACAACATCCGCACTGGATTGTGACTCTTCCTTTTCCTTTCATCCACTTCCGGGGTTCTGAGTAGGTCTTGCCTCTCAAGCAACCTGCTCGCCCAATTTCTGAAGATCGATGACACAATCCACAATCTGCTGCTGCTTGTAATATGAAAACACATCTGTATGTAGCTCAAGGCCCTCCAAGATATTGATCTTCTTGCCTCGAATTCTTTCAAAATATTCAAAGGTCTTCTTCTCAACTTTTTGTAGCCTCTCCAGCTCGTATTCTGGAATTATCAGAAGTCATCGAGGTCTGGTAACGTACTGTGGGATGTATGGCTCAACCCCAGAATGCTCTCTTATGTGTTTCATCTCCTCAGGGATAGTCTCTGTCAAGATATCCTCCGGGGTTGCATTCGCAAAAATTTGCTTCGGAGCTGGTGTGTCTGCTCGACGTCATGGCTCTGTTTCTGTTTCTGCTCTTCTTAGCATTTCTTTTGTCTTCTCTGCTGTCCTTGGATCTGATCTCTTCTTTTCTGGTTCCTGCCGAACCAGTTTCTTTGATGTACTGGTACTGAAGGTAGTAACTGTTTCTTTATGCTGGTGTGCCGCTAGCTTGTTCAACATCTTGTGAATGCAGCGGTTCTTTTTTCTTCTCTGGGTAGGAGTGAGAGTAGCTCTCCTTACTTCCTGGACCTCTGTGGACACAGCGCTGACAAGCCTGCCCTCTGCTGTAGTAACCATGGACTTGACTTTCTTGCTGCTCCAGTCATCTGAGCGGCGTTCACTTTCCTTTTCTTGTCGGTAGCCTACTGACTCGGGCCTCCCAATTTCATCACTGTCTAGCTGCAGAACTCTTCCTGGTCAATCGAGGTCCAATCGGCCTTCTCGTACTGTAGCCCGGCTGGTGTGAAATCCGAGTCAATCTTAATCACGACCCCATGATTCATTCTTTCTTCATCAAGTGCGAGTCTCACGCCATTCTTGAAGTTCAGAGTCAACCGCCCGTTCGTCATTTCCCTGCAAAAATAAGAAAAGAATTAGGGGCTGTATCAAGAACGAGAACAATAAGAAAATTCGTTCATTAAATGAAAGAATTTATTTATTTAGTTTGAGTTTTAATAAAATGAGAAAAGATGAGGAAAATGAGGAATGAGTTTTGGTTCAAAAAGAAAGTTCAAAATTTATTATTCAAATGATTTCATTCACATATATTTTATTTTATTTTATTTTTAACACATATTCTTTTGTTCATCATTTTTTCTTATCAAATTTTGGGTTCGGACCTAGTTATAATTGATTACTGTGCCCGTGCTTCTAGGAATGAAAATTCATCTTTAAAGTTCATCCTTCGAAACATCAGGTAGCGTAATACTTTTTTAAAGATCTTCCATTGATTAGAAGCATAGATCGTTCTCTGCGAAAATTCACAAGCTGGTAGGAACCTCCTGAGTAGACTCTCTCGACCACGAACGACCCCTCCCACGTCGGTTCAAATTTACCTCCTATTTTGAGGTGTGCAAGAATAGGTCTCTTGAGAACTAGAACCAAGTCACCGACTTTGAACATCCTTGGGCGGACCAATTTATCGTAGGCTTGGATCATCTTGGCTTGATACAGTTCCAGATTCTGTTGTGCTGAAAGTCGTTTCTCTTCCAAGCTTTCCAGTTCTTTGAGCCGTAGTCTGGTGTTCTCTTCTGTAGTAATCTTGTTCGCGACTGCAATTCTGAGAGACTGAAGCTGAACTTCCAAGGGCAAGACGTCCTCGGACCCATACACTAGAGCGTAGGGTGTTGACTGAGTAGGAGTTCTGAACGTCATTCTGTAGGCCCACAAGGCTTCTAATAACTTCTCATGCCAATTTCTCTTATTATCGTCCAATTTTTTCTTTAGGATTTGGATGAGAGTTTAATTAAAAGCCTCGGCCAAGCCGTTTGCTATTGGGTAGTAGATCGTTGAATAGCGCCAGTCGATCCCGTGCCTTTTGACAAAATTGTTGATGTTCATACTTCTGAAGGCTGACCTGTTTCTGAGATAATGCTGTGCGGTACCATGAAACAGTTGACGACTTGATTCTTGAAGAATTGCAACACACGATGTGCTTTCACCTCTCTGAGTGGTACTACTTTTGCCTATTTGGAAAAGTAGTTTGTCACTGCAAGGATGAAACAATGTCCTCTCAAAGAAGGTGGTTCTATCGGACCCATGATGTCCGTGCCCCAACATTCAAATGGCTATGATGCAATTGTAGGATGTAGCACATTTGGAGGTTGATGTAGAACCACTACATGCACTTGGCACTGGTGACAACTATTGGCAATCATCATCCAGTCGGTCATCATCGAGGGCCAGCAGTACTCTAGTCTCTTAATTTTCATTTTCATCTTCAGACCTGACTGATGAGCGCCACAAAGTCCTGAGTG
Source organism: Papilionanthe hookeriana x Papilionanthe teres (assembly GCA_022702705.1). NCBI lineage: Eukaryota > Viridiplantae > Streptophyta > Magnoliopsida > Asparagales > Orchidaceae > Papilionanthe > Papilionanthe hookeriana x Papilionanthe teres. Next base: position 134,774,121 of record CM040421.1, on the reverse strand, counting down.
CACCTCTTTAACAATTTCATGAGTCTCGAATCTGCTCAGGCACCTTAGCCACATCTGATCGAAAGACCTTCTGTACAAGGTATCATTCACTAATGCGTATGACAGAGTTCTTTTCTTGATCTGATGGGCTAATGACTTATCGTCCGGTAGGTTTCCTGTTTGCAGGTAGTCTATTAATGGCTGCCGCTAATCTTTTGCACTTCCTGCCACTGCTGTAACTATTTCTTCTTCTTTTTCTGACTTGTGTATTGCATCCATGTCGAGCTATGATAGGACCTGTTGTCCTTGAACTGACATTTCAACTGATTCATCTTGTAAGCAAGCAAATTCTTTTGCAAGGCGGGCTAGCACGTCTACGAGAGCATTTTCTCTTCTGGGAATCTTGTAGATTGTCACATTCGGAATTTGCTTTAGCAACTTCATCACATACTGAAAGTACTGCTCGAGTCTTGGTTTCAGAATCTTATATTGTCCTGCAACTTGTTGTATGATTAACTAAGAATCTCCGTAGACATTGATATCCGTTATCCCCATCTGAATGGCTAACTCCAGTCCATTTATAAAGGCTTCATATTCTGCTTCATTTTTCGTACACGGTTCTGTTAAATGGTAGGAATACCTTAGCATCCTCCGCTCCGGCGTTATAAATATTAGTCCGATTTCTGCCTTACCGGGCAATATCTTTTGCAATTCTTTATGTTTTTGTGTTGAGGATGCTCCGTCAAAGTACAGTTCTCAATGTTGATCATCGGGATCTTTTAAGCTCATTATCTGCTCGTCTGGCAAGTTGTCATTGAGAGGCGATTCTGCTGGTAAAGGGTGCGCTGCGAGGAAGTCTGCTAAAACTTGTCCCTTTATGGCAGGAAGATGAACAAAAGTTATGTCAAATTGCAATAGTATCATCGACCACCTGGCAAGTATGCGGGAAAGCGTCGGGCTAGTCATCAAATATTGCAATGGATTAAACTTCGAAATATGGTTGACCTTATGAGAAAGCATGTAATGCCTGAGCTTTTGAGCAGCGAAGATCCGAGCTAAATAATGCTTCTCAATCGGAGGATAATTTACTTCCGTCGGAATTAGACGACGACTCAAGTAGTAGAGAGCATTTTCTTTACCCTCATCATTGACCTAGACTAGCAGGGCTTTGAGGTAGTCGTCTAAAGCCGCGATATAAAGTATCAATGGTAAACCCTATATTGGGGCTGCTAAGATAAGAGGTTTCATTAAATATTGTTTAATATCTTTGAAGGCCCGCTGGCATTTCTCTTCCCAAACAAATTTGGCGTCCTTTTTAACTAATGCCGAGAAGGGCTGACACCTACCTGACAAATTAGAAATAAAATGTCGAAGATATTCTAACTTCCCTTGAAAGGATCATAGTTGTTTTAAAGTTCTAGGAGGTGGCATTTCTATGATAGCTTTAATCTTCTCCGGATCAACTTTAATTCTGTGATGTCAGACAACAAATCCTAAGAATTTCCCAGAGGTGACACTGAAGGCACATTTCAGGGATTCATCTTAAGATTAAATTGTCTTAATTGCTTGAAAAGAATTCTCAAATCATATGTGATCTTCTTTTAGTTTGCTCTTGATGACCACATCGTCCACGTAGCACTCGACTTAGTTGTGAATGAGATCATCAAAAATCCTCATCGTTGCTCTTTGGTACGTTGCTCTAGTGTTCTTCAACCCGAAAGGCATTACTGTGTAGCATTATACTCCGATTGGGGTTCTAAAGGCCGTGAGCTTCTCATCTTCTGGTGCCATCTTTATCTGATTGTATCCTGACAATCCATCCATGAATGAGAAGATTTCATGTGTCGAAGCGATGCCGATCATCAATTCTAGAATCGGTAGCGGGAATTCATCCTTTGGGCAGGCTTTGTTCAAATCTCAGAAATCCACGCAGATTCTGATCTGACCATTCTTCTTTCTGACCGGAACCACGTTGGCTAACCAAGTCGGGTATTGTTCTTCACAGAAAAATTTAGCATCGATTAGCTTCTTAACTTCAGTTAATACTTGTTGTTCAATCTCTAGATGCATTCTTCTCGGAGCTTGTCTGACTGGAACGGCAGTGTGATCCACTCCTAACTTATGAACTGCGACCTCTGGAGCTAATCCTGGCATTTCATCATAACTCCAAGCAAAACAGCCCTTGAATTCCATTAATAGCTTGATCATATCTTTGGAGTCTTCTTTATTGAGTAAAGAGCTAACAAAGGTCGGCCTAGGCTCTTCGCCAGTACATAAGTTAACTTCCATTAACTCATCTATTGTAGATTTAATTTCTTCTTCAAATTCTGGCGGAGCGTCTCCGATTGGTAAGTCCTCGAGATCATCTGAAGCTTCCAGGCAGTCTTCATTAGGCTCATAAGTGACAACCAAGCAAAATTCTGTATCGTCAGCTGGTTCTACTATGCCGAATCCGAGACCATGCTTTGAATTAGGAGGCTGACTGGCATTATTCCATAATTTTTCAAAGCGTTGTGATTGATCCTTTGACCACTGTTTAGGTAAGATACCACGTTGAATCAAATTTTGAACACAAGGAGAATACCACTCAAAAGGCAATTCCATTAATTCAGAGGAAGCAACATCTTCAAATTTTACATCATTTTCAGTTTTAGAAGAAGAAGCACCATGGTAGAACTTGATCGGCTTAACACCTCCACCATGTACTTCCTTGACCACCATACCCTTGACCCTATTAGGATATATCGGGGTTAGGGTCATAGTCTGTACATGGTGGTTAATCTTCTCATATATTGATTTGTATTCTTCATTCTTCTCGTCTTCAAGAGAGATCTTGAACTGGGGTTTCTTTTGATTTATCTTCATCGCTTCCTTCTTGGTTTCTTCTTCTTCGAAGTTGTTCTCCCAATAAACATTAATAACCAGTTTCCTTAGTTCAACTGTTCCACCGTTTCTTCCTCGACCTCGTCCCCGGCCTCGACCTCGGGTGCGAGTTCTAGAGAAACCTTCACCATCTCGCTGTAAGGGAGTGGTGAGTAACTGTTGAACTAGAACTTGAGGTTCTTTGTTGCCTTGAGTTTCTTTTGCTTCATTTGGTATGGCATTTCTGGAGAAGATAGTTTTTTTCGGAGGTGCGTAATAAGCAGCATCTTCGTGGATTCCAATTTCGTGCACGAAGAATGGTTGCGAGTCACATTTGATACACTGTTCTTCTCCTCCTTCATAATACTTTATGCACTGGTGTAGAGACGACGGTACCATTCAGTTTTCATGGATCCACGGTCGATCGTTGAATGATGTCTCAGAAACAATTATGTCTTAGAAACAATTATATGGAACTTCGCGGTTGTCCATGCCAAATCACCAATCTTCATTGATAGTGTTATCAATCCAAGAGCTCTTTCTCCTTCCCGATTGAAACCTTTTAGTAACATGTAATCTTCTTGGAGCTCACAGGCATCGATTTCCAAGTATGCTAACATCCGAAGGTTCATTATATTGATTGATGCTCCTGGATCAACTAATACCCTAGAGAGCGTGAACTTTCCGATATTGAGTGAAATGTACAACGGTCGGTTATGATCAGCTGTTCCAAGCATTAAATCATTCTCCGTGAAGGTAACACCGTACTGTCCTTTCAACAAGTAAACCTCATCTAAGGAATTACCGACCATTTGAGCTAAGCAAATTTCTGGATCAAGTAAGGCCTTGATCAGGGTTTCCCTCATCTCCTTTGGCAGGATCAGAGCATCATAGATGCTTAGTTTGGCTGGTAGCTTTCGAAGATGGGCTAGCACGTTATAATCCACTTTATTACTGGGCTCTTCAGCATCTTCTTCCGCTGGGGTTGGTTCTTCCTGACCACCTGCTTTCCTTTATCCTTTGGTCCCATTCTTGGGAGTAGGACTTTTCCACTTCTCAAATTAACTTATGTTATTTATTCTGAATCTGGTGCTAGATCTTCCGGTGTCTCTTTCTGAATCGGAACGACTAGCTCTTCTAAAGCTGCTCCAGAATTTGATAACTATAATTCTATCGTAATCGGAGCTCCATAGAATTCACAAATGAACTCGTCGCTTCCTGGGCTTGCATAGCCGTTCTTGTGGACGTCTTCTCCTTCGTCGGTGTCATTGATGTTTTGTATTATTTGAGAATCGTTATTCCTATCGAAATTAAGATCCGAGTTAGGTTGGTTGTCATTAGTTACATAATCGTTAGAAACAGTTAAAACATATCCAACACCATAACTCTTATCATTATAAGATCCTGCCGGGGCGAGCAAATAATCATACAGAGTCAAAGGTCCGAGGGATTTCTTCCCCGAATAAGAAACAACCATCCTACGATAAGCAGTCCCTAGTCTACCCTACGGAGCCTCAGTTTTTTCTTTTTCTGCGATCTTCTCCTCCTTCCGGGCTGGTTCTTTAATCGCAATCGATAGTGCCGGCTTGGCGAGTTTCAAACTTTGAATTGAAGCGCACACTGAAGCAATTTGGATGTGATCCAAAATTTTCTTCAAAGACTTCGTCCAAACAGTACTCCACCCATCGTCAGTTGTGTACGGGTCTATCAGAACAATAGGATCCGTTGAAATAACATTGATGGAACCTCCTTTTTGGGGCTCCTTCATGTATTCCTTCGGGATCTTTATGTTCCCTTTCCAAAGGTTATCCTCGAGCCAATTCTTGAAGGTGAAGCAGTCTTCTATCTTGTGTCCAAGCATCCTATGGTACGGGCAGTAATTCAGATGATCCTTCTTGTTGACTTCTTTTGGCCTCTTAGGCTTTGGCAGCTGAAAGTATGTCGTCTTAATCAAACTGCGAAACATCTTGGCCACTGCTTCAGTCTTGAAGGGGTATTCCTTATTCAAAAGCTCCTTTAGCCACGTGATGGGTGAGGCGTCGGCTGATCATGCTGCTGTGACTGATAAATCGGTTGAGGCTGCTGATAGCTTTGTTGAGGTTGTTGATAGCTCCATTGCGGTGGTTGATAACTTGGCTGCGGTCGCTTTAGCTGTATCTGCACTGGCTACTTACCCTTATCCACTACCGTGATGATTCTGTATTTCTTCTCAAATGCTTTCACTGGCTTCTTCTTCTTAGCTTTGTCGATGAAACTCATTTGTTTTGCCTCCTTTTGCAAGCTCCCGGCTATGCTAAGTAACTTCTCGAAAGTCTTAATTGTAAATCCTTTGAGGAGAAGTGCTATTGGGCCGTGGATGCTCTTTAGCAAGATACCGACTGCATGCTGTTCCTGAAGTTGTGGTTCACACTTCTTACTTAGATTCTTCCATCGAAGAATGTAATCCACCAAGGTTTCGTTTGGTTTCTGTTGCTTCACCACTAGATCACCGATAGTGATGTGGTGCTGAGACCCAGTAAACAATTTAACGAAAATGCTCTCCAGTTCTGAGAAGGTCTTCACCGAACCATTTGGCAATTATGCATACCAATAGAAGGCGATCCCTGACAAGCTGCTGACGAATTGGCGAAAAAGCAAAGCATCACTCCCACCGGCATTGCAACAACTAGCACGAAAATGTGCGACATGTTGCCGGGGGTTTCCCGTACCGTCGAAAGTTTTAAACAGAGGTGGTACGAAGCCTTTTTGGGTATTGAACTGCATCGAATTCTTCAGGAAAAGGTCTACCCGTCTGAACAGATGCTCCACTCTTAGATTGGGCTAAGGCTTCTCGCACCTACTGTTCTACCATGTTTTTAATATCCTTTTTGGGAATCATACTCTGAGATGAATTCTTCTTTGGTTGCTCATCTCTATTGACTGATGTAATTTCCTTTTCTCCATCTATAATGTGAATGATCTCCGGGGGTGTTTTCTTCTGAGGTTGAGGCTGACTTTGGAGTGTGGCTAAGGCAGCCGCCATCTCTTCCATTTTCTTTTCCATTCGATAAATTGTATCTTCCTTTTCTCGAAGACATAGCTTCATTGTCTCTGTGTCATCTCCTTCTGAAGTTGATGGAGCTCCCTGTAGAGCTGACGACGCTCGGGTTTCAACCATGTTGATCTCAGCAAATTCTTCATCCATGAACTCTGAAGAACCCAATTCATTTCCCAGTTCTTCTTCTCTTTCTTTCACCAACCATTGGATGTTAGTTCTTAGCTTTCCTATAGCGTCCTCAAGAGGTCTCTTCCAAACAGTCTTGCGGTTCTAAGGTGACGACTGTTGAGCTTCATCTTCAGGAGTTTCTTTCAAAGCCGCGACACTTTCCTCAGATCCGGGCTCTCTGGCGAGACTTCTCTTTCCAGAAAGTTCTGTCGGTATTGGTTCGGCAATAATAGGTTATCACACCATCCTTCTTGAAGTAGGGAGCCTGGGACAATACATAGGTTATCACACGATCTGTCAGCTGTACGTCGGTAGGTGGTGTGTTCCCTAATATGATGACCTAATACAATGACAGGCAAACTCCTTTCGCTAGCTCATACTTTCTTTCTTGGCCTCTCTATGGTAGTGACGGGGGTCACCTTTGGTTTGAGGCAGGATTTAACTAGTACTCGCACCATCCTTCTCAGAATCTCTGACACAGAGCATCCCTCTTTCCTTGCTAACTTTTCCACTACTGCTCGCAATCAGGAAAACAACATAGCTTTCACTTTCTTCCTTTTACAACCATCGTAGTATGTGGGTAGGGTTAACGCATCGGCGATCATTCGAGCATCTTCTTCCTTAGATGCACCTGAGAGAGGGTGGAACCTACTACCCTCTAACAACGGTGAGATCTCTGCCAGTTCTTCTTCTTCTTTAGGAATCTCTTCAAGAAATGCAGCTTCAGTAGCCCTGGTCTTTCTGATTTTAGCAATCTTCCTGTTCTTATTCCTTCTTTGTGTCCAGGTTAAGGGCGCAAATCTTGAACTGGACCCTATCTCGAAAACAGACAGTGTTGCAGCAAAAGTCGAACCTTCATGGTAACAGGCTCATCACTAACTTGGACTTCATTCCCTTTCAGTTTAGTGGGAACCGGGGTAGGTGCAGTGATGATCAGACCAGTGGGGGTAGAGATGACAGTTCTGGGGGTAGCAGCTAATCTTCTGTGAACAACGGTACTTCCCTCAGCTGGGACCCTCTGCAGAGGAGGAAATTTTTGTGTCAACTTCAAATTGAACCCAATTATGGGTTCCATGGTTTTCAGTACTTTGGCCATTAGCGCAAAGAGAGTAACATCTGCGAACTTAATGTCCGTGTTGTCGAATCCTTGTCCAAAGTGAGTAATAGCATCATTAGGTAGCTCATCCTTACTGACTGCCAAGTCAAGTCCGTTGGTGAAGGAGAAAATCAACTTCGGTGCAGATATCTTCTGCAGGCTAGATTCCGAGCGTTAGTTCCAAATTATGCTTCCTTCCATCATAAAACTCTTAGGACCAAAAAGAATCATTCAAAAACAGAGTCCGAACATGTTCTTATCCATTTTCTTAGTTTTGTTTGTAAACTATTTCAAGTTTCGTTTTATCTGTTAGCATGTAGTTTAGAAGGTTTGTTAGTTTGTAATTAAAAGGTGTGTTCGTTTGCAATTTAAAAGGTTCATTAGGAACGAAATGATCAGAGGAAATCGAAGAAAGGGTGAAGGACCACTCCTAAGCTAACACCTATTGGGGGTCCACCCCGCCTCCGAGAGGTAGAATGATTCCGGAAACTCTCTGTTTAGGGATGGTCTAAACAGTGGCTCCAAAATCTAAGAAGAGTAGACCATACACGTTCAAGACAAAAATGAACATGGCATGTCAATGGAAAGAATGATAGTTTGATCCACTAGGGGCATGGACTCACTAACGATTTATGAAAGTAAAACCATTTGATCAAAATGGAGAGAGGAACTAGTCCCCAGCGGAGTCTCCAGAGTTGTTGTCGGCGTATTTTTAGGTTGAGTGTTTAATTTATATTTATATATATAATTTGAAAAGTAGCATTTGCTTTTGAAAATTTTAAGATATGAAATCAAACCGATCACGCATCCCAAATAATTTACATAAACGAGCACCACACCACAAACCGTGTATCTATCCCGGAGAATAGACACACTGCTTGATGATGGGGCTCAATTAAATAAACTAGAATATTTGTGACATCTGTTTGGTCTGCGAACCAATTTTATAAGCCAACAAATTCCCTTGCTTAATATAAAGGGATTAAACAGGGTTTTATTACCTGGGTTCTTAAAGTTCCCTATAAGGGCAAGCCCCTATAGTTAATTACATCTTAAATGTCCGAAGACACTTAAGAAAACTCTCGATAATGATAAGTGGATTTTCTCTCAAGATTTTCAAAGTTTGAGGTTTCAAAGGATTCAATTTTGGAATTTTAAAAGTGATTAGCTTAAATTTGGAACAGTTTATTTTTAAGAGTCCAAATGAAGAGAAGTAGGGGACGTTACAGACCCGAAGTGAACTTCGGTGACTTCCCAACTATCCTATCATTTGGCTTCAATTTAAGAGTTTATTTAATGTTGTAAACTGCCAATTTTAGTTAATTAGGGCTTATATTTATATGACATAATCATACGAGTAGCCCCGAAGATGTGAGGGTTTATGTCCTACCAAACGACTACTTCGGAGTCCTAAGACCGGTTAGGTCTTAATTTGCATAATATGATTATGCAAATGCCTAATGAAAATTTGAGGATTTATGTTGCACTAGGCAAAATACCTCGAAATCCTATGGCTTGGTTATTTAATTCTAAGAAAGGTTTAGCTGGTGAAGACCCAAGTTTTGGCTGTTGAAGATTGCCGTGCTGCCCACCGTGCTCCAAGCTCCTTGTTGTTGCAGAGGTTTGGTTTTAGAAGTGGCAATCAAGAGATGAGAGAAGTGTTTTGTTTTAGAGAGGTTAAAAATTGAGATGACTTAATGTTTTAATTTAAACAAATCTTAAAGTTGATAAGAAGAACCGATCAAGCTCCCACGGTTTCGTCATCACGACACCGTTATTTTCATCAGATTCACTTAGTCCAAATGAATTTGCTAAACTCAACTGAATGAGTTCCACACTTACATTTAGACTGTGAGAAATCTCGTTAGCAACACGTGGGTTACATCATCCGAGGTATTCCCAATCTTCTAATGAGACATTTTAATTTTAGTTGTAATTGCAGTTTTTTTGTTGGTGATTAAATTTTGAGTTGTTTAAACATGATGGGTTCGATCATTTCATATATTTTTAAGTACAGGAAAGTAAGACATTTAATAAATTGCTGAATGTAAATTAAAATAAACTTAAATGCATACTTGGTGGGCATTCTCGTTGTTTTCACCTACACTTAAAACACATTTTAAGGCATTTATATATTTGCAACAAATACCTAGGTAAAGCTAAGGGAAGGTTCTGGTTATCTACCAAAATCTTAATCCTATGGCTAGTCACTTCCTATGACGTCTAGGTTCTTGTGTTTTGTTAAGGATGATTTTCTTCACCAAAGAACAATGAAATCTCACTGTTTTTTTAAAACATCCCGTCAAGTCAGAGAAGTGCTCGAAACTGAATTCTGAACATCTTCTCAAACACTTTAGGGATTATTTTGAGTTCAGTTAGTTTCATTGTGGTGATGAATCAATCATCCAGGTTACTTTAAATTTCTGGTTTTATTTGCCTCTTGCTCAGTGATTAGGATGTTTGAATATCCTTCTAAGTAAGGTGACATTTTCATTTAATGCTTCATGTAAGAGTTATAATGCTGAAAGCCTTTAGGGGCAAGTTAATTCATTGAGGAATTTAACCAATCTTAATTTAAAGTTTCAATCGGCTGTTTAAAGTGACTTAATTTAGTTATAAAGTTTTAGTTAATCCTCTTTCAAATGTTTTAAATTATTTTAAGTTTGAATAAGTGTTCAAGTTGTTCAATTCAGTTAAGTCTTTATGTTTTAAATGACCTTAATATTTTAGATTGATTTTAATGGTTTTAAACTAATTTAATTTTTTATTTACGATATTTTAATCATGAATTGTTCCAAGTTAATCTTTGATGTTTAATTTTTTTTTATTTAAGTCTTAAACAATTTCAGGTTAATTTTAACATTTTAATTTTGTTTCATTTTGATTTTTAAATAATTTCAAATCAATTCAAACGTCCGTTGATTTAATGAAATTTCAAAAATCGTTCTCTTTTTTTATTATTAGTTCCAATAATCACTTTCTAATTAATTGATTTTTAGATAATATTTGATCAAATTATTGTTTAGGGATTCAATTTAAAGAATTAAAATCTTTCTATATTCAAAATCCCTTAACCTTAATAATTCACCTTTTAATTAACTTCCAAGGTTTGTATGATTTAATTGATAAAAGTTTCTTCTTTAATGTTCAAAGTGATTAATAAGTTTCTACCCTTTAATCTCCTATGTTTCAATCATCCAATAGGAATTTAAGATCAAATATTTTACCATTCCCTTTAGTTTAGCCTAAATTTTAATTAAGGTTAAAATTCCTTAATTACCATTAGGCCCTTTTAAACTTGTTCATCTCATAACTTATTAAATTAAGCTTAAATGAACTTAAAATTTTTATGTCACCTTACTCACATGTCAATTAAGACATTAGAGAAGAAAATGTGATTTTTCTGTTTTTAATTTAATTTATATAATTATTTAATGAAAAATAGGGATTTTTAATGAAAATTCCACAACATGAACAAGAAGAGGTTTCTGTCTTTAAGAAAATTATGGGAAGTTCCTATTGGCTTGAGGACCATTTGGACTAATTTTGGGGATTTTTTAAATTTTATTTTATTTATTATAATTCTTTTAAATTTTGGAGTATTAATTAATTATAAAATGAAATTGAGGTGGAACATTAAGTTTTGTATTTTTCTTAAATCTCCCTAATCCCAAGGAACTTAGAGAAACAAATTTTATATTTTTCTAATTTTTCATTGAAATTTTAGAATTATATTAGTGAAAGGGTTGGAAAATCCAATTTTTTAATATTAAAAATTACCTTAGGCCTTTAAAAATCAATATCCTTACATAGAGACTTAGGAAAAATATTTGGTTGGTTCTCAAGTGTTTAGGAGACCAAATATGACATTTTGGTGAATTTTAATATTTTTATGATTTTTATACTTTTTTAATTATTAAAATATTCAAAATTAAGTTAAAAATGAAAATTTTAGAAAAATTCCAATTTTCATTTTCCTAGACTCCTCTGATACTAAAGAGGCCCCAAAATCAATTTGGTTAATTTTTGAAATGTATTTTGAGTTTTATGAATTTTTAAATTTCTAATTTTGCTATGTTACTTGAGAAATCCATTTGATGGGTTAAACCATTTTCAATTAATTTAAAGATTTTTTTGGGGGTTCCTGTTATCCTATGGGACAGTGGATAATTGATTTTAAATTGTTTTGATTTTTAATTTACCCTAATTAATTTAAAGTTGATTTTAGGTTGTGTAGCCAATTAGGTTTGTTTTTAATGTTTTAGTTCAAGAAATAATTTCCATGAGTTCCTTTGGTCATAGGGAACCTATCCTAATTTTCCTAGAATTTTCCAAATACTATGCTAATTTTGGAATTAAAATACCAAAAAGAGGCATAAAAATTGGAAAATAGATAACTTGTCATGGACATACTTCAAACCTTGAAAAATTCAGGGAATGTTCCCAAAATCAGAGGCTATAAAAGCCCTATGTTCTCATGCCATGATGAATTGTGTGTGTGAGTGGAGAATTAAAATACTTAGATTAGTATAAAATTAGTTAAAAATTAAATACTCAACAAAATAACTTAATTCTTTTTCCATATTTTTCTCCTCTCGTTCACCGAGCAAGAGGGCATTTTTTAATTATTTTTGTGCTTTTTCTACACGAGAGATATGTATTTTTAAATTTTAGGGTATTTAAATAAATAAAAATAACCCTATTTTCCTACTTATCCGACGCGGCGTCACTTCAACCTACGACAGATCGAAGCTCCACGAGGCGCGGTTTGATTCGGCGCCATCGTCTGACTCGGCAGCACGCGACCCGTGGTTCTGTCCTATTACTCCATCCAGCTTGATCCTGTCCGTCCATTCGATACATGCGCAATCGAACAAGATCCATTCATCATCTCCGTCTGGTTCAGCCCGAGAGCCATCCACCATCTAGACCTAATATCTCACTCATTTCTCAAACCAAATCTCATGGGGTTTGGTCCTACGTGTTCGTCTAAGCAAGGGCTACAAATCCATATGGCTAATACACATTGAAATGAAGTTAAATAAAATGGAGAATCACTGGAAGCTCGGGAGCAAGAGAAGTCTCCATACCATGGTGTCGGCATTTTTTTTTTAGGTTTGTCGGCGAATTTTGGATTTTAAATTTAATATATATATATATATATATATAATTTGGAAAGTAGCATTTGATTTTGAAAAAAAGTTTTAATTTTGAAAATTTTAAGATATGAAATTAAACCGATCTCACATCCCAAAATAATTTATATAAACGAGCACCACACCACAAACCGTGTATCTATCCCGAAGAATAGACACCTGCTTGATGATGGGGCTTGATTAAACAAACTAGAAGATTTGTGACATCCGTTTGGTCTGCGAACCAATTTTATAAGCCGACAAGTTCCCCTGCTTAATATAAATGAATTAAGCAGGGTTTATATTACCTGGGTTCTTAAAGTTCCCTATAAGGGCGAGCCCTTATAGTTAATTACATCTTAAATGACGAGAATGATTTAAGAAAACTCTCGATAATGATCAGTGGTTTTGCTCTCAAGAATTTCAAAGTTTAAGATTTCAAACAAATTGGATTTTGGAAATTTCAATAGGGAATAGCTCAAATTTGGAATAGTTTATTTTTGGGAATCAAAGGAAGAGAAGTAGGGGATGTCATGGACCCGAAGTGAACTTTGGTGACTTCCCAACTATCCTATTGTTTGGCTTCAATTTGAGAGTTTATTTAATGTTTCAATCCTACCAATTTTAGTTAATTAGGACTTATATTCATATGACATAACCATACAAATAGCCTTGAAGATGTGAGGGTTTATGTCATACCAAATGACTACCTCGGAGTCCTAAGACCGATTAGGGCTTAATTTGCATAATATGATTATTCAAATGCCTAACAAAAAGTTGAGGATTTATGTTGAGACTACCTCGAAATCCTATAGCTTGGTTATTTAATTCTAAGGAAGGTTTTGCTGAAGTAGACACAAGTTTTGCTGACGAAGATGGCCGTGCTGCCTACTATGCTCCAAGCTCCTTCTTGTTGCAGAGGTTTAGTTTTAGAAGGTGATAATTAAGATATGAGAGAAGTGTTTTGTTTTATAAAAGTTAAAAATTTGTGATGGCTTAGTATTTTAATTAAAACAAATCTTAAAGTTGATTAAGTAGAACCGATTAAGATCCCACGATTCCGTCATCCCGGCACCGCTATTTTCATCGGATACACTTAGTCCAAATGAATTTGCTAAACTCAACTGAATGAGTTCCACAACTTCATTTAGGTTGTGGGAAATCTCATTAGGAACATGTGGGTTACATCATCCAAGGGATTCCCGATCATCCAATGAGACGTTTTAATTTTAGTTGTAAGTGCAATTTTATTTTTGTTGGTGATTAAGTTTTGAGTTGTTTAAACATGCTGGGTTCGATCATTTTCATGCATTTATAAGTACAGGAAAGTAAGACATTTAACAAATTACTGAATATAAACTGCAATAAACTTAAATGTGTACCTAAAGAGTCTTCTTGTCTCCACCAACTGCACTTGAGATACATGTTAGGATATTTAATATTTAAGGACGAGCACCTAGGTAGGGCTAGGGGAAGATTCTGATCATCTACCAACCTTATGATGTCTAAGTTTAGACCCTAGTTGCTCACCAAGTCCTATGACGTCTAGGTTGAAATCCTAGTTGTCTATCAAGTCCTATGACGTCTAGGTTGAAATCCTAGTTGTTCTTTAAGGATGATTTTCTTCATCAAAGAACAACAAAGTTCAATTTTTCTTTTAAAATACCTCATTAAGTTGGGGAAGTGCTCGGGGGTTTAAGCCCTGAACATCTTCCTAAACACTTTTGGGATTATTTTGAGTCCATTTGAATTTTATCATTCAAATGAATTGATCATCCATGGCTTAGTTGAGTATTGACTCTTGCATTAGTGAATTTAGATGTTTTAATTATCTTATGAGAGAGGTGACATTCACTTAGCGTTTCACTTAAGAGTTATGTGGGTGAAAGCCTTTAGAGGCATGTTAGGTTATTAAGAAACTTAACCATCTTGTATGAAGTTGAGTTAGTTTTTCAAATTAATTATAATATTTAAATTTAATTATAATTGTCTTATGTTATTTCAATTTAATTGTGTAATTTCAAAAGTTGATTTAGTTGTTTTTTTTTAAATTGTTTTAACTTTAACTTTAATTATATTTAATTTAATTGCGTTGATTTGAAGTTAATTTTAATTCACTTGTATTAATGTAATTGTGATTTAAAGTTGATTAAATTATTTTAAAATCGTTTTAATTTAATTATATTTAATTTGAATTGTTTTGAATTAATCATGTCATTTTAAAATTATTTTTAATTTAATTAATTATATTATTTTAAAATTATTTTTTTTGTTAAATTATCGTAGAAATTATTTTAATTTGGTTGTTTAATTTATCTTATAAATTATTTTAATTTGATTATTTAATTTATCTTAGTTTTCATTAATGAGTTATTAAATTAAATTAAGAGATATTTGATTTCTATCACTAATTCGGGGTTAAGATTAATAAGTTAATATCTTCCAAGATTAAACCCCTTCACTTAATACATTCTCTTTTAATTAACTTCAAATTTTTAATAATTTAAGAAATTATAATCATTTTGTTTATGTTGGAAAAGTGATAAATGGGTTCCTACCCTTTAATTCCTCATGTTTCAATCATCTAAGGAGATTAATTAGGATCGTTTATTTCCCATTACCCATAATTAAGGCTAAATATTAATTAAGGCTAAATTTCAATAATTACAATTTTGCCCTTAGGCTTGTTCACTTCATAATTCATTAAATAAAACTCAAATGATTTTCAAATTTTTATGTTACCATACTCATGAGTCAATTAAAATATCAGATGAGAAAATGTGATTTTTTTGAATTTAATTTAGTTTATATATTTATTTTAATGCAAAAATGGGGGTTTTAATGAAAAATAAATAACTTGACCAAGGAAAGACCTATGACTTTGCAATTTTTACTAGAAGTGACCCTTAACTAGAGGATCATTTGGACCAAAGTTGGGGTTTTATTAGTTTTAATTTAATTATTAGAATTATATTAAGATTTGGAGTATTAATTCATTTTAAAATATTTTAAAGGTGGAAAAATTAATTTTATGTTTTTAGAAAATCTCTCTGTAGTAAAAAAATCTAGATAAACAAGTTTTATATTTTTTTGATTTTTATTTGATTTATTAGAATTATTTTAGTCGAAGGTTAAGAAAATTCATTTTTTTAATGTTAAAAATTATCCTAGGCCTTTAAAAATTAATATCTTAATTTTGAGACTTAGGAAAAATATTTTGATGGTTCCCAAGTGATTAGGAGACCAAATGTGACATTTTAGTAAATTTTTATATTTTTGTGATTTTTTATAATTTTTAATTATTAAATATTTAAAAAAATGATTAAAAATCAAATTTTTATGAAAAACACAATTTTATTTTTCTTAGACTCCTCTAATCACAGAGAACTCTCAAAATTAATTTGGTGAATTTTTAAAATGTATTTTGGGTTTTATGAATTTTTTAATGTACAAAATATCCATGTTACTTAATTAATTCATTTAATGAGTTAAATTAATTCTAATTGATTCGAAATTTTTATGTGAGGTTCCCCTGATCCTGAGTGACATCGGAGAGTTTATTTCATATGATTTTGATGTGCGTTTACTCTTAATTAATTAAAATTTAGTTTTATGTTTTTCGCAAAATTAGAGTTTCTTTGATTGAAATAAATCATGAGATAATTTTATGTTGTACTGTACCTATGGTTAAAGGGAACACACCCTAATTTTTCAAAATTTTTCTAAGCAAAATGATAATTTTTATAATTATTATAGGAAAACTGATGCATAAAATTTAAAAATTGATATCTCATCATGGAGATCTTCCCTGACTTTGGAAAAATCAGGAAATATCCACCATTATATATAGAATAACATACCAAAATTTCAAGTTATGGTGAAGCTCCTACATGCATGAAGAATTATAAGTTTGAAAACACCATTTAATTAATTAAAAATCAAATATGCATCAAATAAATATGAAATTACTTTCGCGTTATTCTCCTTGTTTCAATGAGTAAGTGAATATTTTTATTTTATTTTTTGGAGTTTTCTAAGCAAAGTTATGATTTTTTGAAGTTTAGGTTCAAAAATAAATCAAAAATCCAATTTCCCGCTCAAATGACACGTGTCGCACTGCTACTGGCTGGCGTGGTTCTGTTTGGTGGCCTGTTCACAGATGAATCTCAGTTCGACTGCATCGGGGCCGTCCGTTTGATACACGCGTGATCGGATGGCTGCTGCTCCTCTCTCCAATTGCTATTCACCCAAAATCGTCCACCTTCGAACCTTAATATCTCCCTCCATTCTCAACAAAATTGAGTGAATTTTTTTTTAAAATGATCGTCTAATCGAGTAACACACATCTATTTGGTGATGATATATTTAAAGCATGTAAATATTTACAAAAAAATAAAATAAGCTCGGTTAGAGGAAAAAAATTTGATACCTTCGTCCAAGAGGTGAGGCCTCCATTGGAAATGGTTTGATTGAGCTTAGAAGTGCTTGGAGAAGCTTTGGGAACAATGTGGCAGAGTCTTCCCAAGGTAATCTTTTTTTCTTCCCCTTGGACATGAGAGGTGTGTTTAAATAGAGGAGCTTATGGGTGACTATGGAGGTTGGCTTGGTTCATTCACCAAGGCTTTTTGGCTGAGAAAAGATCACTTGATTCAGCTTGATCTTGGTGCAATCAATTGGGTTATGCCATGTGTAAAGGCATGGATTTAAGTGGTAGGGGTGTAAGGGCTATTTTTTTGGTCAGTTGGAGTTAAAGCATGGATTTGGCTTGGTGTACCCTCCCATGGTTTGATTTGGGCTGAAAAGGATGATTTGAGTCAGCCAAAAGAAATGGAGAAGTCCCCATCCCAAGTACTTGTGTCAATTTTGGGTTAAGCTGTGTCATGGAAAGGGTTAAAAGTGCTTAAACATGGCTTAAGAAAGAGGCTTACTCATTTTCTATTTAAGGTTTTGTGATGTGTAAAGAGCTTACATGGCTCACATATGGCTTGACACAAGCTTCATGGCTCACATTTGGCTCCTCCATGGCTCACATTTAGCTTTGGAGCTTTCATGAAAGGGGATTTTGAAATATTTTGGATTTTTTGTGAAAATTCTCAAGATGCTTGATTTGGAATAATTTGATTATGAATTTGGAACCGTAAGCAAATCATTTAATCAAAGGGACAATGAAAAGATAATTGGCATGTGGGCTTTTGAGTGGATTTGGGCTAATTGAAGTGATTTAACTCATGAGCTTGATTTTGGGCCTTTAAATTTGGGGTAAATTTGGGCTTGAGTTTCGGTTAGGTTTGGGTCAAAATTTGGGCTAAGTGAATGTTGAGTTTGGTTTAGGAAAGTGTTATGAAGAGTTTGGAAAAGATCTGGAGTGATTTTGAATTGAATTAGATGATCAATTTGGTGGATTTGGACATAGGGTCAATTTTGAGCTTTAAGGGTAAATTTGGAATTTTTGATCAAATTGGGTTAAATTGACAAACTTGGGGTTTGTGGTAGTTGAGCAAAATGATGTGGAGAATATTTTAGAATTTTTGGGATTTTTTAGGACTTTTTGAAATTTTTAAAATTTTTAGCTATGAAGGGTATTTTGGTAATTTTGGAGAGTTTTGGGGTAAGTGGTCAAAAGGTTGAATTAAAGGCTCGAGGCGATTTAGAAAGAAATTTAGAGTCAATCAAAAGTGTCAGGGGTCATTTTTGATTTATGTAGAAGGTTTTATGAATCTCGGAGCGTTTTTTAAGTATCGGCTATCTTGGCCGCGAGGGGCCCAAATGTAGCTCGGAAGTATGACATGTTTACAGTCAAACTTCTCAGTTTGATGAGAGGAACGCTATAGAATGATTTTTTGTTTGGGAGCCCGGTGACTGCGAAGTTTTGAGTTTTGGGGTCCTTTTCAGGGGCATTTTGGTAATTTTGGGAGAGTTTAGGGGCCGGGGGTCAAAAATTGAAATTTTGAGAAAAATGAAGATTGATTAGATGTGAGTAAAATGAAACCATTTTGGTTGAGCCATGAAGCCATGTTAAGCTCATAAGAGCCCTGAGAGGACTCATTATAGGCACTTAATATGTTGTTCCTAACTCTCTAAGTCAAGGGCTTAGGGGTTGAGGTTCATCCATATGAGTTTCCTACATGAGCCAGGAAGCCAAGTTGGTAAGAGTGGTTTTAGGGTTTGGAATGTGTGTGAGAGTGTAGTGTGTGCAAGCTGTCCCAACCAAGACCAGACCACCTAGGGTTGCCCTAAGGCTTGACCATCCTATAGGAACTCATCCTTGTCTTCCTACACATTGGTCCTAACCTTCCAAGTAATTTGGAGGTTGATGACCATCCATGTAGGATTCTAAAGAGAGTTTAGATTTGGTTGAATTTCTAAATGGTGGGTTCCATTTCTAGTCTTCTAGGATAGTCAATGAGAAGTCATATGGCTGGATCATAAGCACTAAGAGGATAGAAAAGACCTCACCAAAAATGAGGTCAACAAATGGACCCCCAATAGGTGTGGTGTGCTAACCAAGCACACCTCGCATATTGGCGTTGACTGAAGAGATCAACAAAACCAACACAGACGTCTAAGTGACTCACTTAGAACAAAGAGTAGAAAATTTCCGCTGGGGAGTATCAGATAAATCTCTAAGACTGAAGATTATAGAACTCTCGCTGGGGAAAAGGAGGTGAATTCCAAATCACAAGATTTCAAGAGATTGGATTTTAGATTCGCTTCAAGTTTTAATTTTAAGTCTGAATTTTGATCTGATCATAGTTTCAATTTCGATTGAGGTTAGATTTAAGATTGATTTCGTGGAAATTCTAGATTTTGAAATGAGAATTGGAGCCTAGTTTTCAACCTCGGAATTTGAAGAGAACTCTAATTTAGGCTCTAGCCTCAAGAAGAGAGCTGGAAGTTAGGTTCCAACCTCGAAATTGAAATGAGATCTGGAAGTTCAGCTCCAGCCTTGAGAATGGATGTTCTACGATAAGAACTTTGACTTGAACCATTGCGATAGGAAATGATCTTAAAGCAATGCGGTGTCGGATGTTGTGATCCTCGACCTCTAAAACTTGAAAGGAGATCATTGTAAAGCAATGCAGTATCGGATGCTGGGATCCTCAACCTCTAAAATTTAACAGGAGCTATTGCAAAGCAATGCGGTGTCAGATGTTGGGATCCTCAACCTCTAAAATTTGATTTTTGATTTGCACCATTGCGATAGGGAAAGAACCTAAAGCAATGCGATATCAGATGTAAAATCCTCAACCTTTAAAATTTGATTTTGGTTTTGAACCATTGCAATAGGTAAAGAACCTAAAGCAATGCGGCATCATATGTAAAATTCTCAACCTCTAAAATTTGATTTTTATTTTGAACCATTGCGATAAGAAAAGATCCTAAAGCAATGAGGTATCAGATATAAAATCCTCAACCTCTAAATTTTGATTTTTGATTTGAACCATTGCGATAGGGAAAGATCTTAAAGCAATGCGGTATCTGATGCTGGGTTCCTCAACCTCTAAAATTTGATTTTGATTTGATCCATTGCAATAGGGAATGATCCTAAAGCAATGCGGTATCGGATGCTGGGATCCTCAACCACTAAAATTTGAAATTTTGATTTGAACCATTGTGATAGGGAAAGAACCTAAAGCAATGCGGTATCGGATGTAAAATCCTCAACCTCTAAAATTTGAAATTTTGATTTGAACCATTGTGATAGGGAAAGAACCAAAAGCAATGCGGTATCAGATGTAAAATCCTCAACCTCTAAAATTTGATTTTGATTTGAACCATTGTGATAGGGAAAGAACCCAAAGCAATGCAGTATCGGTTGTAAAATCCTCAACCTCCAAAATTTGATTTTTGATTTGAACCATTGCGATAGGGAAAGAACCTAAAGCAATACAGTATCAGATGTAAAATCCTCAACCTCTGAAATTAGAATTTTTTGAGATAGAACCATTGCAATAGGGAAAGATCCTAAAGCAATGCAGTATCGGATTCTGAGATCATCAACCTCTAAAATTTGATAGGAGATCATTGCAGAGGAATGTAGTGTCAGATGCTGGGATCCTCCACCTCTAAAAATTGATTTTGATTTTGCGATTGATTTGCAAAGACTGGTAGTGTCGAAAAAGTGTAGAATTTTGGTGTTTGAGAATTTCATGAAATTTGCAAAAGATTTTTGTGGAAAGAAACGAATTAGGAGGGAATATGAGGATGCCACATATCCCATTCAAAAGAAGTGATCGAAAAGTTACTGGTTTGGATTAGATATGATTCCTTGCCATCAGAATCAAATTGAAAACCTCGTGGCTCTGTGGCAATGGAATCGATTACTCCTATTTCAGACAAGGGAGAGAATTGAAGGGATTGGATTTTAGACTTGGAAGTTTTGAATTTGAATTTGATTGGGATTTGATTTGAGATTCAAATTAAGATTGGATTTGAAAGTACAGATTGGAGATTCAGATTTGAGGTTTATTTTTAATATTGAGATTCTTTTTTTTTCTTTTGTTTCAATGATTTGAGTTCATTTTGATTTATATTTCAATTTGATTTCGGATTTAATTTTGATTTGAAGTTTGTTTCGTTATCTTATTCGATTTTTTTTTAGTTTTCCTTTTTCTTCTTTTTATTTGTGGTCATTCGTTGGGGAATTTATTATTGGTTT
This sequence comes from Papilionanthe hookeriana x Papilionanthe teres, assembly GCA_022702705.1. Classification (NCBI taxonomy): domain Eukaryota; kingdom Viridiplantae; phylum Streptophyta; class Magnoliopsida; order Asparagales; family Orchidaceae; genus Papilionanthe; species Papilionanthe hookeriana x Papilionanthe teres. Next base: position 134,753,185 of record CM040421.1, on the reverse strand, counting down.
TTTTTGTAAAGTTTTATTTTATTCATTTATGTTTCATGATTTTTCATTTTGTTTTATTTTTATTTTTTTAGTTAGGATTTGGACCCATTCATAAGCAAGTGCGGCATCTGTGCTTCGTAAAACGAGGTTTTCTTTGAAACATCACGATGCACAGTTCTCCTTGAGGTATCGTCCACTGACTGAAGACATTTGTAGAAAATGACCCAGTCTTTGAGGTACTATTGGAATTATATCCTTTCAAGTACCTACAAAGATGTGTTATTTCTACAAACACCACAGCTGAAGGGACAGGAACTTCATCGCTTCGTTTGTAACAGTCATCACTCTTTACCGTTAATTTAGAAGGATTGTGTAGGCTTACTTTGCGAAGTTTCTCTGACGCCCTTTGAATTGATGTTGGATTTGTATCCTATGGTATTAAAAGGCATGACTTCAGGTTTGAATTTCCATTAAATGCTAATAACATAGCCCATTTCTTTAATTCATTCCTTCTAAGCCTAAGCAGATTTTAAAAGTTCTGCTATTGTGATTGAAATGTTTTTCACTGTCCAAAGATATTTCCAAGACAATTAATCACCGACCAAAAGACATAAAGTCACTTGAATCTTTTCAAAGCATAATATCAGAGGAATCTTCATAAGGTAGTCTTTCAAGTTTTATTAATCGGGGGATGATTATATGCTTGCCTCAAGCTTCTTCTCAGAGAGCATACTTATTTCTCCTTTTTTTTATTGAGCTTTTCGCTTCTTTTTTTTATCGAGGATTACTGTATCTGGTAGAGCACATGTTAAAGATTTTGAATGTCTATTTTGGGACACCAATTTTTTATTTTGTGCTCACCTCAAGCTTCTCCTCAGCTGAATCTTTACATTTTCTTTTGCTCCTTTTGTTTTCTGAGAATTACTGTATCTGGTAAGACATATTTTGTTAAAGATTTTGAATGTCGAAACTCCCCTAATTAATAAATCTAAAATGTTTCTTAACATGATCGTGGGATATTATAACTCATCAAAATGTCTGGATCCAGTCACATGGCAGATAATTAAAAGACCCTTGATATCCCGGACCAATTACTCGTATTTCAACTACACTATTTCATTTCAAAATCTACTTAGGACCCAGTCCGAATTCCTTAAAGTGAAGATCCAGTTATTAGGATACTAATTTCATTCTCCCTTGAAGTCATATCCTTATTAAAATGCTGAAGTTTCATCGTGCCTCACCCCTTCTTGATCGTCTTTCTACTAAACTTTGAACATCCTTGAGCATCTTAGTATTTTTTTTTATTTTGTTGCGGCGGGAGGGTTGGGACCCACGACCCATCATCAAGTCGTTGTCTCTTTTAACTGTTTTGTGGAGGGAGGGTCGGGACCCACTACCCATCATTAAGTTGTTTTGACTCTTTTGTGGTGGGAGGGTCGGGACCCACTATCCTTTATCTTTCTCGTATCCATTTTGATTGTCAATCCATGAAATTTGAACTTAATGGCAGCTTCGTCGTGGGACAGTCCTTCGGTGGATATGTAGATCGTATTTTGAAGAACATTCAGAAGTCAGTGATGTCCTTTGCCTTGTAATTTCAGTGGTAATTGATCCCTGATAAATATATGTGTTTACAAATATGATATGAAAATTTGTAACGACACCAAAAACGTGATCCCGCCGGATATATATATGTGCGCCAAAAACTTGACTCCACACCATATACATTAGCTGATGATTTAGATAAGAAAATTATGATTTTTATAATATGGGATACTACGCAAGTATACGTATCGTTTATCAAGTAATATAGGACTTTCTGATTAAGCTCTGAGATATCGAACCCACAGGGAAAATGTAAAATCTTTAAAGAAATCAAAAAATTATCTTTTACTTTTTTTATGGCTTTTGAAAGTATGTATTGATTTTGAAAACTTTTGAAAAGTTGTTATGTCTTTTGAAATTTCCCTAATAAAATGTTAAGCAAGAAATTAAAATTATAATAATTGATAACACTTATGTAAAATACTAATAACTTGAATATCTTTTTCTTTCCTTTTATGAAGTAGTAATAATTATTAAAGTATTGTTGTGGAAGTATTTAAATTTTTGTTGTGACAGATAGAAGCAAATGTATTCTTTACCCTTACTTGGTTCCATAAAGAACATATGTTAATTTGAAATTTTTATCATTTTGAACATGGTTAGGCAGGGAAGATACCAGTCTCTCACTCTAGAGTTCCCTCGATTCCCACCACCTGGGGGCTAACTTCTCATAAAAAAACTCAAAACTTCAAACTAAATTAGGGGGTTTTAGCCTGTCACTCTAAAATCCACTAATTTTACTCCATTCCATAAAAATATCTTCTAATATTACATTCAATAATATGGACTACAATTCTCACCCATATAATTGCATGTGATTATTACTAACTTTATGAGACAATACCGCATTGGATCTTACATAATCTCAAGAAATTCTTCAACTTAACAGGCCAAATTAAGAAGTAAACAAAGTTTTTAGAATCAATCTTCACAACTTCTTCTAACTTTTAAACACTTATACTTTCCACAACAATTCTATAAAAATTAATTAATTCTCCATTTAATAAAGAAAAAGATAAAGTAAACTACTCAGAATGCATTGAGAAAATAAAAAAACACATTGATTTGAAATTAAAAACCATAAGAAAAACAACAAACAGAAACAAGTATTAATAAAAAAATAACTAAATGTAAGAACAAAAGTAAACACTTATCTGAAAATTCTATCCACAAGACTCAAGAAGTTCCTCTGAAACTTTAACTCTTCACTAAACTACTTCTCAAAGCGGATCTCCCAACTTCGATGACTCAGAATAAACTTTAGACTTCAATAAAAACTAAACTAAAAAGAAAGAAAAGAAGTGGGAAGAAGAAGACTTCACTCCGACCCTTTTCTCCTTTCTACTCTCTACTCCTACTCGTAATTAAAACTAAAATAAAAACTCTATAAAAATGCAATGGAAGAACCCTTCAAAATGCAAAGGAAAGGCTCTTTTTCTACTCTCTACTCCTACTCCTAATGAAAACTCTCTTCAAAATGCAAAGGAAGAGCACTTAGTCATTCCTAAGACTCTCTTTAAATAGTAAACCAAAAGGTACCTTGGTATCTCTTCAAAATGTGTCCAGATTCAATGTATCTACCAAAGAATGCACCCCTTCATTCAAAATTACTGCCCAAAGGAAGTTATGGAAGTTACCACCAAGAGTTGCATCCCATCCCCTTTGAAATTGGCTCCAAATTCAGTTGAATTTCGATTTTTAATGGTGGCGGCTAAGCGCCGACCCATCGGTGCTTAGCTACTAGTGCCAAATTTTCATTTTTCATCTTCTTTTTTTTGCTCCAAATTTGATCCAATTTTGCTCCTTTCATCATGACCATCCACTTTCATCATACCTGCAAGAAAAACACAAAATACCTTCTATTAAAGTGCAATATCATTAAAAATAGGTATAAAAATATGCATAAAAATACTATATATTTTAGGTGTATCAAAATCTCCCAAACTTAAAATGTTACTTGTTCTCAAGTAACAATTAATCTCTTAGAACATTTTAGCATGCAAATTATGTAATGTGTTTCTTAAGAAGATAACAAAATTTTGTTCAAGAAATGGAATAGTCCAATTTAGAAAAAATTTCAGTAATTAAAACCAACTTAATGTTTAGAAAGTTCTTAAGTAAATGAAGATGATAAATATAAGTTTCTATCTAATTCAGAAATATTTGTAGATTCTTCAAAATATAGGATTCAAACACTTATTTTTCTCACTTAAAAATCTTTATTTGAAAATAATTTTACTTACTATATTATAACCTTAAGCTTTAGATTTTCTCTGAACTTATGTCTTAAACTTTAAGTATGAAACCAATTTTTGATTAGGCCCTTAAATCCTCAAGCTTCTCCTCCCTTTTCATATATTGTTTTTCACTTTTTTTTATATAAGGCAAGGATTACTATATCTGGATAGGCCTTTAAAGATTTTGAATTCCACCCTTCCATTTAAAATAAAGGTCAGATATACATCTTTCACTTATAAATTATAATAATAATATTTGAAAATTACTCTTCAATAAAAGAAATTTAAGCTTTGAAGAACAAAAGTCAAATCTTCTATTTATTCAAAAAATACAAAACTTCTTACTAACGATAGTTTAAGTTTATTTAACACCTCTTCATTAAGAAAATTTTAACTTTAAGTTATTCATGATTACTATAAATTTTAACTAAATCCTTTTATTCATTTCTATATTCAAAATTTTTGTTCCCCTAATATAACTTCATGTACATAGTTGTTCTCAATCAAAAATAAGACTTATTTTTAAGTATTCTTGAGAATCAAATAAAATTTTATGTTTTTTTTTTTTTGAAAAACTGTGTTTTTAAAATTCCCCCCAAAACTTTAATTTTTAGTTAAGATAAAACATTTAAGCATAAGAAATGATACATGGGTGAGAAATAAAAACTGACATATCATGCTTGCAGGAGTTTTTAATATCCTAATATGCAAGTATAACAATTTAAATAACAAGAGTAAAATGAAATCAAATTTAGTTTTTTTTTTTTAAAAACAATTTTTATACAAAGAAAAGTAAAAAATTTCAAAAAAAAAACTTCTACAGTAGTGGAGGTTTTCAAAGCAAATACACACCAACTAGAATAACACACTGATATAAATAACAGATGATAGTGAAAATTGAAAAATTTTAAACATGTAATCTTCTATGTAGAAGTTCCCAATAGTGGTTTATAATCTCCTAACAGTTTTTGAATTAAAATACACACTACTAAAAACTCTGACATAACATACACATTAAAACATTTACTAATACACATCACTACCATAAAGCAACATATAAAATATTAATACAAACAACAATACATCTGAATATGCATAACAAATAAATAGTACAACTACAATCTGCATATTATCAGAATTCACATCACAACACAATCATCAAATAAAATACTAGATAAAGTACACAATAACACAGCATAACAACACAATAACTAAAACGAATAACATACATCTACTTTTCATTCTCATCATCATCATCATCATCCTGCTCGTTCCAATCCCTGGATGGCACATAAGGTATGTAGAATGGATGACGGGGCATCTCAGCACTCTGATCACCTCTAATCAGTCTATCCAAATATTGCTGATAACTCTCCTCATACTCATCATGTTTCACAATATATCTTTCGACACTATCCATCTTATCAACCATATCTTTCAGATGCTCTCGAGTAAGACTCACTTTTTTCAAAATCTTTCTTAATAAACCAGTCTGTGAATCAGTAGATGATGTTGCACGCAAAGTAGAAGCACGAGAAGTAGATGAAGTAGAAGTGACTACAAGAAAATATATTACGAATTTTATACCAATTTCATATGAAATTACACTTTAAAGAAAGGTATTTTCTGTGTTTTATTGCAGGAATGAAGATTTATAGGTGCTAAGAGCAAGAAGAGCAAAGAGACGCGAATCTGGAGCAAAATGATAAAAATTGATGAAAGTTGAACTGTCCCGCCGATTGTGAGATTTAAGCCGTCGACGGCGAGATTTTCCTGAAAGTTTTTAATATATTATAATAGAGCCCGCCGACAGCGAGATCGAGCCCGCCGATAGCGAGCCTGAACGGTTAGCCTTGCTTCTAGAAGCCCACCGACGACAAGATCGAGCCCGCCGATGGCGAGACAGTTGATTCAAGCCAAATTCGATGAATCTGGACGCGTTTTGAAGAGGTGCTTAAGCAACCTTTGGAAATATGACTCCTTCTATGTAACAATTTTTGAGTTTAAAGTGTCATTTAAGTCGTTAGTAAGAGTCAGTTAGTGTTTAGTGTCTTGGTGAGTTATAAGTGTGTTGTACAAGAAGGAAGAGTCAGAGGAACTTGAAGAATCTGCTTGGGGAGAAGAATTGAGATAAGTATATTTGTTTATTGTTTTATAACTTTAAATGAAATCCAACATCTGTGTTATTATTCCCATGCATTCTGAGTAGTTTCCTTTGTCTTTCTCCTTATTTTTGAGGTTTTATGAAATGAAGAATTAAAAGAGTTGCCTAATAATATTAAATAGAGATTATGATAATCTTTTACTTAAATCTTAATTTACTTTCAATTTGGCCAATTGAATTGTTAACATATGTTGAATTATCAACTATAATAAAGATTACATCCAAGATTTAAGGAATTCAAAAGCCTTGAAAGGAGGGTGCAAATAAATAGGGAAATATTAATTATCGGGCGTAGAATTGAATATTTTAGTGTGACAGACTAAAATCTTCAATTCGGTGCTATTGTTTGGGAGCTGAAGTATAGATGTTAGCCCTGAGGCGAGGGGAGCATGGGAGCTCTGAAGTGGCAGCCAATATCCTCCCAGCCTAGCCACAGATTCAGTAACCAAACATAAGCATTAGTCAATGTTCTTTGCACCTGGACCAAAGGGTAAAGAATAGGAATGCTCCTATTTGGCACAATATAATTCTAAACTCAATTAATTATTCATTCACTCAATCCTCTTAACAAGGAGAAGGATACTTTTCTAAGTTGACTTATATATTCTATCTTTTAAGTATTAGTTTTAGGTTTAAGCGTTCTTTATATTTCATATACTATACTAAATTAGATTAGTGATCAAATTTTACTAAAATTTAGTCCTTAAATCTCTATCGTCCCTGTGGGATCAATATCTAGGACTCCAATAGAGCCCTTTATTACTTGAACGATACGTATACTTGCATTGATTAAAAGGGGAGGGAGTACAATAGCTACTTTACTTTAAAAAATATATATAACTTTATTAAGCTTAACAATTATATACATCCTTCTATTTTTACCCTACTCTCCCCCTAGGCTGAATTCGTACATCTGCGACATCGTGTGGTCAAGTTTTTGGCGCCGTTGTCAGGGAAGCAAAGTAATTATTAAGGTAATTAATAAAATAATTATTAAAGATAATTACTAGAGTAACAGACTATTTTATTATTTTAGTGGTGTATGCGTAAATTTGGAACCGAACGTTTAATACCTTACGATTCAGAATTAGAGCGCACTATTAAAAGAATTAAAAAGTAGAAAAGAGAAATCATAAAATTAAATAAAATGGCAAATAATCCAGAAATTAAAAATATAAACTAACCAAGACCTTTGAAAGATTACGCTAACCCTACATTAGATGAAATTCACTTAACTATCCAAAATCCTGATGTAGCGGCTAACTCATTCGAGCTTAAACCTGCAATTATCCAAATGGTACAGAATAATCAATTTAGTGGTTCACCAAATGAAGATCCTAATTTACATCTTGCGAGTTTTTTAGAGCTATGTGCTACTTTTAGATATGACGGAGTATCTAATGACGCCGTTAGACTTAGGCTATTTCTTTTTTCTTTAGGGATAAGGCTAAGAGTGGTTAAATTCATTAGCACCTGGATCAATTAAAACTTGAGGAGAATTATCACAAAAATTTCTATCCAAATATTTTCCTTCTTCAAAAACCGCAAAGCTTAGAAATGATATAACTTCTTTTAGTCAGTTTGACGGAGAATCAATATATGAAGCTTGGGAGAGATTTAAAGATCTTCTTAGGAAATGGCCACATCATGCATTAGCAGATTGGTTAATTATACAAACTTTTTATAATAGTTTAGTAGGATCTCTTAGATCGATCATTGATGCTACTGCTGGAGGTTCATTAATGTCAAAACCTTTTGATGAAGTTATTCATTAATTGAAGAAATGGCTACTAATAATTTTCAATGGCCTTCTGAAAGGTTAAATCCTAAAAAAATAGCCAGTATACATGATTCTGATGCAATATCTATGTTAGCTTCTCAAATTATTGTTATATCTAAGAAATTATATCATTTTGGAATAAATTATTCTCCTAATATAACAGAAGAAAATTTATCTAGACAACTTATAGAAGCTCATTCCTCATATGAAACTATAAATGCTGTTAACAATAGACCCAATATCCTTATGCAAATTATTATAACCCTGGGTGGAAAAATCATCCAAATTTTAATTGGAATAACAATTCTGCTGATCAGCAATGGATGAATAATTCAGTAAACCCAGTAGGAAATCCATTTAACCAAGGAAATGTTAATTTTAAACCTTCTTATGCACCTGGATTTAATAATAACTCTCAATTTAAAGATAAGAAGTTATCTATGGAAGAATAATATTAAATATGGATCAACATTTACAGAATCAAGGTAATCAGTTACAAATTCAAGGAAACCAATTACAAATTCAAGGAACGACAATTAAAAATATTGAAACTCAACTTGGACATATCGCTACTGCACTTAATAATAGAAGTCCTGGAACTTTTCCTAGTAATGTGGAAATAAATCCTAAAGATCAAGGAAAAGAATAAATTAAAGCGATACAGTTACGAAGTGGAATAGAGTTAGAAACAAGAATATAGAAAGAAACAGAAAGTCAGAATGAGGAGGTGGAAATCGAAAAAGATAAGGATCAGAAAGATCAAAATCTAGAAGATCCATTGATACCTATGAAAATTTCTATAGAAAAACCACCACCACCATTTCCTCAGCGACTAAGGCAACATAAAAAAGATAAGCAATTTTCTAAATTTCTTGAAATTTTCAAAAAATGAACGGTAAACATTCCTTTTGTAGAAGCATTGGAACAAATGCCCAATTATGTGAAATTTATGAAAGATATTTTAAATAAAAAAGAAAATTCACAGACAATGAAATTGTTGCACTTAGCGAATAATATAGTGCAATTCTTCAAAAAAAACTTCCTGAAAAATTAAAGGATCCTAGTAGTTTCACTATAACTTGTGCTATTGGAGAAAAATTTTATGGAAAAGCATTATGTGATTTAGGAGCCAGCATAAATCTAATGCCTCTATCAATTTTTAAAAGATTAGGATTAGGAGATGTCTCACCTACTTCGGTAACTCTTCAGTTAGCGGATCGTTCTGTTACTTATCCTAAGGGAGTTATTGAAGATGTGTTAGTAAAAGTAGATAAGTTTATCTTCCCAGTAGATTTTATTGTTTTAGATTTGGAAGAAGATAAAGAAATACCCAAAATATTAGGTTCTTAGCTACTGGAAAAGCTATGATTGATGTTCAAAAAGGAGAATTAACTATGAGAGTAAATGATCAAAAAGTCACCTTCAACATTGCAAAATCAATGAAAAATCCTGCTATAGAAAAAGATGATGAATGTTTTCGAATGGAAATTATTGAACAACTAGAAAATGAACATTTTAAAGAATACTTTGAAGAAAAACTTGAAATAGAAAATACTGAATTAATTGAAGAAATAAACAATGAAGAATTAGATTATATACAGGAAAAATTTGAATTGTTGGATAATACAGAAAATGCTAAAAATAATATAGTTCCATCAATTATTAAACCTCCTGAACTTGAATTAAAAATCTTACCTACTCATTTGAAGTATGCTTATTTAGGTAACTCTTCAACTTTACCAGTTATTATATCAGCAGAATTAATTGAATCACAAGAGCAAAAACTTTTGGACACCTTAAAAAAATATAAGAAAACTTTTGGCTGGACTTTAGCAGATATTAAAGGAATTAGTCCTTCAATCTGTATGCACAGAATTAGTTTAAATACCGAACACAAACCAAGAGTTGATTCCCAAAGGAGATTAAATCCGATTATGAAAGAGATATTCAAGAAAGAAATATTAAAATGGTTAGATAATGGTATTATACATCCTATTTCTGACAGTGCTTGGGTAAGCCCAATTCACTGTGTTCCTGAGAAAGGAGGAGTGACTGTTGAAGCTAATGAAAATAATGATTTAATACCTATAAGACAAGTTATTGGATAGTGTATATGTATTAACTATAGAAAATTAAATGCAGCGACCATGAAAGATCACTTCCCTTTACCATTTCTAGACCAAATGTTGGATAGACTAGCCGGACATAAATATTTTTGTTTTTTAGATGGATATACCGGTTATCATCAAATTCCTATTGCTCCTGAGGATCAAGAGAAAACTACATTTACCAATCCTTATGGAACATTCACTTTTCGAAGAATGCCTTTTGGATTATGTAATGCACCTGTAACATTCCAGAGATGTATGATGTCTATATTTAGGAAATTAATTGATGATGGAATAGAAGTATTTATGGATGATTTCTCTGTATTTGGAACATCATTTGACGTATGCTTGAGTCACCTTGAAAAAGTCTTAAAAGTATGTGAGAAAACTAACTTAGTCCTAAATTGGGAGAAATGTCAATTTATGGTTGCAGGAGGAATTGTATTAAGGCATAAAATTTTGGAAAATGGCATGGAAGTAGATCCTACAAAAATTCAAGTTATAGCTAAATTACCACCTCCTACTACAGTGAGAGGGGTAAGAAGTTTTTGTTGGACATGCCGGTTTCTACAGACGCTACATAAAAGATTTTTCAAAAATTACTAAACCTCTATGACAACTTTTAGAAAAGGACAAGAAATTTGAATTCACAACAAAATGCTTAAATGCTTTTGAATTAATAAAAGATAAATTAGTCACAGCACCTATAATAGTTTCCCCTGATTGGGAGAAACCATTTGAACTTATGTGTGATGCTAGTGATTATGCTAGAGGAGCTGTTCTTGGACAAAGATATGATAAAATTTTTAAAGTCATATACTATGCTAGTAAACTTTCAATAATGTTGAAATCAACTACACAGTTATGAGAAGAGAATTATTAGCAATTGCTTATGCTTTTGAGAAATTTAGATCTTACCTAATTGGAACTAAATGTATTGTGCATACTGATCACGCTGCTATTAAATATTTAATACAAAAGAAGGATACCAAACCAAGATTAATCAGATGGATATTATTGATGCAAGAATTTGATTTTGAAATCATTAATAAAAAGGGAACTGATAATCAAATTGCAGATCATTTATCAAGACTAGAACATAATGAACTATCTGACACTGATAATGAAATTACAGACCATTTTCCTTACAAACAACTTTATAATATAAATGAATGGAAAATACCTTGGTATGCTGATATAGTAAATTATATTGTAAGTGATATTTTACCACCCATGCTAACTCTGCAACAACATAAAAAATTCATTCATGATGCTAAAACATATTTAGGATGAACCAAATTTATATAAGCAATGTAAGGATTCAATAATTAGAAGATGTGTACCTTATGAAGAAACTGAACAAATCATTCAAAAATGTCACGATTCTGAATTTTGAGGACATTTTGAAACAGATAAAACTGCTTATAAAATTTTACAATCCTGATTTTATTGGCCTACTCTTTTTAGAGATGTTTTTAGATATATCAAAACTTGCGATAAATGCCAACGAGTAGGTAATATATCTAGAAGAAATGAAATGCCTCTAAATTTTATATTAGAAGTTGAAATTTTTGATGTTTGGGGATTAGACTTCATGGGACCATTTATACCTTCATTTGGAAACTCATATATATTAGTTGTTGTTGATTATGTTTTAAATGGATCGAAGCACAAGCCTTACCTCGATGTGATGCTAAAAGTATTTCAAGATTTTTAATGAAAAATATTTTTACAAGATACGAAATGCCGAGAGTGATTATCACTGATGAAGGATCCCATTTTAGGAACAAATATATTCACAAATTAGTAGAAAAATTCAACATTATTCATAAAATTTCAACTGCATATCATCTACTAACCAGTGGATTAGCTGAAATTTCTAATTGAGAAATTAAACAAATTTTAGAAAAAACTGTAAACCCTAATCGATTAGATTGGTCTACAAGACTAGACACTGCATTATGGGCATACAGGACTGCTTATAAACTCTGATTGGAATGACTCCTTATAGGCTTATTTATGGAAAAGCTTGTCACTTACCAGTTGATTTAGAGCACAAAGCATATTGGGCGATTAAAGAATTTAATTATAATTTAAGAGAAGCTGGTAAAAAGAGATTATTACAGATGAATGAATTAGAAGAATTAAGAAATGAATTTTACAATAACAATAGAATCTATAAAGAGAAAATGAAATTATGGCATGATCGAAAGATTAAACAGAAAAATTTTGAGCCAGGACAAGAAGTTTTGCTCTATAATACAAGATTAAAATTATTTTCTGGAAAATTGAAATCTCGATGGTTAGGACCTTTCACTATAACTCAAATATTTACTTACGGAACTATAGAAATTGAAGATCCTAAGACTGGACACAAATTTAAAGTAAATGGACATAGATTAAAACCATATTTTGAAGGAAGAAGACCCAATTTTAAAGAGGTTTTAATGATTAGTCAACCTGATTAACAACCAGAATAGGTCGGGCTGACGAGGTTAAACCAAGCACTTTATGGGAGGCAACCCATAGTAGTCTTAATTTATAGTTTATTTACTTAATTTATTGATAATTATAGTATAAATGAATTCTACTACTCATATTTATCTTTATAATCATCACAATATAAAGATTAATAAAAGAAAATAAAAATTGTAGAAACCAAAGCGAAAATGGGCAAATTTACCTTAGCTCGCCGACGGTGAGATGTGCGTGCCTTAATTCAGTTTAACATTATAACTATCCCGCCGACGGTGAGATCGTTGCCGCCAACGGCGAGACTGGTACAAGAGCAATTTTAGGGAGTTATTTTGGCAGTTTCTGACGATTCTAAGTGTTTTTCTCTATATAAGACGCCTAGAACCCGAAATCTTCACTTTATACTTCTTAGAAACAAATAGAAACTCCACCAAAACAAGAAATTATGGCATCCAATCCACTTGAAATCACGAAATATCAAGTGTTCAATAGGAGAAAGTTCGTCAGTTATGAGGCACAGCGGATATTCAGCAAGGTTATGACGAATAAGTGATTGATTAAAGAAAGAGGATTCATTAATAGAGGAGCGGAGAATTCAACAACATTTATTAAGGAGATGATTATTCGATGACATTGGGAGGTATTATGCTATACAACTTCTGCGGTAGTTATCCCTGTAGTCAAAGAATTCTACTCCAATCTTCATGGAATCAACAATGGAAGCGTATTTGTACGAGGCAGATGGGTAACTTTCACTCCTTCAAGAATTAATGAGTTGTATTCAATTGAGAATACACATGTTTGCCACTATTCAAATTTCATCCCTACAAGATACAATATGAATGAGATTTACCGATATTTAACTAATGAATCAGAAGATTGGGAAATGAGAGAAGACGAGTACGTTAGTTTTTCTGCATCACTTCTTAACCCCATCTCTAAGCACTGGCACTTCTTTATTTCCTCAAAATTATTACCCACTATGAGGGTAAACAAAGTCTCTAAGGAATGTGCGATTTTAAATTATTGTATTCAAATTGGATTACCCATCGATGTTGGAACTATTATTGTGAAGTCTGCCTTAGGCCTAATTGTGCATGGATCTGTTCACGGGCTCGGACATCCTTTAACAATTTTTGCATTATGTAGTCAATACCAAGTTTCCTATGAAGCTTGGGAAAAAGTACTATTGCCTTGGAAACCATTAGATCCGACTGATATGTTTCCTACTTTGGATAACGATAATGAGACAGCCATTATTATGGATCAAGAATCTCAAAACAATCCTTCAATCAAGCCCTTGACTGATAGAACGAACACGATCTTACGGAAACTTAAAGGATTGGAGAATGAAATACAAAATGTGATCAATTCCATTGACAATATCTTTGATTTATTTGATCACATTGACTGGAGAATGAAAGAGCACTTTGATCATTCAGGACATCTGGAAGCTAGTTTTATACAACTTTTCAAAAGGAAGGGATGGATTGAAGAAGATTCTACCGAAGAATTCCCTTTCAGGCCTTTCTATAATCTGTTCGTGCATTTACGTTCTATCGGAAATATCAGAGAAGAATTAAGTTCAGATCTTGATGAGTAGAAGATATTCATTCGTACTTATTTGTGTGTGATTGCTTGAATTTAGATTTTATTTGCACTTTATATAGTTAATCTCAGTCTAGATATGATTGTGTGTTATTTTTTTAGTCTCAGCGTTTTGAGTATTGTAGTGTGGATTGCGACGCTGAATTGTGTGTGTGTTAAGATTAATTTTAAAGCAATTTGTTAGAAATGTGATGTGTGAAATTTGTAATCACTTGGATTTCATATATAAAGTTATAATGTTTGTGTTGTGTGAATTTATGTGTTAATACAGTATCTAATCATGATAAAGTATAATCTAAAGTGACTAGACATTATTGAGGCGTAAAATGAATTGAAAACATTATAAATTTAAAAATATTAAAAATTCGAAAACCTCGCCGACAGTGAGATTTTCCCAAAACTTTTGACCTCTTTGAATTAATTAGCTCACCGACAGCGAGATTCCGTAAAACACTATATTTTGACCTGTCAACTGTCACTATTCATCATCCCCTTCCTCAAAACTTCGAAAAACCTACCTAGGGCTTGATAGATCGTATATTTGGAGCAATTTCGACACATTTTGACACCGGATTTCGTCTTCCCTTGGTAAGAGCTTCCCTCCTATATAAATTTTTTTGATTTTCACCATGAATTTCTTCCACATTGAGGAATTTTGGAAAAATTTAAAATGTGAAGAAAAGATTTGGAAGAAGTTCATGGAAATTGATTTAGAGTGATTTTAGTCATCTTTAGAAGCCATTTTAGTAATATTTTGAAGATTAGTTGAGATTTTTGTAAAATTGATAGATTAAAAAATGGCTCCGCGACAAAAGAGGTGAATGGATTATGACGAAACAAGATTTGTAAGTGCTCGAGCGCAATCAAGATACTTCCACAATATCCAAGCAAGGAAGTGCATACAAGATCGAGTATTTAAGAATCCAGGAGGAGAAGTGGAACTAACCATAAAAGAGAAGAGATGGGAAAATTTCTGTTATACAACAAATATAGCTGCAGTGGAAGTAGTGAAGGAATTTTATGCCAACCTAACTGAAATAGAAGATGCACCATTAAGGTTAGAGGATTTTTAGTTGATTTCAATGCTGCAAGAATCAATTTTTTCTACGAAGTACGCGACCTACATACCAGCGAGTATGATACTTTTGGAGTAATGGAAGGACTGCTGGAAGAAGTAATCAACTTTCTCACTGATGGGAAAGGGGTTTGGAAAATCAAGCAGCGTGAACGGGTAAACTTCCCTCTTTCTATGTTGAATGCAATATCTAAAACTTAGCACTATTTTATTTGTTCTACCTTGTTACCTACCTATCACCATAGTGAAGTAACAAGAGATAGAGCAGTTCTGAATTTCTGTATTCAGAACCAAAGAAGTATTAATGTGGGAAGTATTATTTACAAGAATGTATTAGCCTCTGCAAGAAGTGAGAGTGGAGGAGGACTAGGGCATCCTGGTCTAATTTATGCACTCTGCCAATTATCTGGGGTAGAGGCAAGAGATGATGTGGAATGGGTGGAGCCTATGAAACCTTTTACTCAGGCTAATATAAAGTCTTATGAATCCTACGAAGGATGAAGATCTGGAACTAGGAGTTACGTACCTTCAACTAGTAGGGATATTCCCTCCACTAGTTATGATCCTCATACTTATAGTTCTCCTACCCTTCATGATTTGATGAATGAAATGAACCTGTAGTGGAAGAGTTTTGAAAAATATTAGGAAAAATTAGAACATATTGATCAGAGAATTGGAGGATTAGAGCGAAGGCACAATTATGACAGCGAGTATCTCCAGAGACATTCAGAGTTTGAGATAGCTTATTATGATGCTGAGAATCGTTACAGGAGAGGAGAGCTTGATGTTTTATTTCCTGAGTGCCCACGTTACAGTCATTACCAACCTACTCCACCTGCATAACAAGTAGATGAAGATTTTACTTGGGATTTTAATATTGGTGATTAGATTCTCTGCTTAGATATTTATGTTATTTGTTTGTTTGTTTGTTTTCTTAAATTTTAGTATTGATGTTTAGTTTAAGAACTTTGTTTATTATGTTGTGTAATACATTTTAATATTGTTGTATAAGTTAAATTTGTGTGTCTTTTAACTTTTAATATTTTAATCTGTGATTGTAACTCTGAAACTGGATTTGTGAAATATATGTGGATGTTGTGTTATGTTGTGGTATAAATTGCGTTAGTAGTTGTACTGATTTCAAAACTTCTTTACCCAACAATTTCTATTAATATTATGTGTGTAGAAAGTTACTAATAGTTCAGGTTAATTAAGTAATGAATAGAATCTGCAGAACTTCAAAAAGAAGAAATACCTAAAGCACAAATGTATGATTTAAATTTGAAGTTTGTTTTCTTTTCACCCTATATAGACAGATAGAAAAATTTAAGTTTGGGGGAGGGAAAAATTCAAATTTAATTATTAAATTGTTCTCAATTTATATTTTCAAAAAAATTATTATAGAATGATTTTCTGTGGTAATTTTAATTCAGTAAACTAGAA
This sequence comes from Papilionanthe hookeriana x Papilionanthe teres, assembly GCA_022702705.1. NCBI lineage: Eukaryota > Viridiplantae > Streptophyta > Magnoliopsida > Asparagales > Orchidaceae > Papilionanthe > Papilionanthe hookeriana x Papilionanthe teres. The sequence goes on along the minus strand of CM040421.1, from coordinate 134,736,708 downwards.
TTAATTTATTTAATTATTATAGAAAGTTAAAAGAAATAATTTTAATGATTAACTAATTTTGTAGATTAAGATATTTAGTATAAGAGAATAAGAATATAGTTAACTATTTAAAGTAAGGAAAACTATATTTTCAAATATAAAATTCTTAAGTATTTAGTTGGAAAGAAAGATTGATACTCAATGAAGTAAAAACTTTGAAATACATATAAGGGAAGTAAATGTTTCAAGTTTCAAATTTAGGAAGAGGAAAATGAAGTTCAAAATTATTAACAGGCTAAACAAAAATAGTAATCCCACTTGAAAAAGAAAAGAAAAAGAAGGGATTGAAAATCAATCCAGAAAGAAAAGAAAAAGAAAAATATATATATAAGTGAGGAGAAGCTTGAGGAGATGCCTTATCAAAAATTGGTTTCATTTGAATAAACCTAAAGGGTAAACTTCAGTTACATTTTCAAACTTACATATATGGATTAGTATTTTACTAAATAGTGTTTTCATGAAATTCCTAACATCTGAATATTTTAAGTAATTTAATATTGAAAATTATATTCATTCTTGAAATAAATGGAAAGCTAGAAATCTTAAACTTGATGACTAAATAACCTTATCTCTACAAACTTAAGTTAGTTATTTTAAAATATTTCTAGAAAACTTCACTATAATATTTATTTGAATTAAATTCATAGTAATTCTGAATTAAAACTTTACTACAAATAATCATTACTTTTATGTAGTATCAAAATTACTTGAGGACAAGTAATAGTTAAGTTTTGGGGATTTTGACCACAAGAAAATATATTGGGAATTTTATACCAATTTCATATGAAATTACACTTTAAAGAAAGATATTTTCTGTGTTTTATTGCAAGAATGAAGATTTATAGGTGCTGAGAGCAAAAAGAGCAAAAAGGCGCTAATCTGGAGCATAAAGGACAAAAATTGATGAAAGTTAAACTGTCCCGCCGACGACGAGATTTAAGCCGCCTACGGGGAGATTTTCCTGAAAGTTTTTAATATTTTATAATAGAGCCCGCCGATGGCGAGATCGAGCCCGCCGACAGCGAGCCTGAATGATTAGCCTTGCTTCTAGTAGCCTGCCGACGACGAGATCGAGCCCGCCGACGGCGAGACAGTTGATTCAAGCCATCCAACATCTGTGTTATTATTCCCATGCATTCTGAGTAGTTTCCTTTGTCTTTCTCCTTATTGTTGAGGTTTTGTGAAATGAAGAATTAAAAGATTTGTGCCTAATAATATTAAATAGAGATTATGATAATCTTTTACTTAAATCTTAATTTACTTTTAATTTGGCTAATTGAATTATTAACATATGTTGAATTATCAACTATAGTAAAGATTACATCCAAGTTTTAGGGAATTCAAAAGCCTTGAAAGGAGGGTGCAAATAAATAGGGAAATATTAATTATCGGGTGTAGAATTGAATATTTTAGTGTGACAGACTAATATCTTCAATTCGATTCTATTGTTTGGGAGCTGAAGTGTAGATGTTAGCCCTCAGGCGAGGGGAACGTGGGAGCTCGAAGTGGCGACAGGTATCCTCCTAGCCTAGCCACGGCATTCGGTAACCAAACATAAGCATTAGTCAATGTTCTTTGCACTCGGACCAAAGGGTAAAGAATAGGAATGCTCCTATTTGGCACAATATAATTCTAAACTCAATTAATTATTCATTCACTCAATCCTCTTAACAAGGAGAAAGATACTTTTCTAAGTTGACTTATATATTCTGTCTTTTAAGTATTAGTTTTAAGTTTAAGCGTTCTTTATATTTCTTATACTATACTAAATTATATTAGTGATCAACTTTTACTAAAATTTAGTCCTTAAATCTCTAACTTCTTTGTAGGATCGATATCTAGAACTCCAATAGAGCCCTTTATTACTTGAACGATACGTATACTTGCCTTGATTAAAAGGGGAGGGAGTACAATTGCTACTTTACTTTGAAAAACATATATAACTTTATTAAGCTTAACAATTATATACATCCTTCAATTTTTACGCTACTCTCCCCCTAGGTTGAATTCGTGCATCTGCGGCATCGTGCGGTCAAGAAGCAGAAGCAGTAGAAGCCCTACCAAATCCTCCTTTCCAACCAAACTCTGAATGTATAGTGTAAGCACCAACGTTTACACTGGTAATTGGTTTCAATGGTTGAAGTACCTCTTCCCAGGTTTCAAACTTCACTCCAGATCATTCACATAATGAATAAATTAAGGAAGGAAATCCCATACCTGCAGTAGTGGTTGATCTAGCACTGTTCAAAACATAATCACAAATTACTCCTCCAATGTCAATAGGCTTCCCTTGCTGAATACAATGGTTCAACACAGCTCTTTCTCTATTTACTTCACTAGTGTGGCTCGAAGGTAACAACTTAGATGAGATAAAATAATGCCATGCCTTAGAAATAACATTCAATTTGGAAGCAGGAAAGTTCACTCTTCTATCATTTGTAATTTTCCATAACCCTCTTCCATCAGTTAGAAATTCCATGATCTCATCTAATTCTCCTTCCGTAGGATGATAGTTAGAATAAAAACAAAACATGTCAGGAGGTAGTCCATAAAAAGTATTGATTGCCCCAGAAGAAAAGTTGACCTCATGCCTCCTAACCATCACTTGATTCTCTTCTACAGCAGGCAAATTTGCATAAAATTCTCGAACCATAGAAACAACAGCAACAGCGGAGAAGCAATAGTAATTCTCCCAGTTCCTTTTAGCAATCATATCTTCAATCACCTGTCCTAGTTTACTAAACACTCACTCAGGAATCAACTTACGTGACTGCAATGCATTCACGTATCATTCCTCAGCCCTCATACTAACAAATTTCTTAGAATCAAATCTTGTCTTTTCTCGTGGACGCTTTGACTTTGGAGCCATCTCTAAAAATTCACGAAAAATTCACCATAAATTCCAAAATCAAACTAAACTTGCTAAAATATCTTCCAAAAGATATTTTCACTAAATCCAAGCAATTTCTCAAGTTTTTCCTCAAATGTTCACCATGAAGAGTGATTTTAAGATTTTCAAAAATGTACTCAAAATACATGGTGAAAATAAAAAATTTTTACTTAGGAGTAGTGATCTTACCTCAAGGAATCCAAATCTAACAATATTTGTTGAGATCGACTCTTAAATGATCTACAATGTGATGCCCTAGCCTCCTCATTCGTGATAGACTGAAGGTTGAAGACGATGGGGCGGTTTAAAAATGGCATTTTTTGGGTTTTAACTGTTGGGAACCAATTTTCGCGATCTGGCACCTAAGCGCGAACTATCGACACTTAGTCGCGAAATCTGGCGCTTAAGCGCCGACACTTTGGCGCTTAGCCGCCAATACCCAAATATTCACAATAATGGTATATGTACTAAATCACTTGGTTAATCACCCTTAATTACTCCAAAATAATTATTTCTCCCCACATAAATCTTTAATAATCCAAATCAAAATTAAATATCCATTGATTCCACACAAATTTCACAAAAACACAAACTTATATTAAAATAAACATAACACTTGATACAACTTTGGAATTTCTATCCACACATTAAGAATGAAATTCTCTAAATACAAGAGACTTTAATCTCAAACTGATATGTATACATCTCTAGGATGTAACCATCACATCATCAGGCTTAATTAATACTTAAATATAAACACTAATCACACCAAACATAACACACAAGAACACTAAACATAACACATAAGAACACTAAACAAATAAGAACAAAGCACTCTTAATTCCATTCTCCGTTAGGCGGATTATATCCAGGACCACTATTATTCTCATTTGACCCTTCTGGAATATAAATTTGATAGAACGGGCAATAATTGTTCATTCTTACATCTTCTTCTTCAATCCATTTGTTTTTCACAAACATTGCCTTATCTACTTCATCTGCATACCTTGAATGACTGAATTGCATCTTGAGTTGCCATCCCATGTGCTCCAACTGCAAATTAGTTTCATTGATCTTTGCTTCCATTGAAGTCACTCGGGCTTCAATATTTGCAATCAATTCTGCAATATCTTGAATTCTAACAGCAAGATAACCATTGAATAATTCTTTTGCACTATAACTAATGAACTTACTTTTGTTAGAATCTTGCTTCTTCTTCATTTCCTTCTCCCAGAAAGACATGATGCCCTCAAAACTCTCTTCTTAAGACTCAGAAATGAAAATAGGACTTGGAGCAAGTGTTTCTCTAAAATCAGGTCCTTTTTATAGACTTGGGAAGTGCTAAATTTGTCCTAAGACGTTTTAAAACTCCAAAATAACTTCCAAAACTTCTCCCCCACGATCTAAGCTTCTAGAACCTCATTTTTCACGTTTTTTGTAACTCCGGCGCCTAAGCGCCAACCAGTCGGCGCTTAGCCGCCAGTGCTTAATATAACACAGGTCTGCTAAGTGTCCAAATACTCATTTTGACTTCTCTAAGTCATCAATTAAGGTTAATTAAACTCTACTATAGTTTAAAAACTCCAAATTACATCCACTAAAAACATAAAAACAAACCAAACAAACCAAACAAAGCACACAAAACAAATATAAACCAAAGCACATCGATAATTATGGGTTGCCTCCCACAAAGCGCTTGTTTTAACGTCTTCAGCCTGACATACCCATAACTCATTCTGAGTGACCCAACATTAAATTATTATCAGATTTAGATTTATTGACTGAAAAATGTGGTTTAAGTCTATGTTCATTAACTTTAAATATTTTTCCAGTCTTAGGATCTTGAATATTTACAGCTCCATAAGAATAAAATTTTATCACAATAAATGGACCCATCCACCTGGACTTAAGTTTTCCAGAAAATATTCTTAATCTAGCATTATACAGTAAAACGTTTTGTCCTGATACAAGATTTTTAGAAAGAATTTTTCGATCATGTCATTACTTCATCTTTTCCTTATAAATCTTAGGATTTTCATAAGATTCATTCTTTATTTCTTCAAGCTCATTTAATTGCAATAATCTCTTTTCAACAGCATCTTTCAAATTATAATTGAACTATTTAATAGCCCAATATGCTTTATGCTCAAGTTCAAAAGGTAAATGACAAGCTTTTCAAAAAATCAACCTATATGGGGACATTCCTATAGGTGTTATGTAAGCAGTCTTATAAGCCCACAAAGCATAATCCAATTTGATTAACCAATCCTTTCTATTTGGATTAATAGTTTTTTTTCCAATATTCTTTTAATTTTACGATTGGATAATTCAACCAAACCACTTGTCTGCGGATGATAAGCAGTAGCAATGCGATGATTAATATGATATTTCTTTGCTAACTTCCCAATAATCGCATTTCTAAAATGACTTCTCCCATCAATTATTATTATTCTTGGTATTCCAAATCTGCAAAATATATTCTTTTCTAAAAACTTTGCAACACTTTGAGCATCACATCGAGGTAAAACAATAGCTTCAATCCATTTGGAAACATAGTCTACTGCTATCAAAATATAAACATTTCTGAAAGATGGTGTAAATGGTCCCATAAAATATAGTCCCTAAACATCAAATATTTCAACTTCCAACATATAATTGAGGGGCATCTCATTTCTTTTAGAAATATTGCCTACACACTGACATCTATCATAATTTTTAATATAATCATTCATATCCTTAAAAATTGTAGGCCAATAAAATCCTGATTGTAATATTCTATATGTAGTCTTATCACTTCCAAAATGTCCCCCCATAATCAGAATCATGACATTTTTGAATAATTTCATAAGTCTCTTCCAAAGGTACACATCTTCGAATTATAAGATCCTTTCCTTGTTTATATAAAAATTGGTCATCCCAAAAATAAGTCTTAGCATCAAACATAAATTTCTTCTTTTCTTAGTATGTCAAACCATAGGGTATACTATTACTAACAATAAAGTTTACTATGTCTGCATACCACGGAACGCACAATTATTTAACAGTGAACAGTTTTTCATCAGAAAAATGTTCATTAATTTCTTCAATATCACAGAGAGATTTTTCAATTTCAAGCCTGGACAAATGATCAGCAATTTGATTATTAGAACCCTTCTTATCTACTATTTCAAAATCAAATTCTTGCAAAAGAAGAATCCATCTTATCAATCTCGATTTTGCATCATTTTTCTTCATTAAGTATTTAATAGCAGAATGATCAGTATGCACCACACATTTAGTTCCAATTAAATATGATCGAAATTTATCAAAGGCAAATACTATAGCTAATAACTCTTTTTCAGTAGTGGTATAATTAATTTGAGCTTCTTTAAGAGTCTCACTAGCATAATAAATTACTTTGAAAATTTTATCATATTTCTGACCTAAAACAGCACCAATAGCATAATCACTAGCATCACACATTAATTCAAAAGTTTTTTCCCAATTTGGTGAAATTATTACAGGTGCAGTGATTAATTTTTCTTTTAATGTTTCAAAGGCTTTGAGACAATCATCATCAAAATTAAAAATTGCATCCTTTTCCAGTGTCGGCATATTTTTAGGTTATGTGTTTTATTTTAAAAAGGGGGGTCGCCTACAGAATTTGTCGGTGAATTTTTAATTTAATTTAAATAAATAATTTGAAAAAGTAGTATTTTATTTTGAAAAAAATTTTAAATTTAAAAATTTTAAGATATGAAATCAAACTGATCTCACATCCCGAATAGTTTATATGAATGAGCACCGCGCCACAAACTGTGTATCTATCCCGAAGAATAGACACACTGCTTGATAATGGGGCTCGATTAAATAAACTAGAAAGGTTTGTGACATCCGTTTGGTCTGCGAACCAATTTTATAAGCCGACAAGTTCCTCTATAAGGGCAAGCCCCTATAGTTAATTACATCTTAAGTGACGGGCATCACCTAAGAAAACTCTCGATAATAATCAGTAGTTCTTCTTTCAAGAATTTCAAAGTTTAAGTTTTCAAGGGATTGAGTTTTGAAGTTTCAATAGGGAATGGATCAAATTTGGAGCATTTTATTTTAGGAATTCAAAGGAAGAAAGGTAGGAGAAATCACAGATCGAAGCGAACTTCGGTAATTTCCCGACTATCCTATTTGTTTGGCTTGGATTTAGGAAAGTCCTAATGTTTTTTTAATATTTTGATCTTGCCAATTTTAATTAATTTGGACTTATATTCATATGATAAAATCATACAAATAGCCTCGAAGATATGAGGGTTTATGTCGTACCGAACGACCACCTAGGAGTCCTAAGACCGGTTAGGGCTTAATTTACATGACATGATCATGCAAATGCCTAATGAAGAGTTGAGGATTTATGTTGCACTAGGAAAACTACCTCGAAGTCCTATGGCTTGGTTATTTAATTCTAGGAATGTTTAGCTGATGTAGAGTTGTTTTGCTGACGAAGATGGTCGTGCTGCCCACCGTGCTCCAAGCTCCTTGTTGTTGCAGAGGTTTAGTTTTGGAAGTCATAAATCAAGAGATAAGAGAAGTGTTCTGGTTTAGAGAAAGTCTTAGTTTCCAAGTGTTTTTATGTTTTAATTAAAACAAATCTTAAAGTTGATTATAACAACACCGGTTAAGATCCCACGGTTCCATCCTTCCGCTTCGTTATTTTTATCGGATTCACTTAGTCCAGATGAATTTGCTAAAATCAACTGAATGAGTTCCACACTTTCATTTAGACCGTGGGAAATCCCGTTAGCAACACGTAGGTTACATCATCCGAGGTATTCCCGATCATCCAACAAGACGTTTTAATTTAGTTGTAGTTGTAGTTTTGTTGTTCTGTTTGTGATTAAATTTTGAGTTGTTTTATATTTTGAAATGTTGTGGCGGTGAATTTTATCTTGCAATGACTTTTAATTTAGTTTTGGTTTCAGTTTTAGGGACTACCCTAAAGGTTTTGGTTTTCATGCAACAGTTGTTTATCATGCAAGAAAGGTAAATGCGATGCGATTAAATAAATTGCAATAAGGTAAATTGCAATAAAATAAAAGCGTACCTGGAGGGTCTTCCCGTCATCCCAAGCTGCACTTAAAACACATGTTAGAGCATTTAAGTATTTATAACAAGTTCCTAGGTAAAGCTAGGGGAAGGGTTATGGTTTTCTACCAAGTTCCTAATCCTATAGCTAGTCATCTCCTATGACGTCTAGGTTCTTGTGTTTTGGTTTGAGGATGATTTTCTTCATCAAAGAACAATTAAGTTCAATTGTTCTTATAAACATCCTATCATATCGAGGAAGTGCTTAAGACGAATCTTAAACATCTTTTCAATATTTCTAGGATTATTTTAAGTCCAAGAGAATTTAATTATACAAATGAATTAATCGCCCGGGAGTTCAAGTTTCGTTACCTTGCTCAGTGAACTAGGACATTTGAATATCCTATAAATGAAGTAACACTTCACTTAACGTTTCGTTTAGGAGTTGTGACAACAAAAGCTTTCGAGGGCAAATTGATGTTCAAATTGTTTATGATTTAATTTAATTTCAATTAATGGATTTAAGTTTGGAATACTGTTCAAGTTGTTTTAGATTTATTTTTGAATTCTTTATGTCTTAGGTGATGTTATTTTTTAATTCAACTTAATTTAACTTAATTTTAGTTTAATTTGGTTTAGTTTTAATTTTAATTTAATTTTGTTTAATTTAATTTTAATTTTTTTTAACTTGATTTTATTTTTTTATTTTAATTTAATTTAATTTAATTTAATTTAATTTAATTTAATATGATTTAATTTAATTTAATTTAATTTAATTTAATTTAATTTTAATTTAATTTGATTTAATTTGATTTAATTTAATATGTTTTAATTTAATTTAATTTAATTTAATTTAATTTAATTTAATTTAATTTAATTTAATATGATTTAATTTAATTTAATCTAATTTAATTTTAATTTAATTTGATTTAATCCGATTTAATTTAATATGTTTTAATTTAATTTAATTTAATTTAATTTAAGTTTTAATTTGATTTTATTTTTAATTTTAATTTAATATTTTATTTTTTATGTTTTAAAGATGATTTAATTTTAATTATTAAAGTATTAATTTAATTAAAATTTTAAAAGGATTTAATTTAAATAATTTAACTTTGATTTAATTTAGTGATTAAGTCTTTTAGCATTTTAAATTTTAAATTTGGATTATCATTTTAATTAGGAATTAAATATTATTGAAGTGATTAATTTAGGGATTCTTAAATTAAAGAACAAATCACTTCCTAATAACATCCCTATTTTAATAATTCCAATTTTTTTATTATTCTTCCAAATTTAATTAATTATTTGATTAAGGTTTTATTTTAATTATTTTTAAATTTATTTGGTAGGTTTCTACCCTTTAATTATTTAAATTTCAATCATCCAAATCAGATTAGGATCAAATATTTTACTATTTCATTTTATTAAGCCTAAAATTTTAATTAAGGGTTAAAATTTTAATTACCATTTTGTCCTTCAAGCTTATTAATTTCATAACTCACTAAATGGAGCTTAAATGAATTTGAAATTTTTATGTGACTTCACTCATATGTCAATAAAGACATTAGAGGAGAAAATGTGATTTTTCTGTATTTAATTTATTTATATAATTATTTTGGTGGAAAATAGGGATTTTCAAGGAAAATTCAATAACATGACCAAGGGAAAGTTTCTATCCTTAAGAAAATTATGGGACATTTCTAATGACCAGAGAACCACTTGGACCAATTTTGGTGATTTTTTGAATTATATTTTTTTTATTATAATTATTTTGAGTTTTGGAGTATTAATTAATTTAAAAATAAAATAAAGATTGAAAAATAAATTTTATATTTTTCAAAAATCTCCCTGATATCAAAGAAATCAGAGAACTAATTTTTACAATTTTCTAATTTTTCTTTGATTTATTAGAATTATTTTAGTGGATATGCTAGAAAATATATTTTTTTAATTTTAAAATTACCCTAGGGCTTTAAAATTTAAATCTCATCATAGAGACCTAAGAAAAATATGGGGTTGGTTCCTAAGTGATTAAAATTCAAAATATGACATTTTGGTGAATTTTATTATTTTTGTGATTTTATTATTTTTTAATTATCAAAATATTAAAATAATGCAAAAAAACAACTTTTTAGAAAATTGCAATTTTAATTTTCTTAAATTACCCCGATATCGAGAGGCTCCAAAACCAATTTGGTGAATTTTTGAAAAGTATTTTGAAAGTTATGAATTTTTTAAGTTTAATTTTGGCTAAATGGCTTAATCAACCCATTTGATAGGGCTAACCAAGTCCAATTGACTTCAAACTTTTATGGTGGGTTCCTCTGATCCTAAAGGTCAGTGGAGAATTGATTTCAAGTCAATTTTATGTATGATTAGCTCTAATTAATTAAAGCTCCACTTTGGGTGTTTAAGCCAATTAGGGTTACTACAAGTGAATTAACTCAAAACCTATTTTCCCTAGGGTCCTCTGGTCATAATAAACATCACCAAATTTTCCTAGAATTTATTTCTAAATATGCTAATTATTGGAATTAAATGACTCAAACTAGCAACCTAGAATTGGAAAATCAATAACTCTTCATAGGGATGGCCTCTGACTTTGGAAAATTCAGGGAATGTTCCCAAATTCAGAGGCTTCAAAAGCCCTATGGTCTCATGCCATGGTGAATTGTATACATGCATGGAGAATTGAAAATGTGCAGAGAGTAAATAAATTATTAAAAATCAAATACTCAATGAAATTGACTGATTTCTTTTCCACATTATTCTCCTCTGTTCACTGAGCAAGTGGGTATTTTTATTTTATTTTTTTGACTTTCCTACACAAAGTTATGCATTTTTGAAGTTTAGGGGATTAAATAAATAGGAAAATAACCTAATTTCCTACTTATCCACGCGGCGCCGCGTCAACCTAGGCATCTCCGAAGCTCCACGCGTCATCTTCTGATTTAGCGCCGCCATCCGACTCAGCGCTCCAGGGCCCCGCGATTCATGTCCCGTTGCTCCGTCCGGCGCGATCCTGGCCGTCCGCTCGATACACGCGCAATCCGACGGCTCCTGGTCATCGTCTACGACTGGTGTGAACCCGTGACCGTCAACCTTCTAACCCTAATTTCTCACTCGATTCTCAACGGATTTTTGTGTTCTTATGCTCTATGGATTCGTCTTGAAGAGACGAACACATCCATATGGTAAACATGTATTGAAATTGATTCAAATTAAATGGATAATCTCTGTAAGCTCGGGAAGAAGAATGAGTCCACACCTTTGCTCAGAGAAGTGAAGCTTCAATCTGAGGGTTGTGTCACCTTCGATTGGGTCCAAGCAAGCTCCAGATGAAGTCCCTTGGCCTGGTGAATTGTCCAGGTATGATTTCGACCACAGCCGAATACAAAGCTTGGAGTCTGGAACAGGTGGGTGGCCTGGAGAAGGGGCTTTTGCTGGTAAACTCCTTCTCTTGGTCTGGTGAAGGTGTAGGACCAATCAATTTGGGGATTGATCCACTGTGAAGAAGTGTCCTTATTTTAGTGCTGAGATTTGAACTCAAAATTGAGCTCAGCTGGAGGGAATTGGGGCTGGAATCCAGTGGGAATCAAGTGCTCTATGTGTGAAGAGTGGTCTGGAATGATTTTCGCAGAGTTTCCTTAAGGTTGGTTCAGCACCTCTTCCATGGCCGAGAGGGGTGGTGTTTAAATAAGAGAGACTGGAGGCTCTCCCAGGGGGAGTTAGGGACTGGGATCAGCTGCTCTTGGCAAGGGAAGAACAGCTGCAATGGCCACTGGGCATGGGGCAACTCAGCAACGTGGAATTTCAATGTTTGGTTCCTTCCCATGTCTCGGCCATGGCATTTTCTGGTGGCCTGGGTGGTCGGCCGGCAGGCATGAGTCACCCTCGGGGTCGGGAGGTCCAGGGCTTGAAGTTGGTGAAGGCAATTGGGCTTGGACATGTGTAAAGTGTTTGGATTAAAATGGTATGGGGGAGAGGCCATTTTGGCTTGATTTAGGTCAACCCATCCTTTTGGGCTAGGTGCACCTCCCCATGGCTAGTTTGGGCTGAAGAGAAAGTGGTTTAGGTCAGCTTGATTAGTGGGGAAGAGTCACCATCCAAGTACAATTAAGGTTAAACATGGTTTAGGGGAGACATGAACATGGTTAATCACCTTAAGGGAATATGGAAAGGACCCCCTCCATTTGCCCAAGATAGCATGGTGAAATGTAAAGGGCTTTCATGACTTCCATGTGGCTCATGCATAGCTTCATGGCTTGCCTATGGATTGGAAAAAGTTTAGTCAATTTCATAAAAATGGATTTTTAAGGATTTTGGATATTTTGGGGTTATTTGATGGGATTTGGCATAATACCATTTTGGTTTGATTTTCATGATGGATTTAGCACTTAGGGAGTGATATTAATTGAGTGAGGATGAGATGAGATTGTAGTGTGGGCTTTAGGATGGGTTTGGGCTTTTAAAATTTGGTAAAGGTGGGCTTTTAAAATGGTTTAGGGAAGTGGGGGTTTTTTTTTTATTTTAGGATGGGCATTTGGGTGAAAATTTTGTGAAGGACCATGTCAAATAAATGTTGCAATTGGTTTAAGGATGTTTCATGAATAGTTTGAAGTCAATTTGGTGTGATTTGGAATTGAATTGGTTTGAATTTGGGTTCATTTGGTAAGTGGGCCAATGTAGGTCAAATTGGGCTAACTTGGGCCAATGTTGGGCTAGGGTTGAAATTGATGTAAAATTAATGTTGGGAAATGTTTATGGGACTGTTTCAAAGAGGTTTTGACTTTGGTTGGGTTTTGAATTTGGGGTTTGGGCTTATTTGGGTTAGGTTTGGTTTGACATTGGGTTCACTTTGGGTTAAAATGGGTCAAATTGGGGATTTTGACAAAAGTGGGGTAAATTGACAAAATTAGCCCATGGTGTAGTTGAACAAAATGAAATTGGGAATATTTGGGATTTTTTGGAATTTTTCGGGAATTTTCTGAATTTTTTTATTTTTTGGCTAAGAGGGGCATTTTGGGTATTTGGAGGGTATTGGGAGGTATTTTTGGAATTTTTGGTATTTTTGGCTATGAATGATCAATTTGAGTGATATGGAAATGTTTGGGATTGGTTTTGAGGAATCTGGGTGATTTTGGAGAATTTTGAAAAATTTGGGCAATTTCAAGGGTTTTGGGTAGGCTAGGCGGGGTGTAGGGTCCCCGGGGTCAAAAATTAAAAAATTGGAAAATTAAAGATTGGGTAAATTTAAGTGGAATGAAATCATTTTGGTTGAGCCATGAAGCCATGTTAAGCCTATATGAGCCATGAGAGGACTCATTTGAGGTATTCACTATGTTGTTCCTAACCCTCTTAGCCAAGGGCTTAGGGGTTAAGGACCATCCATGTGAATCACCTTCATGAGTCAGGAGGTCAAATTGGGTATGGGTGTGGTTTTAGGAGGTGTGTGTGAAAGTGTAGTGTATAGGTGTAGTGTGTGTGTAAGTCAGCCCCTTCACTGCACCAGTGCCACCTGAGGCGGTCCTAAGGCCAAAGAGTCCTATAGGAACTCATCCTTTAAACTTCCACATTTGATTTCAACCCTCTAGGTGATTAGGGGTCTACAATCAAGTTAGTGGAGTTTGCAGGGAGTTAAGAAGTGGTTTGAATTTCTAAGTGGTGGGTCCCGATTCTAATCCTCTAGGATAGTCAAAGGAAAAGCCTAAGGCTAGATCCTAAGTACTAAAAACAAGAAGAGAAGCCCTCATCAAAAATGAGGTCAACATCCAGTAAATGGCATAAAGGTTTTGTAATCTTTGAAAAGTCTTTGATGTAACGCTTGTAGAATCCAACTTGTCCTAAAAAAACTTCTAATTCCCCTTACATTGGTTGGATAAGGTAAATTAGATATAACTTGAATTTTTACAGGATCTACCTCCAAACCTTTTTCTGAAATGTGATGTCCCAAAACAACTCCTCATGCTACCATAAATTGGCATTTTTCCCAATTAAGGAGAAAATTAGTTTCTTCACAATGTTTTAGAAGTTTAGATAGATGTTCTAAACATGATTCAAACGAAATTCCAAACACTAAAAAGTCATCCATAAAAACTTAAATCCCTTTTTCAATCAAATCACAAAAAATAGCCATCATACATCTCTGAAATGTAGCAGGGGCATTACATAAACCAAAGGGCATTCTTCTAAAAGCAAATGTACCATAAGGATTGGTAAATGCAGTTTTCTTTTGATCCTCAGAAGCAATTTGAATTTGGTGATAACCAGTATATCCATCCAAAAAATAAAAGTATTTATGCCTGACGTCTATCTAACATTTGATCTAGAAAAGGGAGTGGAAAATGATCTTTCCTTGTAGCAAGGTTTAATTTTCTATAATCAATGCATATTCACCACCCTGTAACTTGTCTTGTTGGTATTATTTCATTTTTCTCATTAACAGTCACAGTGACTCTTCCTTTCTTAGGAACACAGTGAATAGGACTAACCCATGCACTATCTGAAATAGGGTAGATAATTCCAGCGTCCAACCATTTTAAAATTTCTTTCTTAACAACGTCTTTCATGATAGGATTTAATATCCTTTGGGGATCAGCCTACGGTTTGCAATTAACTTCCATAAGAATTCTGTGCATACAAATTGAAGGACTGATTCCTTTAATATTAGCAATTGTTCATCCAAAGGCTTTCTTGTGCTTCTTCAAAATTTCAAGCAAACTCTCTTATTCTTTTTCAGTTAATTGAGAGGAAATTATAACAGGCAAGGTTGAGGATTCACCTAAAAAAACATACTTTAAATGATCAGGAAGCATTTTTAGCTCAAGTTCAAGAGGTTTTTCAATTGATAGACCATAAGATTCATCTTTTTCAGTCATATCCAACAATTCAAAACATTCATGAACATAATCTAAATCTTCCTCTTGAAAATCTTCAGAATCAAATAACTCCTCTTCTTGCTTAAATTCCAATTCTTCTCTTTCAGCTTTCTCTTCATAAGTTGATTTGAAATGACATTCACGTAAATATTCAATAACATCCATCCTATAACACTCATCTTATTTACCTCTAGCAGGATATTTCATTGATTTTGAAATATTAAATGTAATAGTCTGATCATTAACCCTCATCGTTAATTCCCCTTTTTGCACATCTATCATAGCTCTGCTTGTAGCTAGAAAAGGTCTCCCCAAAATTATGGGTATCGCTTTATCTTCCTCCATATCTAACACAATGAAATCCACAGGAAAAATAAATTGATCCACTTTTACCAAAACATCTTCTATAACTCCTTTAGGATATGTGATTGAACGATCTGCTAATTACGGCAGTTACGAGTAGTTGGGGTTATTTCTCCTAGTCCCGATCTTTTGAATATTGATAGAGGCCTAAGGTTAATGCTCGCACCCAAATCACATAAAGCTTTTCCACAGAATCATTCTCCGATTGCACATGGAATTGTGAAACTACCAGGATCTTTAAGTTTTTCAGAAAGTTTTTTCTGAATTATCGCACTACACTCCTCACTAAGTGCAACACTCTCACTTTCTTCAAACTTCCTCTTTTTATTAAGAATATCCTTCATAAATTTTGCATAGCTTGGCATTTTTTCTTGGGCTTCAGCAAATGGAATATTAATGGTAAGCTTCTTTAATATCTCCAAGAATTTTGAAAATTGCTTATCCAACTTTTGTTGACGAAGTCTCTAAGGAAATGGAGATGGCGGTTTTTCTAAATCAACCTTTGGTGGAGAAATAGGTCTTTCAAAACCATTTGGAGCATCCTCTTTAGGTCTTTCAATCTCTTCTTTCTCTACTTCAGTTTCTTTTTGAACTCTACCTTCCAATTCTTTTCCACTTCTCAGTTGAATTGTTTTTACTTGTTCTTTATTCTTTTCTCGTGGATTCACTTCAGCATTAATTGGAAGAATTCCTTGGGATCTATTACTTAAGGCATTTGCAATTTGTCCCAATTGATTTTCAATATTTCTGATGGTTGCTTCTTGAATTTGTAATAGATTTCCCATATGTGATACTACTTCTTCCATAGACAACTTCTTCTCCTTATTTTGTAAAGCATTGTTATAACCTGAAGGATAAGTTAATCTATAATTATTATTACCTTGGTTTTTCCAATTCCCCAATGGGTTTACTTGGTGGTTCCCCCATTGTTGATTAACACCACCCTGATTATTGTTATTCTAGTTAAAATTTGGGTGATTCTTCCAACCTGGGTTATAATAATTGGAATATGGGTTGTTATGTTTACTTATAACATTCAAAGTTTCTGGTGAAGAATAAGAATCAACCATTTGGCCTAATGAATTTTCTTCAATCATGAGATTTGACTGAGAAAAATTCATCCCAAATTGGTCTATCTTCCTTAATACAACAGCAACTTGATTTGCTAACATTGTAAAAGAATCATTCTCATAAACACTGGCTACCTTTTTAGGATTTAACCTTTGTTGACCTCATTTTTATGAGGTCTTCTCTTCTTCTTTTAGTGCTTAGGATCTAGCCTTAGGCTTTTCCTTTGACTATCTTAGAGGATTAGAATTGGGACCCACCTTTTAGAAATTCAAACCACTTCTAAACTCCCTGCAAACTCCACAAACTTGACTGTAGACCCCTAATCACCTAGAGGGTTGAAATCAAATGTGGAAGTTTAAAGGATGAGTTCCTATAGGACTCTTTGGCCTTAGGACTGCCCTGGGTGGCCTGGTCTGGTGAAGGGTTGACTTGCACACACACTACACCTACACACTACACTTTCACACACTTCCTAAAAACACACCCATACCCGACTTGACCTCCTGACTCATGTAGGTGATTCACATGGATGGTCCTTAACCCCTAAGCCCTCGGCAAGAGGGTTAGGAACAACATAGTGAATGCCTCAAATGAGTCCCTTCATGGCTCATGTGGGCTTGATATGGCTTCATGGCTCAACAAAAATGATTTCATTCCACTTACATCCACCCAATCTTCAATTTCCCAAATTTTCAATTTTTGACCCCCGGGACCCTACACCCGCCAACCTACCCAAAGCCCTGAATAGCCCAAATTTCTCAAAAATTTCCAAATCACCCAAAATTCTCCAAAATCATTCCCAAACATTTCCACATCACTCAAATTGATCATCCATACCCAAAAATATCAAAAATTCCAAAAATACCTCCCAATACCCTCCAAATACCCAAAATACCCCTCCTAGCCAAAAAATCCAAAAATTCAGAAAATTCCCAGAAAATTCCAGAAAATCCCAAATATTCCCAATTTCATTTTGTTCAACTACACTATGGGCCAATTTTGTCAATTTACCCTACTTTTGTCAAAACCCCCAGTTTGACCCATTTTAACCCTAAGTGAACCCAATGTCAAAACTAAACCTACCCAATTGACCCAAATTTGGTCCAAATCAATTCTAAACTTCAATTCAACATCCCCAACACCAATCTAGACCAAATCCAAGCCCAATTTGATTGAAATTTGGATCCAATTTCACTTTTGGCCTTAAAGCCCAATTTGGACCCATGACCCAAACTTAGCCCAAACTCACCCAATTCAACTCCAATTAACCCCAAATCTTTTCTAAACCTTCCTTAACATCCCCATAAACAAAACACTAACATGATTTGCCCAAGATTTTGATCCAAACCCCACTCAAATTCAACCCAAAGCTAAAAGGCTCATTTTTGACCTAAACCCAAACCTAACCCAAATGAGCCCAAACCCCAAAATCAAAACCCATCAAAGCCAAAACCTCTTTGAAACACACCCATAAATATTTCCCAACATTAATTTTACATCAATTTCAACCCTAGCCCAACATTGGCCCAAGTTAGCCCAATTTGACCTACATAGGCCCACTTACCAATTAAACCCAAATTCAAACCAATTCAAGTCCAAATCACACCAAATTGACTCCAAACCACTCATGACACATCCCTAAACCAAACTCAACAATTATTTGGCCCAACCTCTTTACAAAATTTCTATCCATAAATTCATTTTCAAACCTAAAAGCCCACTTCCCTAAACCTTCCTAAAAGCCCATTTCCACCAAATACAAAAGCCCAAAATTGGCCCTAAAGCCCACATGACATTTCCATTTGCCATCCATTTAATAAAAGCCATTCCCTAAGTTATAATTCCATCATCAAACAATTTCAAATCAAGCCCCATACAAATTCACATCAAAATATCAAAATTTTTCTTAAATCCATTTACATGAAATTGACTTGACTTTTCCCAAGCCAAAGTGAGCCATGAAGCCATGCATGAGCCACATGGAAGCCATGAGAGCCTCTTTACATGTCACCATACCATATTGGGTAGGAAGGAGGGCCCCTTTCCTTAATCCCTAAAGCTCATTAGCCTTAATCATGATTCACCTAAACCTAAATTTAATCCAAATATATTTGGATGGAGACTTCTCCATGCCAAACCAAGCTGATCCCTTTGATCCCCCACGAGACCCAAAGCCACCTTGAAGGGTGCACCAAGCCCAAATGGGTGAGTTGACCCATTTAGACCCAAAAACTAGCCATGCCCCATTCTACTTTGGATCAAAGCCTTTACACTTGGCATTTGCCAATTGCTCACACAAACACCCAGCCCTCGACCCACCGACCCCGAGGTGACCCTTGCCTGCCGGCCAGCCACCCCGATCGTCGGAAAACTCCATGGCCGAGAGGTCCAAGTCAATCCAAGCTTGGAATTCTCACTGCTGAGCCGCCCCATGCCCAGTGGCCATTGCAGTCGTTCTTCACTTGCCATGAGCAGTGATCCCAGCCCTCAACTCCCCCTGGGAGGCCCTCCAGCCCTGCCTATTTAAACTCCCCACCTCTCGGCCATGAAGAGGTGCTGAACCAGACCATACCAAAACTCTGCCAAAATCACTCCTCACTCCCCTCTAGACTTAGAGCAATTGATCCCCACTGTTCTCCTGCTCTAATACCCATTGATTGAGCTCAATTTTGAAGCTCAATTCTCGAGCCGTAACGAGGACATTCCCGAATCCTTCACCAAAATCAAATTAAACTCACCTACACCTTCACCGAGGCCAAGAGAAGAAGTTTTCCAAAGTGAAAGCCCCTCTCCGGGCCACCCGGTTGTTCCGGACTCCAAAGGTTGTGATCGGCCTTGGTGGAAACTACACCCAGGCAATTCACCACATCCCCGGGCTTCATCCCTAGCCTCCCTGCAGCTCCAACGAACGTGCCAAACATCTCTGATCGAGGCTTCACCTCTCAGAGCAAAGGTATGAACTAATTCTTCATCCCGAGCCTCTGGAGATTCTCCATTTCAAATGCTTTAATTTCAATGCATGATAACCGTATAGATGTGTTCGTCTCTTCAAGACGAATCCATAGAGCATAAGAACATGAAAATCCATTGAGTATCGAGTGAGATATTAGGGATTTAGTGTGGACGGCTCTCGGGTGAGGACACTTGGGGACGATGAACGGATGCCGTCCATTTAATACACGCGCGCACGGACGGCCAGGATCGCGCCGGATGAGGAGACGGAACGATACAGCGGGCCCCGGGACGGGCCGACTCGGATGGCGGCGCCCAATCGCGGCGCGACACGTACCCCTTCGGAGCCGCCGATGTTTCGCGGCGCCGCGTGGATAAGTAGAAAATTAGGGGTATTTTCTATTTATTTAATTCCCTAAACTTCAAAATTCATAACTTTGTGTAGGAAAATCATAAAAATAAAATAAAAATACCCTCTTGGTCAGTGAACAGAGGAGAATAATGTGGAAAAGAAATCATTTAATTTCATCAAGTATTTTATTTTTTATAATTTATTCACTCTCTGCATACATTTAATTCTCCATGCATGTATACAATTCACCATGGCATGAGACCATAGGGCTTTGAAGCCTCTGAATTTGGGAACATTCCCCGAATTTTCCAAAGTCAGAGGTCATCCCTATGAAGAGTTATTGATTTTTCAAATTCATGTCAACTGTTTTGAGTATTTTAATTCCAATAAATAGCATGTTGTGAAATAAATTCTAGGAAAATTTGGTGATGTTCCTTATGACCAGAGAACCCTAGGAAAAATAGGTTTTGAGTTAGTTCATTTTAGACAACCCTAATTGGCTTAAACACTCAAAATAGGCCTCTAATTAATTAGAGTGAACCATAGATTAAATTGACTTGAAATCAATTCTCCACTGACCTTTAGGATCGGAGGAAACCACCACAAAAGTTTGAAGTCGATTGGACTTGGTTAGCTCTATTAATTGGGTTGATTAAGCCACTTAGTCATTTTAAACTTTAAAAATTCATAACTTTCAAAATATCTTTCAAAAATTCACTAAATTGGTATTGGAGCCTCTCTAATATCAGGGGAATTTAAGAAAATTAAAATTTCAATTTTCTAAAAAAGTTGATTTTTAATATTATTTTAATATTTTTAATAATTAAAAAATAATAAAAATCACAAAAATAATAAAATTCACCAAAATGTCACATTTTGAATTTTAATCACTTAGGAACAAACCCCATATTTTTCTTAGGTCTATTTGGTGAGATATTAAATTTTAAAGCCCTAGGGTAATTTTAAAATTAAAAAATGTATTTTCTAGCATTTTCACTAAAATAATTATAATAAATCAAAGAAAAATCAGAAAATTGTAAAATTTGGTTCTCTGGAATCCTTGATATCAGAGAGATTTTGAAAAACATAAAATTCATTTTTCAACATTTATTTTATTTTTAAATTAATTAATACTCCAGAACTTAAAATAATTCTAATAAATAAAATATAATTCAAAAAATCACAAAAATTGGTCCAAGTGGTCCTCTGGTCATTAGGAATGTCCCATAATTTTCTTAAGGACAGAAACTTTCCCTTGGTCATGTTATTAAATTTTCCTTGGAAATCTCTATTTTCTACCAAAAATAATTATATAAATAAATTAAATACAGAAAAATCACATTTTCTCCTCTCATGTCTTTATTGACATATGAGTGAAGTCACATAAAAATTTCAAGTTCATTTGAGTTCAATTTAGTGAGTTATGAAATTATTAAGCTTAAAGGTTAAAGTGATAATTAAATTTCTTTTAATCCTTAATTAAAACTTTAGGTTTAATAATAAAATTAACAAGTAAAATATTTGATCCTAATCTGATTTGGATGATTGAAATTTAATAATTGAAGGGTAGAAACCCATTAAGCAATTTAAAATGATTAAACTTTAATTAAATAATTGATTAAATTTGGAAGAATAATAAAATTGGAATTATTAAAATAGGGATATTATTAGGAAGAAATTTATTCTTTAATTTAAAAAAAATCCCTAAATTAATCATTTCATTAATGTTTGATCCTTAATTAAAATGATAATTCAAATTTAAAACATTAAAAGACTTAATCATTAAACTAAAATTAAATTATTGAACTCTTTTAAAATTTTAATTAAAATTAAAATGAATAAAATTAAATTAAAAAATTAAATTAAATTAAATTAAATCAAATTAAAAATTAAATTAAAAATTAAATCAAATTAAAAATTAAATTAAAAAATTAAATTAAATTAAGAATTAAATTAAATTAAATTAAATTAAAAATTAAATTAAATTAAATAAATTAAATTAAATTAAATTAAATTAAATCAAATTAAATTAAAAATTAAATTAAATCAAATTAATTTAATGTAACATCAAATCAAACTAAATTGAATTAAATTAAATCAAATTAAAAATTAAATTAAAAAATTAAATTAAATTAAGTTGAATTAAATAACATCACCTAAGACATAAAGAACTCAAAAATAAATCTAAAATAACTTGAACACTATTCCAAACTTAAATCATCAATTTGAACTTAAGTTTGAATCACAAACCATTTGAACACCAATTTACCCTCAAAAGCTTTAGTTATCATAACTCCTAAACAGAATATTAAATGAAATGTTACTTCACTTATAGGACATTCAAATGTCCTAGTTCACTGAGCAAGTTAACAAAACTTGAAAACCTCGGACGATCGATTCATTTACATAATTAAATTCATTTGGACTTAAAACAATCCTAGAAATATTGAAAAGATGTTTAAGATTCTTCTTAAGCACTTCCTCAATATGATAGGATATTTATAAGAACAATTGAACTTAATCGTCCTTTGATGAAGAAAATCGTCTTCAAACCAAAAATACAGGAACCTAGACGTCATAGGAAATGACTAAGCTATAGGATTAGGAATTTGGTAGAAAACCATAACCCTTACCTTAGCTTTACCTAGGAACTTGCTTAAATATTCTAACTGTGTTTTAAGTGCGACTTGGGATGACGGGAAGACCCTCCGGGTACGCTTTTATTTTATTGCGATCTACTTTACGGTAATTTATTTAATTGCATCGCACTTATTTTTCTTGCATGATAAACAACGGTTGCATGAAAACCTACACCTTTAGGACAGAAACCAAACTCGAAACCCATAACTAAATTAAAAGTCATTACAAGATAAAATTCACCGCCACAACATTTCAAAATATAAAACAACTCAAAATTTAATCACAAATAGAACAACAAAACTACAACTACAACTAAATTAAAACGTCTTGTTGGATGATCGGAAATACCTCGTATGATGTAACCTACGTGTTCCTAACGGGATTTCCCACGGTCTAAATGAAAGTGTGGAACTCATTCAGTTGAGTTTAGCAAATTCATCTGGACTAAGTGAATCCGATAAAAATAATGATGCCGGAAGGATGGAACCGTGGGATCTTAACCGGTGTCGTTATAACCAACTTTAAGATTTGTTTTAATTAAAACACAAAACACTTGGAAATTAAGACTTCTCTAAACCAAAACACTTTTCTCATCCCCGATTTATGATTTCTAAAACTAAACCTCTACAACAACAAGGAGCTCGGAGCATGGTGGGCGGCACGGCCATCGTCGTCGACGAAACTTGAACCCACTTCGAGCAAAACTTTCCTAGAATTAAACAACAAAGCCATAGGACTTCGAGGTAGTTTGCCTAGTGCAACATAAATCCTCGACTCTTCGTTAGGCATTTGCATTGCAAATTAAGCCCTAACCGGTCTTAGGATCCCGAGGTAGTCGTCCGATACGACATAAACCCTCATATCTTCCAAGCTATTTGTATGATTCTATCATATAAATATAAGTCCTAATTAATTAAAATTGGCAAGATCAAAACATCAAATAAACATTAGGACTTTCCTAAATCCAAGCCAAACAATAGGATAGTCGGGAAATTGCGAAGTTCGCTTCGAATCCGTAATTTCTCCAACTTTTCTTCCTTTGAATTCCCAAAATAAAATGTTCCAAACTTGATCCACTCCCTATTGAGATTCAAAAATTCAATCCTTTGAAAACCTTAAACTTTGAAATTCTTGAGAGCAGAATTATTGATTATTATCGAGAGTTTTCTTAGGTGATTCCCGTCACTTAAGATGTAATTAACTATAGGGGCTTGCCCTTATAGGGAATTTTAAAGAACCTGAGTAATATAAACCCTGTTTAATGTTTTCATATTAAGCGAGGGAATTTGTCGGCTTATAAAGTTGGTTCGCGGACCAAATGGATGTCACAAATCTTCTAGTTTATTTAACCGAGCCCCACCAGCAAGCGGTGTGTCTATCCTTAGGGATAGATACACGGTTTGTGGTGCGGTGCTCGTTTATGTAAACTATTCGGGATGTGAGATCAGTTTGATTTCATATCTTAAAATTTTCAAATTTAAAATTATTTTCAAAATCAAGTACTACTTTCTAAATTATGTATATATTTAAATTAAATTTAAAATTCGCCGACAACTTCTGTAGGCGACCCCTTTTAAAAAATACAACACTCAACCTAAAAATATGCCGACAACCTTTCAGAAGGCCATTGAAAATTATTAGTAGCCATTTCTTCAATTAAAGCATAAGCATCATAAAATGGCTTAGACATTAATGATCCACCTGCAGCAGCATCGATGACTGATCTAAGAGATCCAACTAATCCATTATAAAAAGTTTGAATTATTAACGAATCTGGCATTGCATGATGTGGACATTTCTTGAGGAGATCTTTAAATCTTTACCATGCTTCATATATTGATTCTCCTTCAAACTGACAAAAAGATGTTATATCATTTCTCAACTTAGCAGTCTTAGATTGTGGAAAATATTTAGCAAGGAACTTTTGTGACAGTTCACCCCAAGTTCTTATTGATCCAGGTGGTAATGAATGTAACCATATTTTAGCTTTATCCCTTAGTGAGAAAGGAAACAATTTTATGTCTAATAGCATCATCCGAAACACCATCATATTTAAAAGTAGCACACAACTCTAGAAAATTAGCAAGATGCAAATTAGGATCTTCAGTTGTTGCTCCCCCAAACTGATTATTAGACACCATTTGGATAATAGCAGGTTTAAGCTTAAAAGAATTAGCAGCTACAACAGGATTTTGAATACTATCACAAATTTCATCTACTGTAGGGTTAACATAATTTCTTAAAGGTCTTAATTCTTGATGGATGCCTACATTTTAATTTTGACGATTTACCATTTCTTGAATGTTTTTAATTTTATCTGTATTTTTAATTTTTCTGATAGTTCTTTCTAATTCAGAATCGTAAGGCACAAGTCCTTCAGAACCTGAACTACGCATACAACAATAAAACAAAACAACACAACACACTAACAAACATAAAGAAAAGTAAAAATTTAAAATTTCTTAATTTTATTTAAAATGCAATTTAATTGTTTTCGCCGACAACGACGCCAGATTACTTGATCCCCGATAAATATATGTGCTTACAAATATGATATGAAAACTGGCAACGACACCAAAACTTGATCCCGCCGGATATATATATGTGCACCAAAAACTTGATTCCACACCAAATATAATTGTTGATATTTAGATATGAAAATTATGGTTTTTATAATATGAGATACTACGCAAGTTTATGTATCGTTTATCATGTAATATAGAACTTTCTGATTAAGCCCCAAGATATCGAACCCACAGGGAAAATGTAAAATCTTTAAAGAAATAAAAAAGTTATCTTTTTAATTTTTTTATGGCTTTTAAAAGTATGTATTGAATTTGAAAAGTTTTGAAAAGTTGATATGTCTTTTGAAATTTCCTTAATAAAATGTTAAGCAAGAAATTAAAATTTTAATAATTGATAACACTGTATGTAAAATACTATTAACTAAAATATCGTTTTCTTTCTTTTTATGAAGTAGTAATAATTATTAAGTATTGTTGTGGAAGTATTTAAATTTTTGTTGTGACAGATAGAAGCAAATGTGTTATTTACCCTTACTTGGTTCTATAAAGAACACATGTTAATTTGAAATTTTTATCATTTTGAACATGGTTAGGCAGGGAAGATACCAGTCTCTCACTCTAGAGTTCTCTCGATTCCCACCACTGGGGCTAACTTCTCATAACAAAACTCAAAACTTCAAACCAAATTAGGGGGTTTTAGCCTGTCACTCTAAAATCCTATAATTTTACTCCCTTCCATAAAAATATCTTATAATATTACATTCAATTATATGGACTACAATTCTCACCCTTATAATTGCATGTGATTCTTACTAACTTTTATGAGACAATACCACATTGGATTTTACATAATCTCAAGAAATTCTACAACTTAACAGGCCAAATTAAGAAGTAAACAAAGTTTTTAGAATCAATCTTCACAACTTCTTCCAACTTTTAAACACTTATACATTCCACAACAATTCTCTATAAATTAATTACTTCTCCATTTAAGAAAAA
This sequence comes from Papilionanthe hookeriana x Papilionanthe teres, assembly GCA_022702705.1. Taxonomy (NCBI): domain Eukaryota; kingdom Viridiplantae; phylum Streptophyta; class Magnoliopsida; order Asparagales; family Orchidaceae; genus Papilionanthe; species Papilionanthe hookeriana x Papilionanthe teres. The sequence continues at coordinate 134,710,941 of CM040421.1, read as the reverse complement.
AAAAAGATAAAGTAAACTACTCAGAATGCATTGATAAAATACAAAAATACATTGATTTGAAATTAAAAAACATAAGAAAAACAACAAACAGAAACAAGTATTAATAAAAAATACTAATTGTAAGAACAAAAGTAAACACCTATCTGAAAATTCTCTCCACAAGACTCAGGAAGTTCCTCTAAAACTTTAACTCTTCACTAAACTACTCCTCAGAGCGGATCTCCTAACTCCGATGACTCAGAATAAACTTCAAACTTCAATAAAAACTAAACTAAAAAGAAAGAAAAGAAGTGGGAAGAAGAAGACTTCACTCCGACCCTTTTCTCCTTTCTACTCTCTACTCCTACTCCTAATTAAAACTAAAATAAAAACTCTGTAAAAATTCAATGGAAGAACCCTTCAAAATGCAAAGGAAAGGCTCTTTTTCTACTCTCTACTCCTACTCCTAATGAAAACTCTCTTCAAAATGCAAAGGAAGAGCACTTAGTCATTCCTAATACTCTCTTTAAATAGTAAACCAAAAGGTGCCTTGGTGTCTCTTCAAAATGTGTCCAAATTCAATGTATCTACCAAATAATGCACCCCCTCATTCAAACTTGCCACCCAAAGGAAGTTATGGAAGTTACCACCAAGAGTTGCATCCCATCTCCTTCAAAATTGGAGCCAAATTCATTTGAATTTCGATTTTTAACTGTGGTGGCTAAGCACCGGCCCAGCGGCGCATAGCCGCCAGTGCCAAATTTTCATTTTTCATCTTTTTTTGCTCCAAATTTGATCCAGTTTTTCTCCTTTCATCATGACCATCCATTTTCATCATACATGCAAGAAAAACACAAAATAACTTCCATTAAAGTGCAATATCATTTAAAATAGGTATAAAAATGTGCATAAAAATACTATAAATTTTAGGTGTATCAGTAATACTCAAATTAACGCACTTGTCCTGTAAACTGAGCATCCTTTAAAATTTATTCATGTGATTTTTTTTATTTCAAAATTTTACATTTTGTTTTATTATTGTGTATTCGATGGGTTTTGAGAATTTTATTTTGAATTGAATATTTAACAAAATTTTATTTTGTTTAGAGTTTATTGGAAGGTTGTTAGAGTGAAATTTGAGTTTGACCTGTTAGCAGCAAGTCAAACCCAAAGAGGAATGAAGAATCGGACCCGGTCCGAGATTTAGAGGAGGTTGAATTCACATTGAAATCACATCAATAGATCGCTCCTATTCTAACACACCTATTGGGGGTCTACCTCGCCTCTTTGGGGAGGTGGGAGGATTCCAGAACCTCTCTGTTTAGGGATGTCTAAACAGTGGCTCCAAAATCCAAAAAGGAGTTGACTACACTCGCTCAAGACAGAAATGAGCGAGGTATGCCAATAGAAAGAATGATATGTTGGTCCACTAGGGGTATGGACTCACTGCCGATTTATGAAAGCAAAACCATCTGATCAAAATGGAGAGAGGAACTAGTCCCCAGCGGAGTCGCCAGAAATTGTCGGCATATTTTTTTTTTTAGATTATGTGTTTTGAAAAGGGGTCGCCTACAGATGTTGTCGGCGAATTTTGGATTTTTAATTTAATTTAAATATATATATAACTTGGAAAGTAGCATTTAATTTTGAAAATAGTTTTAAGTTTGAAAATTTTAAGATATGAAATTAAATTGATCTCACATCCCAAATAGTTTAAATAAACGAGCACCACACCACAAACCGTGTATCTATCCCGAAGAATAGACACACTGCTTGATGATGGGGCTCGATTAAATAAACTAGAAGATTTGTGACATCCGTTTGGTCCGTAAACCAATTTTATAAGCCGACGAGTTCCCTACTTAATATAAATGAATTAAGCGGGGTTTATATTACTACAGGTTCTTAAAGTTCCCTATAAGGGCAAGCCCCTATAGTTAATTACATCTTAAATGACGGGAATTATTTAAGAAAACTCTCAATAATGATCAGTGGTTTTGCTCTCAAGAATTTCAAAGTTTAAGATTTCAAACAAATTGGATTTTGGAAATTTCAATAAGGAATAGCTCAAATTCGGAACAGTTTATTTTTAGGAATCAAAGGAAGAGAAGTAGGGGATGTCACGGACCCGAAGTGAACTTCGGTGACTTCCCAACTATCCTATTGTTTGGCTTCAATTTGAGAGTTTATTTAATGTTTCAATCCTATCAATTTTAGTTAATTAAGACTTATATTCATATGACATAACCATACAAATAGCCTCGAAAATGTGAGGGTTTATGTCATACCAAACGACTACCTTGGAGTCCTAAGACCGGTTAGGGCTTAATTTCCAAAATATGATTATGCAAATGCCTAACAAAAAGTTGAGGATTTATGTTGCACTATGTAGACTACCTCGAAATCCTATAGCTTGGTTATTTAATTCTAAGAAAGGTTTTGCTGAAGTAGACACAAGTTTTGCTGACGAAGATGGCCGTGCTGCCCACTATGCTCCAAGCTCCTTTTTGTCGCAGAGGTTTAGTTTTAGAAGGTGATAATCAAGAGATGAGAGAAGTGTTTTGTTTTAGAAAAGTTGAAAATTTAAGATGGCTTAGTATTTTAATTAAAAAAAATCTTAAAGTTGATTTACAGAACCGATTAAGATCCCACGGTTCCGTCATCCCGGCACCACTAGTTTCATCGGATTCACTTAGTCCAAATGAATTTGCTAAACTCAACTGAATGAGTTCCACACCTTCATTTGGACCGTGAGAAATCATGTTAGCAACATGTGGGTTACATCATCCAAGGGATTCCCGATCGTCCAATGAGACATTTTAAATTTAGTTGTAATTGCAGTTTTATTTTTGTTGGTGATTAAATTTTGAGTTGCTTAAACATGCTGGGTTTGATCATTTTCATGCATTTATAAGTACAGGAAAGTAAGACATTTAACAAATTACTGAATGTAAATTGCAATAAACTTAAACGTGTACCTGAAGAGTCTTCTTGTCTCCACCTACTGCACTTAAGATGCATGTTAGGATATTTAATATTTAAGGACGAGCACTTAGGTAGGGCTAGGGGAAGATTCTGATCATCTACCAACCCCATGATGTCTAAGTTCAGACCCTAGTTGCTCCCTAAGTCCTATGACGTCTAGGTTGAAATCCTAGTTGTCTATCAAAGAACAATGAAGTTCAACTTTTCTTTTAAAACACCACATTAGGTTGGGGAAGTGCTCGGGGGTTTAAGCCCTGAATATCTTCCTAAACACTTTTGGGATTATTTTGAGTCCAAATGAATTTTATCATTCGAATGAATTGATCATTCGGGGTTTAGTTGAGTCTTGACTCTTGCTCAGTGAATTTAGATGTTTTAATTATCTTATGAGAAAGGTGACATTCACTTGGCGTTTCACTTAAGAGTTATGTGGGTGAAAGCCTTTAGGGGCAGGTTAGGTTATTAAGAAACTTAACCATCTTGTTTGAAGTTGAGTTGGTTTTTCAAATTAATTATAATATTTTAGTTTAATTATAATTGTCTTATGTTATTTCAATTTGATTGTGTAATTTCAAAAGTTGATTTATTTGTTTTTTTTTAAATTGTTATAACTTTAATTATAATTATATTTAATTTAATTGCGTTCATTTGAAGTTGATTTTAATTCAGTTGTATTAATTTAATTGTGATTTAAAGTTGATTAAATTATTTTAAAATCGCTTTAATTTAACTATATTTAATTTGAATTGTTTTGAATTAATCACTTCATTTTAAAATTTTTTTTAATTTAATTAATTATATTATTTTAAAATTATTTTTTTATTAAATTATCTTAGAAATTGTTTTAATTTGGTTATTTAATTTATCTTAGAAATTATTTTAATTTGATTGTTTAATTTATCTTAGTTTTCATTAATGAGTTATTAAATTAACATTAAGTGATATTTGATTTCTATCATTAATTAGGGGTTAAGATTAATTAATTAATATCTTCCAAGATTAAGCCCCTTCACTTAATACATTCTCTTTTAATTAACTTTAAATTTTTAATAATTTAAGAAATTATAATCTTGTTTATGTTGGGAAAGTGATAAATAGTTTCCTACCCTTTAATTCCTCATGTTTCAATCATCTAAGGAGATTAATTAGGATCGTTTATTTCCCATTACCCATAATTAAGCCTAAATATTAATTAATGCTAAATTTCAATAATTACCATTTTGCCCCTTAGGCTTGTTCACTTCATAATTCATTAAATATAACTCAAATGTTTTTGAAATTTTTATGTCACCCTACTCATGGGTCAATTAAAATATCGGAGGAGAAAATGTGATTTTTCTAAATTTGATTTAATTTATATATTTATTTTAATGCAAAAATGGGGTTTTTAATGAAAAATTAATAACTTGACCAAGGAAAGACCTATGACTTTGAAATTTTTTACTGGAAGTGACCCTTGACTAGAGGACCATTTGGACCAAAGTTGGGGATTTTTTGAGTTTTAATTTAATTATTAGAATTATATTAAGTTCTGGAGTATTAATTCATTTTAAAATATTTTAAAGGTGAAAAAATTAATTTTATATTTTTATAAAATCTTTCTATAGTCAAGAAATTCAGATAATTAAGTTTAATATTTTTTTAATTTTTCTTTGATTTACTAGAATTATTTTAGTAGAAGGTTAAGAAAATTCATTTTTTAAATGTTAAAAATTATCCTAGGCCTTTAAAAATTAATATCTTAACTTAGAGACTTAGGAAAAATTTTCCAAGTGATTAGGAGACCAAATGTGACATTTAGGTAAATTTTTATGTTTTTGTGATTTTTTATAATTTTTAATTATTAAATATTTAAAAAATGGTTAAAAATCAAATTTTTATGAAAAATACAATTTTATTTTTCTTGGACTCCCCTGATCACAGAGAACTCCCAAAATTAATTTAGTGAATTTTTAAAATGTATTTTGGGTTTTATGAAATTTTTAATGTGCAAAATGTCCATGTTAATTAATCCATTTAATGAGCCAAATTAATTCAAATTGATTCAAAATTTTTATGTGAGGTTCCCCTAATCCTAAGTGACAGTGGAGAGTTTATTTCATGTGATTTTGATGTGTAGTTACTCCTAATTAATTAAAATTTAGTTTTATGTTTTTGGCCAAATTAGAGTTTGTTTGATTAAAATAAATCATGAGATAATTTTTTATTGTACCTATGATCAAAGGGAACACACCCTAATTTTTCTAAGCAAAATGATAATTTTTATAATTATTATAGGAAAAATGATGCATAAAATTTAAAAATAGATATCTCATCATGGAGATCTTCCCTAACTTTGGAAAAATCAGGAAAGATCCACCATTATACATAGAATAACATACCAAAATTTCAAGTTATGGTGAAGCTCCTACATGCATGAAGAATTATAAGTTTGAAAACACCATTTAATTAATTAAAAATCAAATATGCATCAAATAAACATGAAATTACTTCAACATTATTCTCCTCATTTCAGTCAGAAAGAGGATATTTTTATTTTATATTTTGGAGTTTTCTAAGCAAAATTATGATTTTTTGAAGTTTAGGTTCAAAAATAAATCAAAAACCCAATTTCTCGCTCAAATGACATGTGTCGCGCTGCTACTGGTTGGCGTGGTTCTGTTTGGCGGCCTGTTCAGGGACAAATCTCAGTCCGACTGCATCAGGGTCGTCCGTCCGATACATGCTTGATCGGACGGCCGCTGCTCCTCTCTCCAACTGTTATTCACCCAAAACAGTCCACTTTCAAATGGTAATATCTCCCTCGATTCTCAACGAAATTGAGTGAAATTTTTTTTAAATGATCTTCGAATCGAGTAGCACACATCTATTTGGTGATGATATACTTAAAGCAAGTAAATATTTATAGAAAATTAAAATAATCTCGGTTGGAGGAGAAAAATTTGATACATTTGTCCAAGAGGTGAGGCCTCAATTGGAAATGGTTAGATTGAGCTTAGAAGTGCTTGGAGAAGCTTTGGGAACCATTTGGCAGAGTCTCCCCAAGGTAATCTTTTTTTTCTTCCCCTTGGCCATGAGTGGTGTGTTTAAATAGAGGAGCTTATGGGTGACTATGGGGGTTGGCTTGGTTCATTCTCCAAGGCTTTTCGGCTGAGAAAATATCACTTAATTCAGCTTGATCTTAGTGCAATCAATTGGGTTATGTCATGTGTAAAGGCATGGATTTAAGTGGTACGGGTGTAAGGGAAATTTTTTTGGTCAATTTGAGTTAAAGCATTGATTTGGCTTGGTGCACCCTACCATGGTTTGATTTGGACTGAAAAGGATGATTTGGGTCAGCCAAAAGAAATGGAGAAGTCCTCATCCCAAGTACTTGTGTCAATTTTGGGTTAAGATGTGTCATGGAAAGGGTTAAAAGTGCTTAAACATGGCTTAGGAAAGAGGCTTACTCCCTTGCTATTTAAGTTTTGGTGATGTGTAAAGAGCTTACATGGCTCACATACAACTTGACACAAGCTTCATGGCTCAAATTTGGCTCCTCCATGGCTCACATTTGGCTTTGGAGCTTTCATGAAATGAGATTTTGAAATATTTTGGATTTTTGGTGAAATTGTTAAGATGCTTGATTTGGAATAATTTGATGATGAATTTGGAACCTTAGGCAAATCATTTAATCAAAGGGATGATGAAATGATAATTGACATGTGGGCTTTTGAGGGGATTTGGGCTAATTGAAGTGATTTAGCTCATGGGCTTGATTTTGGGCCTTTAAATTTGGGGTAAACATGGGCTTGAGTTTGGGTTAGGTTTGGGTCAAAATTTGGGCTAAGTGAATGTTGAGTTTGGTTTAGGAAAGTGTTATGAAGAGTTTGGAAAAGATTTGGAGTGATTTTGAATTGAATTAGATGATCAATTTGGTGGATTTGGACATAGGGTCAATTTTGAGCTTTAAGGGCAAATTTGGAATTTTTGATCAAATTGGGTTAAATTGACAAAATTGGGGTATGTGGTAGTTGAACAAAATGATGTGGAGAATATTTTGGCTTTTTTTGGATTTTTTTGGGACTTTTTGGAATTTTTGAAATTTTTAGCTTTGAAAGGCATTTTGGTAATTTTGGGGAGTTTGGGGGTAAGTGGTCAAAAGGCTGAATTAAAGGCTCGAGGTGATTTAAAAAGAAACTTGGAGTCAAAAAATAGTGTACGGGGTCATTTTTAATTTATGTGGATGGTTTTATGAATCCCAGAGCGATTTTTAAGTATCGGCTATCTTGGCCGCGAGGGGCCCAAATGTAGCTCGAAAGTATGACATGTTTACAGTCAAACTTCTCAGTTCTTGAGAGGAACGCTCTGGAATGACTTTTTTTTGGAGCCCGGTGACTGCGAAGTTTTGAGTTTCGAGGTCCTTTTCAGGGGCATTTTGGTAATTTTGGGAGAGTTTAGGGGTCGGGGTGGGTCAAAAATTGAAATTTTGGGAAAAATGAAGATTGATTAGATTTGAGTAAAATGAAACCATTTTGGTTGAGCCATGAAGCCATGTTAAGCTCACAAGAGCCCTGAGTGGACTCATTTTAGGCACTTAATATGTTGTTAGTAACGCTCTAAGTCAAGGGCTTAGGGGTTGAGGTCCATCCATATGAGTTTCCTACATGAGTCAGGAAGCCAAGTTGGTAAGAGCAGTTTTAGGGTTTGGAATGTGTGTGAGAGTGTAGTGTGTGCAAGCTAACCCAACCAAGACCAGACCACCAGGGTTGCCCTAAGGCTTGACCATCCTATAGGAACTCATCCTTGTCTTCCTACACATTGGTCCAAACCTTCCAAGTATTTTGGAGGTTGATGACCATCCATGTAGGATTCTAAAGAGAGTTTAGATTTGGTTGAATTTCTAAATGGTGGGTTCCATTTCTAGACTTCTAGGATAGTCAAGGAGAAGTCCTATGGCTAGATCCTAAGCACTAAGAGGAAAGAAAAGACCTCAAGAAAAATGAGGTCAACACATGGTCCAAGAGGTGAAGCCTCGATTGGATGTGCTCGGCAAGTTCGATGGAGTCCTAGAAGCCTACGGATTGAGCCTTGAGCTCTGGTGAAATGCCTTGCTATGAAAGTGACTAGACCCAATTTGGAGCTCTGGCTGACAGAGCAAATGGCTGGCCTGGTGAGGGGGCTTTCTGTGGGGAACTTTCTCTCTTAATGCTGGGAAGGTGTGGGTGAGTTTGATTGGATTTCTGTGGAGTTTCAAGGGGTGTCCTGTTTCTGGCCTGATTTTTGAATGAGAAATTGGGCTCAACCAGTGGGATTCAGGGCAGGAGGACAATGGAGCTGAGCTTCTCTTGGTTGGGAGGAGCTCTGGAAGCAATTTGAGGGAGTTCTATTGAGAAAATTTTCAACACCCTTCTCGTGGCTGAGAAGTGGTGATTATATTGCCAGGGCCATATGGCTGGGTTGGGGTTCAATTGAGGGGTGTATTCAGCTGCTTAGGTGGAGGGCAGAAAGGCTCTAATGGGAATTTTGGCTGAGGTGGCCAGTTGGAGAAGTTTGGGTATGCTTAGCCTTGTGGTGGCTCTTGATTTTGACTCTCTCCAGCGACTAGGTCTGCCAGCAAAGACAAGGGAGCTGGCCTCTGAGGTCAGGTGAGTCAGGGAGAGGTTTAATGGTGATTAACAGTTCTGGGGAGGTTTGGGGCAAGGCAAAAGGAGATTTAATCACTTAAGGGAATAAATCCCTTAAAATGGGGGACCCTTGGTCCATGGCTCACTTAGCTTGGGCTAGGTGGATCTAGGGTGGTTCCTAGGGTTCAAATGGTGGCTGTGGAAGGGTTGGTTTAGCCACATTTGGTTCAAATTGATTAGGTTAGGCCATTGGTTCAGTTTGGCTCATTTGGGTTTAGGTTGGGTTAACTTGGGTTTGGATTTGATTTAGGTTCAAGTTTCTTGAGCAACATTGTGTAAATGATTACCATGAAAAACTTTCATGAAGACATGGAATGGTTTTGAGTTCAATTTAAAGGTTAATTAGGTGGATTTTAGGATTTTAGTTAATTTGGCTAAGGTTGGATCAACTTGGGTATAAGTTGGTTTAAGGTGGGGTTTAGACCCAATTGAATACTTCAAATGGTCTAGGTGAATGTATTGAAGAGTTTCCAACATCAATTGGGAGAAAATTTTAGGATTTGGCCAATCAATTTGGTAGGTTTAGGGCATGTGTTCAATTTAAGTTATAATGGGGTATTCTTAGATTTTAAGTGGATTTAGGCTAGGCTTGAGCTCAAATTGGGACAATTGAATGTTGCATCGGTTTCATAGGAATGCCATGGAAGGTTTAGGATTGAAATTTGGGGGGAAATATTTGACATTAGGTTAATTGGGGAATTTTGGATAAAATTGGCAAATTTAGGGATTTCGATTTCAAGTGGAATTAAACTCAAATGTAAATCAATTTGGACTTGAATTTGGTTTATATTGGTATTTAGAATGTTGAATTGAAGTTTAGAATTGAAATTAGGCAGAATTAAGGTCAAATGGGTTGATTTGGTTTGACATTGAGTCCATTTGGGTTAAAAATGGGTCAAATTGGGGATTTTGATAAAGTTGGGGTAAAATTGGCAAAATTAGATTATGGTGTAGTTGAACAAAATAAAATTGGGAATATTTAGGATTTTTTGGAATTTTCTAGGAATTTTTAGAATTTTTAGAATTTTGGGCCAAAAGGGGTACTTAGGGTATTTGGAGGTTAGTTAGAGGGTATTGGGGTATTTTGGTGGATTTAAGAGGTGGGAATTGTTTTAAAATGATTTTTAGGTTATTTGGGAATTTTAAGTAATTTTTGGGAAATTTTGGAGAGTTTTGATAGTTGTAGGGGCAATTGAGGTAATTTTAGGTAAGTTTAAGGACCCAATGTCAAAACCAGAGATTTTGGCAAAAGTCGAATTTGGTTATGGTTGAGGGAGTGAAGAAGTTTAGAGTGAGCCATGGACCAAGAAGATGCTCATTTTTAACATCTCATATGTTGTTCCTAACCCTCTTAGCCAAGGAGCTAGGGGTTTGGGCTTATCCATATGAGTGCTCTACTGAACCAGGACTCAAAATTAGGTAAAGATGGTTTATGTTTAGGATGGGTGTGGGAGTGTAGTGTGTGTAAGCCAGAACTCACCAAGACCAGGCCACTCAGGGTTGTCCTAAGGCTTGAACATCCTATAGGAGTTCATCCTTGTTTCTCTACACATTGGTCCTAACCTTCCAAGTGACTTGGAGGTTAATGACCATCTATGTAGGATTCCAAAGAGAACCAAGATTTGGTTTGAATTTTTAAATGGTGGGTTCCATCTCTAGTCCTCTAGGATAGTCAAAATGAAGTCTTATGGCTAGACCCTAAGCACTAAAAGTAAAGAAAAGACCTCATAAAAAATGAGGTCAACATGAACTTTAAAAATAAAGTCTCGTTCCTAGAAGTACGGGCATAGTAATCACATGTAACTGGTTCTGAACCCAAAGTTAATAAAAAATGACGATGAATAAGAAAAAATGTAAAAAAAAAGAGAAAAGGTGTGAAAGAAATTTTCTAAATAATAAAATTTAAACTTTCCTTTAAAATAAAAACTCATCCCTGATTTTTCCCTTATCTTTTTCTATCTTGTTAAAACTCGAACGAAATAAATAAAAATTTTCATTAATGAATAAATTTTCTTATTGTTCTCCTTCTTGACACAACCCCCTGATTCCTTCCTCATTTTTGCAAGAAGATGTCGAACGGGCGATTGATTCTAAACTTCAAGAATGGCGTGAGTCTAGCACTCAATGAAGAAAAGTTGAAGGATGGGCTATGATTGAGATCTACTCTAATTTCACACAGGTCAGGTTACAATACAAGAAGGCTGATTGGACCCAGGTTGACCAGAATGAGTTCCATGACCAAACACTGCTGAAATTGGGTGGCACGAGTCAGCAGATCACCGACAAGAAAAGAAAAAACTGAATCCCATTCATATGACTGAAATAAACAAGAAAGTCAAGTCCATGATTAGTACAGCAGAAGGCAGGCTTGTCAACACCGTGCCCACAGAAATTTGAGAGGTAAGAAGAGCTACTCTTACTCTGACCCAGCAAAGAAACAAGAACCGCTGCACTCATAAGATGCTAAGCAAGCTAGCGACGGACTAGCATAAAGAAACAATTTCCACCATTAGTACAAGTACATCAAAGAAGTTAGTTCGGAAAGAGCCTGAAAGAAGAGATCAACCCGGAGGACAGCAGAAAAGGGGAAGGAAATTTCAAAGAAATCAGAAACAGATCAACACTGCAGTGTCAGGCAGACACACCAGTTCTGAGGAACATTGTTGCGGAAGCAACCCCGGAGGATGTCTTGATGGAGACTATCCCCGAGGAGGTGAAACATGTAGGAGGGCGTGCTGGGATTGAGCCATACATCCCACAGTATGTTACCAGACCTCGACGATTCCAGATGATTCCAGAGTATGAACTGGAGAAGCTTCAAAAAGTTGAGAAGAAGACCTTCGAGTATTTTGAAAGAATTCGAGGCAAGAATATTAATATTCTGGAGGGCCTTGAACTACATACGAATACATTTTTAGATTACGAGCAGAAACAGATTGTAGATTGCATCTTCAACCTTCAGAAAATGGGCTGAGCGGGTCATTTAAGAAGAAATATCTACTCAGAACCTCAGAAATGGATGAAGGGAAAATGAAGGGTTACAATTCAATGTGGATATTGCTACAAATTTGCTAAAGATAGGAAAAGAAATCCACCGGGGATACTCCGCGGTAGCGATGTTGATCCAATGTCAGGAATCATTAAGAGAATGGTCAAAATGATGGTGACATGGCGTGTACTACCTGCGGATTGCACACCAAACAGCTGGATCATCAACATATATGAGGAAGGCAATCGTATACCTCCCTATATAGATCATCATCATTTTGTAAGACCCTTCTGTACAGTGTCCTTCATCAATCAGTGCAACATCATGTTCGGATCAGACCTCTAGGTATCAGGCCCCAGAGAATTCCAAGTGCCAGTGAAGATACCTCTACCGGTAGGTTCCGTTCTAGTGCTAAAAGGAAATGGAGCAGACATAGCGAAACACTGCATTTCAGGGGTACCTTTTCAGCGAGTTTCCGTCACTTTCAGAAGGATGGATGATAGCAAGATGTCTTTTCATTTTCGACCAGATCAAGAGTTAGAAAGCCTCCAGCCTTACAAGCTGTGAGCTACATGGAAAATAGCACACCTCTAATGCACATCCGAACGACATTTCCTGCCAAGGATGGCTTGGAAGGTGATGTTATTACCCATGTGTCTCACTATCCAGACATGGATTTTGACAGACATTTTTTTGGAGAAACCAACAAGGATCCTACGCAGTCTACTTTGGATTTGTATGGATTTTGTTAAATGATTTATTTTTAAGGAAAATATCATCATGTAATATGTTTTGGATAAACTGTTTGATGTATTTTCAGCAATTTAAATGGAAACGACCATGTCGTATTTTGTCTTCATTCCTTGCATGCAAATTGACTGGGAACTCTATTATGTTGAATGAACCCTGAACGAAGAACGATAAAAAAAAGAAGAAAAGAAGAAAAAAATATAAATGAAAGCTCCTTCAAAAATTTAAATGTCAAAACAAATTCCAAACGAACATAAACTCTAACCAAATAAAAAATAAAATCGAATCACCAAAACAGACAAAATGAATCTCAACCTCGAATTGAATTATGATCTGAATCCTTCGATTCGAATCTTTCAATTGTTCTTCAAATCAAACTCCATTTGAAACTCCTCCAAAGTTCAAATCCTTTCCTCGACTTATCGCTAGGTTGAGTCACTTCAACTCGGTACGTTTACCAGTTCCTCTCAATTCTTTTCTCTGTGTGTTAGAGAATCGACTGGTTCTATTGACATGGATCCATGGATTTTTTATTCGATTTGGTTATGAAGGCATGGAGTTGGGTCCCTTCTTAAACAGATCTCCTTTTCGAGAGACCTTTTGAGCGGGATTTGAGACTCCCTCATACCCGCTTTCAAACTGATTTTTCTTTAAATTCAAACTTCAATTTCAAACTTTGAACATTTCAACTATTTTAAATCCTGAGGCCGATACCAAAATTCCCGTTCTCTCCCTCCGAGGTCAGTACTTAAATTCTGACTCTCACCTTTTGAGGTCGGTACCTAAATTCCGACTCTCATCTTTTGAGGTCGGTACCTAAATCCGACTCTCTTTCTGAGATTGATACCAAAATTTCAATTCTCTCCTTTCGAGGTCAGTACCTAAATTCTGACTCTCACCTTTCAAGGTTGGTACCTAAATTCCTACTTTCTTTCTGAGATTGATACCTAAATTTCAATTCTCTCTTTTCAAAGTCAGTGCCTAGATTCTGACTCTAACCTTTCAAGGTCAGCACCTAAATTTTGACTCTCTTTCTGAGATTGATACCTAAATTTCAATTCTCTCCTTTTGGTCAGTAACTAAATTTTGAATCTCAACTTTCAAGGTCGGTACCTAAATTTTGACTCTCTTTCTGAGATTGATACCTAAATTTCAATTCTCTCATTTCGAGATCAGTACCTAAATTTTGATTCTCATCCTTTTCGATCTGTACCTAAATTCTGATTCTCAACTTTCGAGACTGGTACCTAAATTCCAATTCTCATTTCAAGATCAGTACTTAATTTCTGATTCTCATCCATTTCGATCGATGCCTAAATTTCGATTCTCAACTTTCGAGACTGTTACCTAAATTTCAATTCTCATTTCGAGATTAATACCTAAATTCAGATTCTCATCCTTTTCGATCTATACCTAAATTCTGATTCTCAACTTTCAAGACTGGTACCTAAATCTTAGTTCTCATTTTGAGATCAGTATCTAAATTCTGATTCTCATCATTTTCGATTAGTACCTAAATTTTGATTATCACTTCGAGGCCGGTACTAAAATTCCAGTCCTCACCCCCCTTTCTAAGTTAAACTATGTACTTGTTAACTCTAAATTCCTTTTCAATTCCAATCTCAAATCAATTTTAATAAAAAATTCAGAACTCTAAAATCAAATTTCAATCAACCTTGAAATTAATCATAAACTAAATTTTAATCAAACTCTCAAATTAATTTCAACAAATCAAAATTTCAAAACTCAAAATCAAAAATCAAAATTCAAAATTTCAGAACTCAAAATTAAAAATCAAAATTTGAAACCTCGATCTAAATCAAACTCGAATTTGATCAAATTAGAACAAACCTTCTTAATCCCTAGTGAGAATTCTGGAATCTTCAGTTTCAAAGATTTACCTGATACTCTCCAGCGGGAACCTTCCTCACTCTTTCTCTGTTTATTCTAAAGGAGTGACCTTGGAATGCTTGTGTTGGTTTGTTGATCTCTTCGGTCAATTCCAATAGGCGCGGTGTGCTTGGTTAGCATTCCACACCTATTAGGGGTCCATTTGTTGACCTCATTTTTGGTGAGGACTTTCTTTTCTCTCAGTGCTTAGGATCTAGCCACAGGACTTCTCCTTGACTATCCTTGATTACTAGAAATGGAACCCACTATTTATAAATTCAACCAAATCTAAACTCTCTTTAGAATTCTACATGGATGGTCATCAACCTCCAAATTGCTTGAAAGGTTTGGACCAATGTGTAGGAAGACAAGGATGAGTTCCTATAAGATAGTCAAGCCTTAGGACAACTCGGGTGGCCTGGTCTTGGTGAGGTCTAGCTTGCACACACCACATTGTTGCACATACTTGATCCCAGAAATCACTCACACTTAACCTTGCCTTCAGACTCTTTTAGGAGACTTATATGGATGGGCCTCAACCCCTAGTCCTTGGCTAAGAGGGTTAGGAACAACATACGGAGTGCCTAAAATGAGTCCTCTCATGGCTCTTATGAGCTTAATATGACATCATGGCTCAACCAGAATGATTCCATGTTACTCATCTTGAACCAATCTTCATTTTTCCAAAATTTTCATTTTTGACCTAGGGGCCCCAAACCTACCAAATTACCCAATTACCCTTGAAAAGGGCCCAAATTCCCAAAATTAACAAAATCTCCCAAAATCCCTTCAAAATCATTCCAAGTTATTCCTTACCATCCAATTTGACCAAAATTACCCAAATATGACAAAATTTTCAAAATTCCCAAAATACCCCAAAAAATGACTAAAATGCCCTTCATAGACAAAAATTTTGAAAATTCCAAAAAGTTCAAAATAATCTCAAAAATTCCAAAATATTCTCCATATCATTTTTCTTCAACTACAACATACCCCAATTTTGTCAATTTAACCCAATTTGATCAAAAATTTCAAATTTACCCTTAAACCCAAACTTAACCCAAATTGAACTCAATGTCAAGAAAATTGATTCCAATTTTCTCCAAATAAAATTCCAAACCCTCATAACACTCCAACAAACCAAAATTTTTGTTAGTTTGCCCACAATTTGAACACAAGCTTTACCCAAACCTTACTCAAACCAAAATTCCCAAGTTTACCCTAAATTGTCCATGAACCCAAACATACCCATATCCTAAAATTTCCACCCAAGAAATGTTGAAAAATCTTTGTCACATCCCCATAAACCTTTTGCAACATTAATTTTGCATCTAGCTCCACATTGGCTCAGCCTTAGCCCAAATTAACCCAATTTGATCTAATTTGACCATACACTTGAAATACCTAAATTAAATCCAATTCAACTCCAAATCACTCCAAATTTGTTCCAAACTCTTCATAACACATCCCTACTTCACACTTAACATTTATTTGATCCAAATTTTGACAAAAGTCTCACTCAAATTCCCATTTTTTATCAATGTCCCAATTTATGCCTAAAATTGTCACATAGCCAAAAAATTTAAATTGATTGTTCAAAATCCAAACTTTTCACCCAAATTTTGTTGGAAACCTTTCCTAGCATTACTTTGGACCTTATTTAACATTTAATGGAGACTTGAATTCACTTTGGGCAAAACTAAACCCATTTGACCAAAAAAGCCCAATGTCGGCCCAAAAGCCCAAATCTTCTCAAAATTGAACCCTATGACCCATGAAAATTCCCAAATCAATTTTAAATCAAATTTCAACTTGTCCTAACCCAATTTCAATAAAATTAAATCCTTTTTGGTCATGGCATAATCACTTAAAAAGAAAAAAGAAAACCCTTCATGCATGTTGGAGGCCCATCCCTTGAGCATTTTAAAAGCCTATTTCATCAATTTAGAAAAGCCCAAAATTTGTTCTAAAAGCCCATATGTCATTCCCCTCATCATGTGTTTGATTAAAATCATTCCCTAAAGTTCCAAATTCATCATTTGAATCAACCAAAAATGTCCTCATGACATTTTTCCATCAAATCACCCAAAAGTCATAAATTCATTCTCATGCAAGCTCCCAAGCCAAATGTGAGCCATAAAACTTTGTTCCAAGCTAAATGACAAGCCATGCTTGAGCCACAAGAAGCCATGAGGGACTTTGCCATGTCCCCAAATCATTAATGGCAAATAGAGGGTGCACTTTCCAACCTCCTTAAAAAGTTTTTAACTACTCTAATATCACACTCTAAACCATGTTAGCCACCTCATCATGGATAGGGACCTCACCACCTAAAGTCAGCTGAACCAAATGATTCACATCAGCCTAAATCAGGTCATGAGAGGGTGAACCAAGCCCATTTACATGATTTGACTCAATTGGACCCAAAATGAGCCCTTACCCCATTCAATTTTAATCAAACCCCTTTACACATGTCAAACCTCAATTGAACTCACCAACTCCAATCCCTGACCCCACAGAGTCAGATGGTGACTGACCACTGGCCTATGAGCCACCAGCTTGTCGAAAAACCCCATGGCCGAGAGCTCCATGTGAGCAAAAAATTCAAATTTTGCCTTGCTGAGCTGTCTCTTTCATATTGGTCACTACAGCTCTTCTTCCCTTGACCAAGGCAGTTGATTCCAAGCCCTAACTTTCTCTGGCGAACTCTCTAGCCATGGCTATTTAAACACCTCACCTCCATGGCCAAAAGGGTTGCTAAACCAGACCTTTACAAAACTATACCCAATTCAATTCAAATCCTCCCCACAACACAGAGAAGCTCAGCCCCACTGCATTTCTGCCCTAATCCCTACTGATTGAGCTCAATTTCAGGGCTCAATTTTAGGCCAGAAACCAGAACACTCTCTGAACCTTCACCAAATCTAAATTAACTCTTCCCACCCCTTTATCAGAGGTAGAGTAAGATTTCCCTCATCAAAGCCCCATCAACAGAGGTCTCTGCATTGGACTTCCACCAAGGACAACCACCATTTGGAGGAGTTCTACACCAACTTCAAAGGGAGCTTGAGTGCTGCTTAAAAGAGCTTCGCCAGACCCCACTGAAGGTGTCACAACCATCCAATTGAGGCCACACCTCTTGGACTAAGGTAAAGGCTCAAAACACTTACACTCGAGCTTGGGTTGAGACTTTTTGAAGAAATCATGAAATTGATTCTTGATCAACCGTATGGATGTGTAGAGATAGATTAGATCTAGGTGTAGAAAAAAATTTCATGAAAATCTATTGACAATCAAGAGAGAAATTAACCCTAGAAGGCATGCGGTCATCGTCTCACACTAGTCTGGGATGATGAACGAGGGTCGCTGGATCGCGTGTGTGATGAATGGAGGACTGAGATCGCTCTGGTCAAGCTAATGATCCATATACAGTGGGACATGTGGTGGCTGACATGGATGGTGGTGCTAAATAGTGGAGCAGCTCATGGTACTTTGACAGGTCTGAGGATTCAGTCAGCGTTAACTGGGTTAAGCGAGAAAATCCCCATTTTCTGATTTATTTAATTACCCTCAACTTAAAAAAATGCATAATTTTGTGTAGAAAAATCAAAAAATTAAAAGAAAAATACCCTCTTGCTCAGTGAACAGAGAAGAATAATGTGGAATAAAAATAAAACTTATTTGCTTAATATTTATTTTTAAATTATTTAAATAAAGTATACGTTCAATAAATTCTCCACTCACACACAATTCACCCTGGCTTGGGACTATGGTGCAATTGTTCACTTTGTCCTTGAGAACATATCCTGAATTTTTCAAGGCCAGAGGAGATCCCTAGACAGAGCCATATTTTCTAAGTTTATGTGCCTATTTTGATAATTTAAATGTAATAATTAGTATAGTGATTAGAAAACTCTAGGAAAATTAGGGTAGGTTCCCTATGGCTAGAGTAACTTAGAAAAATTATTTAGTAAACTAAAACATTAAATATAAACCTAATTAGTTACTTAACCTAAAATCAACTTTGAATTAATTATGGCAAACTAAAAATCAAAATAACTTGAAATCAATTCCCCACTATTTTTTAGGATAATAGGAACCTCCATAAAAATTTTAAAGTCAAATAGAATTAATTTAATCCACTAAATGAATTTCCTAAGTAACATAGCCATTTTAAATATTTAAAAATTCATAAAACCCAAAATACATTTCAAAAATTCATCAAATTAATTTTGGGAGTTCTCTGTAATTAGAAGAGTCCAAGAAAAATAAAATTACATTTTTTATAAAAAATTGATTTTTAGTCATTTTTAAAATATTTAATAATTAAAAATTATAAAAAATCATAAAAATATAAAAATTCACCAAAATTTCACATTTGGTTTTCTATTCACTTGGGAACCATCAAAATATTTTTTCTAAGTCTCCAAGTTAAGATATTAATTTTTAAAGGCCTAGGATAATTTTTAACATATAAAAATGAATTTTCTTAACCTTTCACTAAAATAATTCTAATAAATCAAATAAAAATAAAAAAAATGTGAAATTTTCTTCTCTAGATTCCCTAACCTCAGAGAGATTGTAAAAAATAAAAAACTTAATTTTCTGCTTTTAAAATATTTTATATTTAATTAACACACAAAAATTTAAAATAATTATTGTAATTAATTTAAAATTCAAAAATACACCAAAATTGGTTCAAGTGATCATCTGGTCAGTAGGAACCTCCCATAATTTTCTTAAGGAAAGATAATTAATATTTATTATGTTATTGAATTTCCTTTCAAAACCCTCATTTTTCATTAAAAATAGTTCTAAAAATAAAATAAAATTCAGAAAATTACATTTTCTCCTCTAATGTCTTAGTTGACATATGAGAGAGGTGACATAAAAATTTTAAAGTCATTGGGGTTTAATTTAGTGAGTTATGGGGTGATTAAGCCTAATAGAGCATAAGGGTAATTAAGGAACCTTAACCCTAATTAACATTGAGGCTTAACTAAGGGTAAGGAGGAAATATTTGATCTCAATTGTTTACTTGGGTGATTGAAACTTAGGGAATGAAGTGGTAGGAACTTACTAATCACCATCAATATCAAAAGAAAATACTAATTACATATAATCTTTAAGATTTAGAAGATTAATCAAGTATTAATGATAGGGTTAGGGGTATGGTATAGGAAGATGTTTCCTTAATTTAAACCTTTAACTAATGACATAATTTAATCTATTTAACTCTTAACAAGACTTAAAATGAAATAATCTAATTAATCTAAAGTGATTAAACAGAAATAATGATAAATTAATAATAAGTAATAATTTTAAACATAAAGAATTAACATGAAATTAATTAAAATAATTTTAGAATAATTAAATTAAAAAAATAATTTGAAATATTAAAATTAATTAAAAAATAATTTCTTTAATTAATTAAAAATAATTTCTTTAATTAATTAAAAATAATTTAAGATATTTAAATGGTTTCTTTAATAAATAAAAAAAGATATAACAATTTAAAACATTAAAATAATTTCTCTAATTATATAAAAAAATAAATAAAACATTTAAATAACCTTTTCAATTATACAAAAATGAATTAAAATATCATAAATTAAATAATCAATTAATTATATAGTCAATTAAATTAAATAATCAATAAAATAAATAATCAATTAAGTTAAATAATCGATTAATTAAAACATTGAAATATCTTAAAATGTAACAATCAATTTAAAACCCTTTAAGAACATTACTACAATTGATTTAAAAACTTCAAGAATTAAATTAAACAACCTTAAAGAAACTATTAATCCAACCGGTTAGGTTCTCTAATGGGCCAACTTAGCCTTAAAGTCTTTCATTTAATAAGTCCTAAATGAAATGCCTAATGACATGTCACCTCTCTTATAAGACAACTAAAACATCTAAATTTAGTGAGCAAGAGTCTAGACTCGACTAAACCACGGGTGATCAATTCATTCGAATTATGAAATTCATTTAGACTCGAAATAATATCGAAAAGTGTTTAGCAAGATGTTCAGGGCTTAAGTCCCCGAGCACTTCCTCAACCTAATGGGGTGTTTTAAAAGAACAATTGAACTTAACTGTTCTTTAATGAAGAAAATCATCCTTAAAAACAACTAGGATTTCAACATAGACATCATAGGACATGGTGGACAACTAGAATATGAACTTAGACATCATAGGGTCGGTAGATGATCAGAGTCTTCCCCTAGCCTTACCTTGGTGCTTGTCCTTAAATATTAAATATCCTAACATGCATCTTAAGTGCAGTTGGTGGAAACAAGAAGACTCTTCAGGTATACATTTAAGTTTATTACAATTTACATTCTGCAATTTATTAAATGCGTTATTTTCCTGCATTCTATAAACTTGTGAAAATGATCGAACCCAACATGTTTAAACAACTTAAAATTTAATCACCAAAAAAAACAAAACCTGCAAATTTAACTAAAATTAAAACATCTCGTTGGATGATCGAGAATCCCTCGGATGATGTAACCCACGTGTTGCTAACAAGATTTCCCACGGTCTAAATGAAAGTGTGGAACTCATTCAGTTGAGTTTAGTAAATTCATTTGGACTAAGTGAATCCGATGAAAATAGTGGTGCTGGGATGATGGAACCGTAGGATCTTAACCAGTTCAGCTTAATCAACTTTAAGATTTCCTTAATAAAACTTAAGAGATTTCATTTGAAGCTCAACCTATAAACCATGACACTTCTCTCGTCCTTTGATTGTCACTTATTTAAACTATACCCTCTGCAACAACAAGGAGCTCGGAGCAAGCGCGGTGGGTAGCACAGCCATCTTCAACAGCAAAACAAGTCTTCATCACTTAACCATTCCTTAGAAATTAAACAACTATCCATAAGATTTCGAGGTAGTTTTTCTAGTGCAACATAAACACTCATTTTTATCTCTTTAGGCATTTACATAATTACGTTATGTAATTTAATCCCTAACTCATCTTAGGATTCCGAGGAAGTCATTTGGTACGACATAAACCCTCACATCTTCCAGGCTATATGTATAAGTCCTAATTATTTAAAACAGGCAAGTTGAAACATAAAATAACATTTCCTCAAAATTAAAGCCAAACAATACGATATTTGGGAAGTCATCGAAGTTCATTTTGAATCCGTGGCATCCCCAACTTCTCTTCCTTTGGATTTCGAAAAATAACTGTTCTAATTTTGATCCATTCCCTATTGAAATTCCCAGAATTCAATTGTTTGAAAACCTTAAACTTTGAAGTCCTTGAAAGCAAACTACTAATCTTTATCGAGAGTATTCTTAAGTGTCTTCGGATATTTAGGATGTAATTAACTATAGGGGCTTGCCCTTATAGGGAACTTTGAGAACCCAGGTAATATAAACCCTGCTTAATTCCTTTTTATTAAGTAGGGGAACTTGTCGGCTTATAAAATTGGTTCGCAGACCAAACGAATTTCACAAATCTTTTAGTTTATTTAATCGAGCCCCATTATCAAGCAGTATGTCTATTCCTCAGGACAGATACACGGTTTGTGATGCAGTGCCCGTTTATATAAACCATTTGGGGTGTGAGATCGGTTTGATTTCATATTTTAAAATTTAAAGCTATAGTTTCAAACCTAAAATTATTTTCAAAAATCAAATGCTACTTTCTAAATTATATATATATATATGTTTAAATTAATCTTAAAATCTAAAATTCACGGATAACTTCTGTAGGCGACCCCCTACTCAAAATACATAACCTATAAATATGTCGACATGCACATTTAGATATATCTTTGTTGGATTTATTTTTTGTGATAGTTATAATATTTGTGATGTAATGTTGTGATGTGTTTGTGGTAGTAAATATTTTAAAGAGTATTGTGTTTTTAGTAGTGTATAATTTAATTCTAAAAACTATTAGGAAAATTTAGAACACTATTATAAACCACTATTTAAATTGCATGTTTAAACTTTTCAAAATTTGCTACCATATATATTTTCTAGTGTTGTTGTGATTTTTGTTATGTTAACTTTGTGTGGATTTTCTTGAAAACCTCCACTACTGTAGAAGTCCTTTGAAATTTTATTTTATGAAAAACTGAATTTGATTTTTGTATACTCTTGTTTTAAAACTTGCATATTTAGGTTATGAAGATTTTTGTAAGCATGTTATTTTAGTTTTTAATTCTTACCCATGTATTATTTCTTATGTTTAAATGTTTTATCCTAACTAAAATTTTAATGTTTGGGGGGAATTTAAAAAACAAATTTCAAAAACTAAAATTTTATTTGTTCTCAAGAATACTATAAATAAAATTTGATTTTTGATTGAAAAAAATTATGTATATGAAATTATATTAGGGAAGCAAAATTTTGAATATAGAAATGAGTAAGAGAATTTAGTTAAAACCTTTAGTAATGATGAAAAATTTAGAGTTAAAAGTTTTCTTAGTAAAGGAATGTTAAATAAAGTGAAACAATTTTTAGTATGAAATATTGTATTTTTTGAAAAATAGAAGAATTGATTTTTACTTTTCAAAACTTAAATTTCTTTTATTGAAAAATAATTTTCAACACTGTTATTATGATTTTAAATGAAGGATATATATCAAACCTTTGTTTGAAATGGAAGGATAAAATTCAAAATTAGTAAAGCTTGAGTAATCCTTGCCTTATATAAATATATATATATAATTTTTTTTTTTTTTTTTTTTTTAAACAAAAGGAGCAAGCATAGCTCCCTACATGTTAGATTTAAAAGGAAGGTTACAGATACAAAAAATTTGATGGAAGACCTCTAATACTAGAGTGTCTCCACATCAAAAATAAAAGCTACTTCAAAACTACCTAACTAAGCAAGATATGGACACCCTGGTTACATGTATACCAACAAAAACAAAGTAAACTCTTTTAGGACTAAACAAAAAAGGAAGAAACCTAGCATCTAATAAATGGAAGTCCTAAGGTGTCACCATGTATCAAAAGTTTGAGAGGGAGGGGAATGGTAATATCGGCTTTAGTGACCTCATTATAGCGACCACAGTGTGGCTAACCAATGAGCTGGAGAGTTGCCTTCCCTAGGAATGAAAGCAAACTTAACCACCATGTTATCCATATGGCTGGTTATACTGTTCATCCATCTCTTGATATTCCAAGGAGCAGGTTCAGTCTTGGTAAGATAATTAATGCAGCAGCTAGAATCAGATTCAACCAGCAGCCTGGTAATTTTGCATATCTTGGCAATCTTGATAGCCCAGAAAATGGCTATCATCTCAGCTTCTAAAACATCAACAGCTGATGTGGGAGAATGGAAATACGAGTAGGCAATGTCCACAGCGGTCTACGTAGATCCCACCAATGCCGACATCGGATTTAAAGCAGTTGCCATCGGTGTTAACTTTAACCACGGGGGAGGGGAGGGTACCACACTACCACAGAAAACTTCTTGCTAGCCATTGGCCTTACCCTGCAAATATCTTTGAAGTGTTGAAACTTGATAATCTTGAGAATGTAGTTGAGACATTGGACAGCAACCTGAAGAGGAGAGGTAGCCTTCCCATCAAACTTAGCTTTATTTCTACACATCCAGAGGAACCAAACCACCAAGCAAGGTATCTCCAAAAGATGTTCCTTATGCCAATCCACCCAGCAGGTATCCAAACTATTCCAACTCAGATTTAGAGTGTTAATAGTAAAACTACTAAGGAGATGCTTCCAAACCTCTTGAGAGAAGTGACATTTGAAAAAGAGATGGTTGACAGATTCTTCCTCTTGTGAGCACAAATGGCACCTGGAAGGTCCTTTCAAACCCTTTAATTTGAGGATGTCATCAGTAGGTATGGCAAGATGTCTCGATCTCCAGCGAGAAAAAGGAGATAGAAGGAGTAAGAAATTTATTCCAAATTTCGTGCCCCACTTAAACTGATCCCAGGTATAAGTTTGTTGGTAAATGTAGGATGAGAGCTTCTGTGATCTTTTGTTCTTTGTAATCAGTGTGTCCTTTTTCCCAAGATTAACATTTGTTAAAGTAACCTGCTGCACCTGCTCAGGAGTTAGCAAAGTATTCAGTAGCCTGTAATTCCAACAGTTATCAGTCCAGAAAACTTTAACAGAAGTGTGGGACTGCTCAGGTTTGGGGTTAGCGAAAGCTTGGTTCCATTCCGGATCCACTGATCCGGCCAAAAGTTGATGCTGCCCCTCTCCCAACTCCCGGATGAACGGATGTTCGGCCTTTTCTTTAACTTTCGGCATAGAAATCCAAAGCACGGAGTCACCCGGCTTAGGCTTGACTAAAGTTGGATGCTCAAACCTACGAGTACTTACCATGGAGAAATTTGGCCCATAGATTATCATTAGCTCGAACCTAATCCACAATTTACACATATTGGTGAAGCTCATCCGATCAAAGCTCCTAAAACCAAGACCCCCGGCTCGAGTAGGTTTACAAACCTGTCGCCAAGGAAACCAATGAAATTGCTTATGTTGTCCAGCCCATAGGAATCTGTTAAACAGTTTGCTGATCTGTATAGATGTGCTCCTTTTCATGGTGAACATCTGGAGAGCATAGGAAGAAAGAGCAGAGAGAATACTTTTCAGCAAAGTAATTCTCCCACCATTAGAGAGGAAGGAATTGGACCAGCTAGAAACTTGATTTTTTATCTTTTCTATAGCTTCTTGAAACTGGGTCTGTTTAGATCTGCCTTTTATGAGCTGAATTCCAAGATAATCTATTGGGAGGGTTCGTTGAGTGAAAACCGGTGTAGTCGAGAGATCCATCTTCTTTGACTTAGGCTAACATTCTTGCTAGGGTAGAAAAGACACTTAGTAAGATTAAATTCCATTCCGAAACATCTCTAAAATGATTTAAAGTCTTCGAACCACCCTTATAGCGACTTTAGATGCCTTAGAGAAAATTATGATATCATCGGCATAGGATAAGTGACTTATCCTAATGTTAGACTTATGGTGGTAAGCAAGGTGAGGAGAAGCAGCAAAAGCTTGGTCTAAACATACGGACGAGATAATCAAAAGTCAAAATAAAAACGAGTTGGGGAGAGGGGTCTCCTTGTTTGATACCTCTAGAAGCACTAAAGAAGCCCTGCTTATTCCCATTCACAAGCACGAGAATGAAAATTGCACATTAACCACCTGTTGATGAGATGAACAAAGCTGGGTTGAAAGCCTCTAGCTGTTAAAATATTCAATATGAAATCCCAGCTAATTGTATCATAAGCTTTTTTAATATCAAGTTTGAAAATGATATTGTGGCCTCTGCACTTCTTATCTAAGTCCAAAAGCATTTCTTGGGCCAACAGAATATTGTCTGAGATGTTTCTTCCTTTAACAAAGACTGCCTGGCTCTCACTTATAATATGATTCAGATGTGACTGAATTCTTGAGACAAGGATTTTACTTAGCACTTTAGACATTACAGTAGTTAAGCTGATAGGTCTATAATCACCCCAGTTTAGTCTGACTTTGTTCTTAGGAATAAGCACAATGGTGGAAGCGAGAAAAGAATTTGGGAGGATCCATGCCTTGGAAGAAGGCTTGCACGGCTTGAATGACATCCCGACCCGGTAATTGACCAGCTAGCTTTATAAAAGGAGGATGTGAAACCATCAGGACCAGCAGCTTTGGTATCTTTAATGGTATCAAGAGCCTTCTTAATTTCAGTCTCCTCAGGGATATCAGTTAGATTCAGTTCCTGCACATAGTTAAGACTATCCTGAAAAAGATTATGTTGAATAGGAGTGGAGCTAGATGGAACCTGAGTAAAGAGATGGCTAAAGTGTCTCTCAGCATCCCTAGCAATCTCAGCAGCCTTAGTGATTCTGATTCCAACTTCATTAGTAATGGTGAGTATCATATTACATTTCCTTTTGAAGTTAATATAAGCATGATAGTACTTGGTATTTCTATCCCCATCCATAAATCTGGCAGATGCAGCTTTATGTTTGTAAAATTCAGCTTGGTAATTGATCTGTGTGAGAAGCTGTTCAGATGCTCTAAAAAGATCAGCTTCATCCTTGTCCCCTATTAAGAAAGCGACTTCGGTATTTGCAACCTCGGCTTACGCCTTATGTATATTATCCCGGAGGTTCCCAAAAGTGTTCCGGTTCCGGCTCCTAAAATGTTGAGCGATCAATTTGTGCAGAGACCATAGGTTTCCCCAAGGGAGCCGCCACGAGTGGGCTTCCGGATCTTAGCCACTTCAGCCGGAAATTCGGGGTGAAGGGTCCACATGTTTTGAAATGCGAAGTTGCTAGCAGCCTTCCCACCAGTGTTTTGTAAAGAGATGAGTAATGGTCTATGATCAGAGCAAACCATGGACAAATGAGTAACAAAAGTGAAAGGGAAAAGCTGATACCAAGGAAAATTTACCAAGACTCTGTCAAGTCTTTCCCAAGTATTCCCTCTTCTCCATGTGAAAGGTGGGCCAGTAAAGCCCAAATCAAAAAGCTTGGCATTATGGATAAAGTGATTAAATTTGTTCATGGAGGAGGTGAGTGGGGGAGAACCACCTTTCTTCTCAGTTGAGGAAGAGAGACAGTTAAAATCTCCACCAACCATCCAGAAATTATTCATGGTATTAGCAAGGGAGAGTAGCTCAGACCACAGCAGCTGTTGGTGGGCATGGGAGCAACTGGCATAAATAAAGGTAGCAAATCCCAGCTGTTCCCCAATAGAAAATTGAAGGTGTATAAACTGGGGGTTATCAATAATAATGGACCATTGTAATTCTTTTCTTGCAAAAATCCAGATCTTATTACTGAGATTAGAAAAAAAGGTAAAGTTTGGAAAAGACTTTGTAATTTTACTCTTGTTTATAGGAACCATAGGCTCCAGGAGTACAAAACACCATTGTTTGTGTAATTTGACCAACTGTTTTATTCTATTCAGAGAGGAAGGGTGAGCAGCCCCCCTGATATTCCAACACATGAAATTTATCATTGAGAAATAGTTTTTCCTTTTCCCCTAGTTCTAGGGGGAAGTGCTTGAGGGCTGTCTGGAGGGTCTCCTGTAGATTGAGATCCCAGTAATCCTTGCAAATCTGTTTTGCTTTTCCTTCTTTTGCTGTTTTTATGTACCTGCCAGGCACTATGTAACTCTTCATCTGTCTCCTTGATTTGGTCTGTGATAATTTCCACTGTATTCTCAGGAGCTGGGATTGAAGTTAAAAGACCCATAGGGCTGGGAACCTCAGTGGGTTCAATTACTTGTTCACTTCTGATTTCTGTCTGAGCCTTCTCTATACCGGCCCCTCAATTCAGTCGACCTCATGTCCTTCCGGTGGGTTAACATTCCTAGGGGTTGGCTCCGGAGGAATGTCATCCATTGAAACATCGGGAGGGGAGATAGATATGTCGGGCATCATTTACGCCCTCTTGCCATGCCCGAGCTTTCTTCTTTGAGGGGTGTAATCTATAACACCGATCCGAGTAAGTGGCCAAACATTCTGCAATGTTTACAGTAATGTGGTTTGAACTCCACTTCAACATCCTGCCAAAATCCCTCTTCTGGAGCCTCTTCATCTGTTCTGATCCAAATCTTCTGAATATCAGGTAAAGTTATGTCTCTTTCTACCAGTACTCTTGCTGCTGCTGGTCTTGCCATATCAAAAGTGTGAGTATCAGTTTTGAGTGGAGTGCCCAATGCTTGGCTTATATTGAACATGGCATTTTGGTTAAACAGTTGGATGGGTAAGTCTGGAAATTTAAACCACATAGGGATGATTGGTGGCTCTTTTGAAGGGTCGAAATCTGGTGTCCATTTTAAAATCTTCATATA
The DNA here is from genome assembly GCA_022702705.1 of Papilionanthe hookeriana x Papilionanthe teres. NCBI lineage: Eukaryota > Viridiplantae > Streptophyta > Magnoliopsida > Asparagales > Orchidaceae > Papilionanthe > Papilionanthe hookeriana x Papilionanthe teres. Next base: position 134,682,884 of record CM040421.1, on the reverse strand, counting down.
GGTTCCAGCAATTAGTATGGATTGTTGCCCAAAAATTCGTGCATAATCTTCCTCATTTGAAAGTCTAATCGGCGAGTGTCTCCCATCTAGTAAGCCCGGCTTCCAGTGCCAACAAGGCCGAGCTCATCAAAGTGTTTCCTCACATATTCCATTTTGGGGTGCCCCATTTGGAATTTCCCTATCGAACAAAATTTGACGGCCTCATTAAGGCGAGTGCATATCTCGTTTGGAGAACAAAGCTGCGGAGTAAGCCATCCTTAGAACCCACAGGCCGGATGAAAGGACTTTTTCCCTTACCTGCAACAGTATCATGCAATTCCTGAGGAAAAACCAAATGGTCAAAGGACTTATGTGGAACCTGTCCTTTTCCCACAACACCAGCATAGGTAGCTTTAGCCCACATGGTGTTTGTGTAGCTATCGATGGGGAAAAGTACGGAAGAGGGGTTAGCCATCGGCAAACACCCCCGAAGCCCACACCACAAGAACCCACAAACGGATCCAAAGAAAACCGAGTCCAACCAAAGGCGAGAAAATCACCCAGGCAAGACCAACAGAACAAAACAAAGTTTCAGGAGAGGAAAAACTCCAGTAAGGCACCAAACCTCAAACTCAAGATCAATAGAACAGTAACAACTCAGAAAATTGAAATCAGGAAAGCCCGGGAAGACTAAAAACAAAGGTAGGAAGTGGAGGCAACCGGCCGACACAAAACGAGATCCCGGAACAAGAAAACCGAGGGGACGGGGAACCTACCAACACCGGCCGGTGACACGGCCGCCATCAACACCCGACCAACCCTAGCGAGCACTTCCCTCCTCGGCCTCCATGACTCAATATATAATATATATATATATATATATATATATATATATATATATATATATATATATATATATATATATATATATATATATATAAGTATAGTATGTGAAAAATAAGGAAGGAAAAGCTTGAGGATTTAAGGGCCTAATAAAAAAAATTGGTTCCATACCTAAAGTTTAAAATACATGTTTTAAGAATCTAAAGCATAAGATTATAATATAGCAAGTAAAATTATTTTCTAATAAAATTTTTAAGTGAGAAAAATAAAATGTTAAATCCTATATTTTGAAAAATCTACAAATATTTCTAAATTAGATAGGAACTAATATTTTTCATTATCATTTACTTAAGAACTTTCTAAATTTTAAGTTGGTCTCATTTACAAAAATTTTATTTTAAATTAGACAATTTCGTTTCTAGAACAAAAATTTGAAACCTTCCTAAAGAAAATCATTTACATAATTTACATGTTTAATTTTTATGTGATTAAGTGACACTTAAGGACAAGTAACATTTTAAGTTTGAGGATTTTGATACACCTAAATTATATAGTATTTTTATACATATTTTTATACCTATTTTTGATGATATTACACTTTAATGGAAGGTATTTTTGGGTTTTTCTTGTAGATATGATTAAAATGAATGATTATGATGAAAGGAGCAATAAAGAATCAAATTTGGATCAAAAATGTGAAGTGTGCAAAATTAGCCTCTGGAGGCTAAGCGCCGAGGTCTGGTGCATAGGCGCGACACATAAAAGTGGCGAATTAAATCAAATTTGGCATCATTTCCAAGGGGAGTTTGAAGCAACTTTTGGTTTAAACTTCTTTAACCTCTTTTGGGCGGTAAATTTGAATGAAGAGAGGCATCCTTTGATAGATACATTGAATCTGGACATGATTTGAAGAGAAACAAAAGTACCTTTGGAAGAAATATAAAAATGAAGATTTGTAATATGAGAGAGGGTTATTACGAGCCTTTTTGGTGTATGTAAAGAGTTTTTAGTGAGTCATTATAGACTTATAGTGAGTTAGATGGGAAAGAGTTGGTGTTGAAGCCTTCGTCTCACCAATTTTCTTTCATCCATTAATCAAGTTTGTATTGGAGTTTAAAGTCAGAGTTGGAGTCTACAAAGTTGGGAGACCCACTCTAAGGAGTCATTTAGTGGAAAGAAAAGTTTCAGAGAAACTTTAAGAGTTTTGTGGAGAAGATTTTTTGATAAGTTTTTATCTTTATTTTTATATTTGGTTTTAAAGTACGACTTGTTGTGTTTTCACTATGATCTCTGCTTTCAAATCAAATTGTGTTTGTGTTTTCTCCATGAGTTTTGAGTAGTTTTCTTTATATTTTTCCTTTTAAATGATGAAGTAATTAAATTATGGATGGAAGTTGTGTGAAGTATATGTGTTTAATGTTGGAAGAAGTTGTGATGATTCACTACCATGCACTTCATTTACTTCTTGATTTGGCCAATTAAGATGTTAAAATTATTTATGATAACATGCAAGAACCAATGTAGTATTGTCTCAATCAACAATTGGAGGGAATCACATGAATTTGTATGGGTGAGAATGTAGTCTATATAGTTGAGTGCAAATAAATAAGGAGATATGCTTTTGATTGGGCGTAGAATTAGAGGACTTTAGAGTGACAGGCTAAAGTCCCCAATTTGGTTTGATGTTTTAAATTTTGTTATGAGATGTTAGCCCCTAGGTGGAGGGAGAAGTGGGAACTCTAGAGTGAGAGCTAGTATCTTCCCTGCTTAACCCAACTACAAGATTTCAAAACTTCAATTTAACCTATATTCTTTATAGAACCAAGTAAGGGTAAATAATATAACTACTCATATTTGGCACAACACATTTAGATACTTCCACAACAAAATTTCATTATTATTACTCATTCATGAGGAGGAAAGAAGATATTTTATTCTTATTTGCTTTATCATTCTTATAGTTTTGATAATTTTAGTTGCTTGCTTTACTTTTTCTTAAAAATTATAAAAAAGAATTTAAACTTTCTATCTTTAAAACATAACTTACAAAATCATTATGAAAAGTAAAAGGTTATTTTCGTGCTTTCTTTAAATTTTTAGAACATTTCCCCGTGGGTTCGATATCTCGGGGCTTAATCAGAAAGTCTTATATTACTTGATAAACGATACGTATACTTGCGTAGAATCCCATATTATAAAATAATTAAAGTAGAGTTCTTATTTTCTTCGGAATCAAGTTTTGGTGCCGTTGTAAATAAAGAAATATTATTGTTGAGATAAAATATAAAGTGTAAAACATAAGCATAATTATTCGAGGATCACCTCCCACTTTCAAAAACCACCAAATATCGTGACATGCAACTTCCCCATGATAATGGCTTCTAGAAACTCATTTTTCAGGTTTTTAATAACTCCAACACCTAAGTGCCAACTGCTGGCGCTTAGCCACTAGTGCTAATTTTAGCACTGGTCTGCTAAATATCCAAAAACTCATTTTAACTCATTCAAATAGTCAAATAAGGTCTCATTAATCTCCACTAACATAATATAATCAAATTACTACCATATAACTCTTATATCAAACCAAATTAAAAATTAAAAACAAACAGAAAGCAAAGCACACTGATAACTATGAGTTGCCTCTCACAAAGTGTTCAGTTTAATGTCATCAGCCCGACATACCCAATACTTAATTTGGGAAACCCATGATCAAATTATCATCAGGTTTAAGTTGATCTACTGAGAAATAAGTTTTCATTTTATGACCATTTAATTTAAATATTTTCTCAGTTTTAGGATCTTTAATGTTCACAGCTCCATAGGGATAAACTTTTATTACAATAAATGGGCCCATCCACCTGTACTTAAGTTTTTTAGCAAATAATCTCAATCTGGCATTATATAGCAAAACTTGTTAACCTGGTTCAATATTTTTATTCAGAATCTTACCATCATGCCACATCTTCATCTTGTCTTTATATATCTTAGCACATTCATATGATTCATTCCTTATCACTTCAAGCTCATTTAATTACAGTAATCTTTTCTCACCAACATCCTTCAAATTATAATTTAACTCTTTAATAGCACAATATGCTTTATGCTTAAGTTAAACTGTAAATGACAAGCTTTCACAAAAATTAGTCTATATGGAGACATTCCTATAGAAATCCTGTAAGCAATCTTATAAGCCCACAAAGCAAATTCAGTTTGATTAACTAATCCTTTTTGTTTGGATTAACAGACTTTTCCAAAACTATTTTAATTTCATGATTGGATAATTCAACCAAACCACCAGTCTGAGGATGATAACCAGTAGCATTTTTATGAATGATATGATATTTCCTTACTAATTTCTCCATAATTGCATTTTTAAAATGACTTCCACCATCAGTTATGACTACTCTTGGCATTCCAAATAAACAAAATAATTCTTTCTTAAAAACTTTGCAACACTTTTAGCATAAAATCGAGGTAAAGAAACAACTTCTATCCATTTAGACACATAATCTACTGCTAACAAAATGTATAAATTTCCAAAAGATGGTATAAATAGTCCCAAAAAATCTACCCTGGCCCCAAGTCCAAGCGAAAAGGTTCATCCAGCTACGTCAAAACTAGATTCGAGAGTAATGCTGCTACACAGTGTATAAAATGTTATGGTCCAAAAGAAGCTAATTTTGGAGTGATTATTTTAGTTTTCAGATAATAGGATTACGATGTAGACTCAGAGGCAGGAGTGGATGAGTTTGTGTTATGTCATTGGTGCCACCATTTTCCCTCTCATTTGTGAATTCTACATGAACACAAGAGATTCAGTGGCCAGGCAGGCCTTTGTGGAAGGAAAACTGATTCTTTTTATCTCAACACCATAAATGATCTTTTTGGCCTCCCCGGCATTCCTGGTTGTGATTTCAAATATTTCCTATCACCTGATTATTAGAAGAATGTAGCCTTCCCCATAGACGACACTGGTTAGTGGAAAGTTTTTTTCTTTTGATCAAGAGGGAGAGAAACTTGTGAATTTCCCGTTGACCTATCTGAACCCCATCTTATGACTCTATCACTACTTCATTGTCACTCATCTTCTCCCTACTACTAGTCTCACTGATGTGAATAAGGATATGTTTGTTTTGAATTTCTTCAGCTTGATGGGTCATTCCATAGATATAAAAGTTGTCCTCCACCAGTCCATCATGAACATTGTTAGTGGCCAGACCAACCTTGCATCATTTCTGCTCTGTGTTATAAAGAGAGGGTAGCTAGGGGGAGTGCAGATGATATGTTAGCACCTCAAAAGCTGATCACCAGGACCACCTTTTCTTCAACTGTCAAGAGAGAGGAGAGAGTTCCTCACGACATCACGATCCCTCACGTTGAGACCTACGAGTATTGAAATGATGAGTCACTTGAAGGGCATGTCTCTAGAGATACACGACATTCACATACAGACATAATATTATACAGAGCAGCACCAACGTTAGTATGGATTTATGCACTGATGCATTCAGGAGGTGTACCGATTGCTACCAACAGTTATCTTTTAACTACAAAATCATTTGAGATTTATGTTCCATATGACTATGACTTGAAGGATACTTATAGTGATTAGGTGACTCTAGCTTTTTCATGTATCTTACTTAGTGAGGAGCATATATGTAGTTTGGTACTTGCACCCTTTAGACCAATGGAGTAGAGTCTAGGTGGTTGTGTCAATGGCTTGGGCGACTTATGCATTCTTGATTGTCTTATATCATGTGTCTGTGTTGTTGTCCCTGCTGATCCTACATGGCCATTTTCTTTGGCTTAAGTACTACATTGTTGTTTGGCTGCAGTAGTGAGTGCTGATTTTTGTGAGTGTGTTGTTTTCTATGCTCAGCATCTCTATCACATTTCTGCATATGTTTTATTTTTTTTAATATATATATATATATATATATATAGTGAGATTTGTAATGTTGTAGTGTTGCTTACTTTTTTCTGGATGATTTTACATGTTGAGCTTTGTACTTTACATTCTGAAATTCATGTAATTATTCCGCCTTTACGTTTTCTTACATTTACCTACTTTTTATTTACTACTACTTTATGTATCCATGCATGAATAAAAAGCAAGGTTGGGGGAAAAGTAAAATATAAATTGTTATGAACCTGGAGGGTAATTAACAAGGCTCAGTATAAGATTAAATTTTATTGCGAAATTCTTGTCAGGCATGCTGCCTAATTCAAACTACATATCATAATCTACTAAAATTTTATAAATTTCATTTGCAAAAAAATAATTTTAAAGAGTTAAGAACAAGAATCAGCCCTTAACAACTTCTGATTTCACTTAAAAGAAATAGTAGATTTGTAAAATGGTATAATTTGTGTTAAGTAACAAACTAAGAATATCTTTAATCTTTTCATTCCATTTAAATTGTACTAATGTGAACTTAAGTCTTAAATGGAAAAGATAACTTGAAGCTATAGCATTAAAATACCAAGTTTTGAGTTTTATATTTTATGAAAGGCTAAACTTCTTCACATTTGAAAACTAGAAAAGAAAGAAATAGTTGACAAATAGATATGGTAATTCTCAAGAGAAAAACAAAAGCAAAAAGTGAAATATTCTAGAGGAGAAAGTTGAGTTTGGAACAGCAAAAAAAATCAAGAAAAGAAAAATAATTAGAAGGGCTTCTGGTTGGACTTAAGTAACAAAATATTTCTATGATTCTTTAATGAAACCACGTTAAAATGTTATCCTCATGGAAAAGGGTTAAGGAAATATCAAGTTAGTTAAAATTCACAAAAACTGTATTGAAGGCATTCAAGGTGAGTGAAAGAATTTAAATTAACTCCAATTTAATGATCATTGGAGTTTTCTTAAGGATAGAATGAATGGAATTAAGAAAAGATCAAGTTATTAAGTATTAAAGCTAATTGATCATGTAATGACATTTAACTCTTTTAATATCTTCTGATAAGCTTGTTGAATGATTAGACTCCTGAAAGAATACTAATTCAACTCATAATATCTAATTGGGCCATGTGATTACTTGAGAGCAAGTAATAAGAAAAGTTTTGGGGTATTGACATGCATTAATATTACAAGATTTTATCTGCATTTTTTCTAACATTTTATATATTATTTTTATGCATTTGTCATAGATTTAATCTTGAGAAAATTTTTTCTAGTTATATTTTACAAGTTTCTTGGGTTGAATACAAATAATTTGGAATGAGAAAATCGAAAAAAAAATGCTACGAAGTGGCAAGACCACGCCTAGAAGTGATGTGGCCATGCCATGTGTCAAGGTAGAGCGGCATGACCGTTTTGAATCTAGCGTGACCACAACATTTTGGGCTGACCAACGACGTGACCATGCCACCATCTGATGTGACCACATTGCCTTCTGCAGTCCAGTGGCGTGACCACGCTGACGAATGGGAAAATAATTTTGTAAGGAAATTTGATGGCCCAAGTCACGATTTTTGGTATAAAAGTGATTTTTTAGGGCTTCATGGAAGGAGTTCTGCAGTCAAAGTAATTTGAGGCAACTATATGTAAGTTTTAGAGAGGAATTTGTTAGTTTTTTCTCAAGGTCTGTGATGCACCATAAATATATACAGATTTTGCTATATAATTTTACTCATTTTTAGTGATATTGCACTTTAAAGAAAGGTATTTTTCATGATTTGTTGCATGTATGATGATTTTAGGTGATTGGAGCGAAAAGAAGCAAAAAATGAATGAATTCAGAGCAAAAATGAGCAAAATGGGAGAAAATAGCTTATGGCGCCGCCGGCATCAACTTCCAGAGACTCCAGAATTAAATGGACGATAGAGCGCCGCTGGGGCCCTATATCGGTGCAATTCAAAATGAAGTGTTTTGGCTACTTTTTGAAGGGATGCTTAAGGAAACTCTTGGGAATTCATTTCTAACATAAATGTAACTATTTTTGGACAAAATTTGAGAGGGGGAGAAGAGTGTAGAAGTAGAGAGAGTGTGAGTTTAGAGTTAGGTTTTGGAAGAGTGAGTGTAGAAGTGAAGATTTGAGAGGGATTTTTCTTTAAGGAATGAAGGAGAAGAAGTAAAGTGAGAGATTGCTTCTTCATTTCCATTCTAAAGAGGGAATTGAGTGTTGTAAAGATGAGAGAAAAGGATTCAAAGAAACTTCAAGGGATTTGCTTGGGAAAGAGAAAGAGATAAGTTGCATTTGCGATTGTGGTTTGTATGACTTTTCTTTTATATATAAAATTCATGTTTCATTGTGTCTTCTCTATGAATTCTGAGTAGTCTCCTTTGTCTTTCTTCTTGCATAGAGATGTGATGATGTGATGATGTGGATTTGAAGTGCTTTTAAAGTATTGAAGAAATTGTGTTGGTTTTTCATTTCAAACTTAATTTACTTTTTGATCTAGCCAACTAAATTATTAAAATCTATTGTTGTACATTAACTCCGAAAGCATTGAGTGTCCTACAACAATAATGAAGAGTCCAATCAATGTCCAAGAATGAATTGCGTAGTTTATGGGAATTGAGTGCAAATAAATTGGGAAATGTGTTTTGATGGGATTCAATTGGAGGTTTCAGGATGACAGGCTGAGATCCCCAATTTGGTCCTAAGATTGGTAACTAAAGTCAAAGTTTAGCCTTCAGGTGAAGGGTGAGTGGGAGCTCTGTAGTGAAAACCGGTATCCTCCCAGCCTAGCCTTAGATTTAGTGACTGAAATTTGAATATGTCAACGTTCTTTACATGCTTGGAAGAGGGGGTACTCTTTCGAGGGTAAAGAAACATTTAACCTCCTATTTGGCACAATACAATAAATAATCATTCTATATCATTCACACATCATATACTCATTACAAGTGGAAAGACACTTTTCATATATATCAAAACCTTTCAAATATAAAGCTTAGTGTGCGTGTGTTAGTTAATTCTGCTAAAGATATTAGAAGTAATTGTGGTTTGCTTAATTGTTACTGTTTTCTGCATCTTGTTAGTAGAAGTAAACTTAAACTTTAATTGCGATTTGAGTATTGGATTTTAGTATTACACTATCTATTGTAAGGAACGTGCCTTCCCCGTGGGATCAATAACTAGGACTCCATTAGAGCCATGTATTACTTGATACGATACACATACATACATTGAAGTTTGGACTTTACAAAATCATTATAAATATATAAATTTGGGTTCATAAGTTCTTGTATATAAAAGTCTGCATCAAGTTTTTAGCGCCGTTATCGGGGAAGGTATAAACGGTATCTATTGATAATATAATAACTGAAAACCTTTAATTTGTAGTGTGTAATTGTGTGTTTGTTTACTTGCTAGAGTATTTGTGTGATTTTATATGCGTAGTAGTGGATCTATAGGTTTAGTACCTTACGATTAGGAGTTAGATCGTACTGTTAGAAAAATTAGAAAACAACAAAAAAAACTGAGAATCCTTGCGAAATGGCGAATAACCAAGATAATCAGAGAAATGATATTGAAAATTTGCCAAGAACTTTAAGAGATTATGCTAATCCAACATCAGATGAAATTCATTTGACTATTCAAAATCTTGATGTTACTGCTAATATTTTTGAGCTTAAACCTGTTATTATCCAAATGGTACAAAATAATCAATTTGGAGGAACACCTAATGAGGGTCCAAATTTACATCTCGCTAGTTTTCTAGAACTGTGTGCTAATTTAAAATATGACGGAGTGTCGAGTGATGCTATCAGACTTAGAAATTTTCCTTTTTCATTAAGGAATAAAGCTAAGGTGTGGTTAAATTCGTTAGCACTTGGATCTATTAGAACTTGGGGAGAACATTCTTAAAAGTTTCTAAATATTTTTCTCCATAAAAACTGCTAAGCTAAGAAATGATATCACATCTTTTGGTCAGTTTGAAGGGGAATCAATATATGAAGCTTGGGAAAGATTTAAAGATCTTCTTTGGAAGTGCCCACATCATGCTTTACCAGACTAGTTAATAATTTAAACATTTTACAATGGATTAGTAGGATCATTGAGATCGATTATAGATGATGTTGTTGGTAGATCGTTAATGTCAAAACCTTTTAATGAAGCATACTCATTAATAGAAGAAATGGATACTAATAATTATTAATGACCCTTTGAACGGGAATATCCTAAGAGAGTATCAAGTGTTCATGATTCATATATGATTACTATGATAGTTTCTTAAATTGCAGCCCTTTCTAAGAAAATTGATCAGTATGGAATGAATTATTCTCAACCACTCCAAGTGTTAGAGGAAAATTCATTTGGGCAGATAACAAATTCTCAAACACCCTATGAGATTTTGAATGCTATTAATAGACCTAATAATCCTTATTTGAATTATTATAATCTGGTTGGAAGAATCACCTAAATTTCAACTCGAATAATAGTAATGCCAATGTTAACCCACAATGGGGGAACAGTTCTATAAATCCAGTTGGAAATTCAAACAATCAAGGAAATACCAATTTTATACCTTCTTATCCTCCTGGATTCAATAGTCACCCACAATTTAAGGATAGGAAGTTGTCTACTGAAGAAATGATTCTGAATATGGGAAATCAATTACAAGCTCAAGGTGTTGCGATGAAAAATATTGAAAATCAATTAGGGCATATTTTCACTACACTTAATAATAGACCTTCTAGAATGCTTCCAAGTAATGTTGAGATCAATCCAAAAGATCAAAACAAGGAACAACTTAAGGCTATTCAATTAAGGAGTAGAAAGGAATTGGAGACAAGAGTACAAAAAGAAGTTGAAATAGAGAAAGAGAAGGTGGATATTGAAAAAGGTTCAAACAAGATTTATCCAGACATGGAATATCCTCTTGAACCAATGAAGATTACTGTTGAAAAACCACCACCTCCATTTCCTCAAAGATTGAAATAACAAAACAGGGATAACAGATTTGGAAAATTTTTGGAGATCGTTAAGAAATTAATGATAAATATTCCTTTTGTTGAAGCATTAGAACAGATGCCTGACTATGCCAAGTTTATGAAAGATATTCTTAAAAAGAAAAGAAAGTTCACAAATCATGAAACTGTTACACTTAGTAGGGAGTGTAGTGTAATTATTCAAAAGAAGCATCCGGAAAAACTTAAAGATCGTATTAGTTTCACTATCCCGTGTGCTATAGGTGAAAATTTTTTCGGAAGAGCCTTATGTGATTTGAGAGCTAGTATTAATCTTATACCTTTATCAACTTCAAAAGGTTGGGAATAGAAGAAATTTCTCCTACATCTGTGACTCTTCAGTTGGTCGATCGTTCCATTACTTACCCTAAAGGTGTGGTGGAAGATGTGTTAGTGAAAGTGGATAAATTTATCTTTCCTATGGATTTTATCATACTTGATATGGAGGAAGATAAAGAAATTCCAATCATTTTAGGAAGACCATTCTTTGCCTCTACAAGAGCAGTGATTGATGTTCAAAAAGGAGAATTAACTATGAGGGTTAATGATCAAGAGGTGACCTTTAATGTTTTGAAATCTATGAAGTATGCCTCAATGTCAAAAGTTGATGAATGTTTTAGGATAGAGGTCTGTGAATATTTAAGAAAGGATCATTTTGAAAATATATTTGAAAAAAAAGCAAAGCATGAAAATATGTTTGAAGAAGTAATTGAAAATGAAGAAAATTTAGATAGTAAGAGGAATGAAGATTTAGAGTATGTTCAGGAGAGTTTTGAAGTATTAGACACTATGGAAGGTGGATATAAAAGCTTAATTCCATCTATAATAAAACCTTATGAACTTGAGATGAAAATTCTCCATAATCATTTGAAGTATATGTTTTTAGGGGAATCATCTACCCTACCAGTTATTGTATTTTTGGAGTTAAACGAATATCAAGAACAAAAATTTTTGGAAATTTTAAAAAGATACAAAAAGGTATTAAAGGAATCAGTCCTTCGATTTGTATGCACAAGATTTTATTAGATGAAGAACATAAACCGAGAGTTGATCCTCATAGGAGATTGAATCCAATAATGAAAGAAATAGTTAAGAAGGAGATTTTAAAATGGCTGGATGCTGGAATGATTTATCCTATTTCGGATAGTGCTTGAGTGAGTCCAATACATTTTGTACCAAAAAAGGAAGGACTGACTATTGAAGTGAATGAATGGAATAAAATTATACCCACAAGACAAATTAATGAATGACGAATTTGTATTGACTATAAGAAATTAAATGCCGCCGCTCGAAAAGATCATTTTCCTCTTCCTTTTCTCGATCAAATGCGGGATAGACTTGCTGGACACAAGTACTACTGCTTTCTGGATGGATATACTAGTTATCATCAAATACCTATTCCTCCAGAGGATCAAGAAAAGACAACATTTACTAGCCCTTACGGAACCTTTGTTTTTCGAAGAATGCTTTTTGGACTGTGTAATGCACCTGCAATGTTTCAGAGATGTATGATGTCTATCTTCATAAGTATGATAGATAATGGAATAGAAGTTTTCATGGATGATTTCTTTGTATTCGGGACTTCATTTGAAATCTATTTGGGAAACTTAGTAAAAGTTTTGGAGCTTTGCTAGAAAACAAATTTAGGTCTGAATTGGAAGAAATGTCAATTTATGATAGGAGGAATTTTGCTTGGGCATAAAATTTTTGAATTTTGTTTGGAGGTCGACCCTGCTAAAATTTGAGTGATTAAGAGATTGCCACCACCCACTACCATGAAAGAGGTGAGGAGTTTCTTAGGACACGGTGGATTTTATAGGTGATATATTAATGATTTTTCTAAAATTACCAAACCTTTGTGCCAACTTCTAGAAAATGATAGAAATTTTGATTTTAGTGATGAATGTTTGTTTGCTTTTGAATTATTAAAAGAGAAACTAATCACTGCACCTATAATTGTTTCACCTGATTGGAAGAAACCATTTAAACTTATGTGTGATGCTAGTGATTATGCGATCGGAGTAGCGTTGAGGCAGAGGCATGCTAAAGTTTTCAAAGTCATTTACTATGATAGTAAAATTCTTAAAGAAGCTCAGATTATTTATAACACTACTGAAAGTGAGTTATTAGCTATAGTATTTGCTTTTGAAAAGTTTAGACCTTATTTAATTGGAGCTAAAGGTATTGTGCATACAGACCATTCAACTATTAAATATTTAATGCAAAAGAAGAATGCCAAACATAGATTACTTAGATGCATACTTTTTTTTGCAAGAATTTGATTTTATGATAGTTGATCGGAAGGGATATGATAACCAAATAGTTGATCATTTGTCAAGATTAAAGTATAATAAATTATCTGAATTTGAGAAGGAAGTTACAGAAACTTTCCCTGATGAACAACTTTATACTATTATGGGAAGACATTTGGCTTGGTATGCTGATATTGTGAATTATATTGTGATTGATATTGTACCACTTGATTTAACAAGCAACAACGAAATAAGTTTAAGTATGATGCAAGATTTTATTTTTGGGATGAGCCCTATCTATATAAACAGTGTAAGGATCTGACTATTAGGAGATGTGTGCCACAGGAAGAAACTAATTTAATTATTCAACGATGTCATCATTCTGAATTTGGAGGTCATTTCAGTATTAATAAAACTGCTTTTAAGATTTTACAATTTGGATTTTACTGGCCTACTCTTTTTAAGGATTTATACAAATATATTAAATCATGTGATCGATGTCAGAGTGTAGGTAATATTTCTAGAAGAAATGAAATGCCTCTAAACTATAATTTAGAAGTTGAAATTTTTTATGTATGGGGATTAGATTTTATGGGACCATTTACTCCTTCATTTGAGAATTTATATATACTAGTTGCAGTTGATTATGTCTCAAAATGGATTGAAGCTATTGCTTTACCTAGATTTGATGCTCGGAGTGTTTCAAAATTCTTAAAGAAAAATATATTAGCAAGATCTGGAATGCCGAGAGTGATTATAACTGATGGTGGATCCCATTTCAGGAATAATCAAATTAAGAGATTGATTGAGAAATATAATATTATTCATAGAATCTCTACTGTTTATCATCCCCATACTAGTGGTTTAGTAGAAGTTTCTAACAGTGAAATTAAAAGAATTTTGAAGAAAACTGTGGATAGTCACAAATTAGATTGGTCTGCTCAATTAGATACTGCATTATGGGCTTATAGGACTGCTTTTAAGATCCCTATTGGAATGTCTCCTTATAGACTAGTGTTTGGTAAGACTTGCCATTTACCGGTTGAATTGGAGCATAAAGCATATTGAACGATAAAAGAGTTGAATTGTAATTTAAAAAATGCTGGAGAGAAGAGATTTAAGCAATTGAATGAATTGAAAGAAATTAGAAATGCATCTTCTCACAATGACATGATCTATAAAGATAGAATGAAATTGTGGCATGATCGAAAGATATTGAAAAAGAAATTTGAACATGGACAGAAAGTTTTGTTATACAACACAAGGCTGAAATTATTTCCTGGAAAGCTCAAGTCTAGATGGTTGGGACCTTTTACAACTGTAAAATTTCATTCTTTTGGAGCTGTTGATATTGAGGATCTTGATACTGGAAAGTTTTTCAAGGTTAATGAGCATCGATTAAAGCCTTACTTTGACAGGTTTCAACCTGACTTCAAAGAGGTTTTAATGCAGAGTCATCTCGATTAACTGAATGGTTTGTCGGGTCGATGACGTTAAACCAAGCGCTTTATGGGAGGCAACCCATATGTATCTTTGTGGTGTGTTTGCTTGTTTGTTGTAGTTGTGCTTTTAGATAGTTATTTTGGAATCCTAATCGCTCCTAAATACTTTTAAAAATTGATAAATATTGAATCGAATTGAGATATTGAAATATTTCGGGCCAAACGAAGTTTGATGAAATTTTTGACCACTGGCACCGCCGGCGCCCAAGTACAGACTATATGCTGAACTTCAAGATTTGAGCGCCGCCAGCGCCCTATCGAGTGCAGCCGGCGTCCAAATCCTAGTGACAGTTATTGGAGTTTAAAAATTTGATTTTTGGCTGTTTTGAGCGGGATTTTCTTCCTTATAACCCCCAAAACTCCATTTTAAACCTCTAACCACCAGAAAAACAAAAACTTCCTTTCCCAATTTGCATCTCATGGATTCCTACTTTATAGAACCACCTCGATCTCGCATTTTCAACAGACAAAAGTTTATCAGTTTCGAGGTGTAGCGATTATTCACCAAGGTGATGATGAAGAGGTGGATTATTAAGGAGAGAGGCTATATTAATTGAGGTTTGGATAATCCAACTACAAGAGTTGAAGAGATAATAAAGAAAAGGCGTTGGGAAGTGCTATGTTACACTACCGCTGCCATAGTCATTCCGGTTGTGAAGGAATTCTATGTAAATCTTCACGGGAACAACCAAGGATTCGTCTATGTGCGAGGTAGGTTTGTGAAATTTACTCCTGTGAGAATTAATGATCTCTTTATGATTGAGAATGTACCTATCTACCACTATTACAATTTTAATGCGACAAGCGATGATATGAATAAAGTTTATCGTTATTTGACGGATGAAAATGAAGATTGGGAAGTAAGAGACAATGGATATATTAGTTTCCCTTCTGCATCTTTAAATCCGGTGTCAAAGAAGTGGCATTATTTTATTTCAACGAAGTTATTTATAACTTTGAATATTAGTAAAGTAACCAAGGATGTGCTATTTTAAATTTCTATATTTAAACTGGAAGGCCGATTGTTATTGGAAATATAATTGTGAAATCTGTTTTAGGATTGATGTTTCATGGATCTAAATATAGGCTTGGACACCTGTCCACCATATTTCTGTTGTGTAGTTAATCAAAAGTTCCGTAAGAGAGTTGGGAAAAGGTTCTTCTTCCCTGGAGGCCTATTGATCCAACTAATCTTTATGACTACCAAACAGAAGGATATGAAGGTGATATGGATCTGCTTGCTAATCAACCAACTCAGACTTCACAACTTATTCAGCCTTACTTTCCTAAAAGTTCTAAAGTAATACTGAAGAAAATCAAGCAGTTGGAAAAAAAAGTACAAAATGTTTTGAATGCCATTAATAATATTTCTGATTTATTTGATCACATAGACTGGAGGATGAAGGAACAATTTGATCACACTGGTCGGATTGAAATGGGCCTGATTAATCTATTGAAGAAGAATGCTGTGATTGCTGAGGATTCATCTAATGAGTTCCCATTTCATCCCTTTTACAATTTGTTCATGCATCGCCAATCTATTGGAGATATCAGAGAGGAAGATAGTTCGGATACTGATGATGAGTGACTACTGGATTCTGCTTGTGCTTGATGTGTGTTTGTTTTGATTTGCTTAGTTTTGTTTGTGTGTTTAGTATTTGCTTTGCTTAGCTTTGTAGTTTGCATTTGGATTTACTATGATTAATTTCGTTGTGAGTGCTTAAATTTTAGTGTTTGCTTATTATAGTGTACTTGCAACACTAAAAATCTAAGGGTCGTTGATTTGATTTGACGAACATGTTAGTGTTTATGTTGTAATTTGGATTTTATATATAGAAGTGATGTTTTGTGTTATTTGTGTAAGAATTGTGTTAGTTATTGCTTGTGTGATGAAATAGATTCTTAATGAAGTGTTAAATGAGATTATGGAGGAAGAAACGAATGAAATTACAAAAAAAATTTTGGACAGAGAAAAAATTTTGCACTGGTGCCGTCGGCACTAGAATAAGCACCGTCAGCGTCTAAATATAGAGACTTTGGCTGAGTGGAATAAATCAAGCACTGTTGGTGCCCTATCGAACGTCGGCAGTGTCCTATCGAACGCCGTTGGCGCCCTATATTTCACGATTTTGACCCTAAGACCCGCGTATTTCTCCCTTGCATTCGTCTTCCTCCTCCATTTTCGCGACTTTGAAGGACTAGGGCTTGCTAGATCCTGGATTTGAAGTGATTTTAAGAATTTTCGAGATTAGATCTACACTTCTCTTGGTAAGAGCTTCACTTTGAGTTAAAATTTTTGATTTTCACCATAGAAATCTCTCACATTACTTAGATTGAAAATTTGGGATTTCCTATGATGAAATTTGCTCTTACTTGTTTAGAATAGTATTTGGAGTTTGCAACATTATGGATTTGGAATTTATTAGAATTTTCATAAAATTTTTAGAAATTCACATGGCTCCAAGAATGAGTAAGGGGAAGAGAAAATTTGATTATGATGAAGAAAAATTTGTCAATGTCAAGGTGCAATTTCGTTTTAATTCTCACCTTTACAATAAGAAGTGTATTCAGGATCGAGCTTTTGACAATCTTGGTGGATCTGTTGAACAGTTAATTACCTAGTAGAAATGAGAAAGATTTGTTATTTTACTGTAAATGCTGTTTTGGGTGTTGTAAGAGAATTTTATGCAAACTTGCCCTGGACTGAAACAGAATATGTGCTAATTCGAGGAAAAATGGTTGAATTCACCCCTCAGTGTATCAAGGCATTTTATAAAACTTGGGAACCTTTTGTATGTGAATATGAAAATTTTGATACCTGAGAAGCAAATTTGAAGGAAGTGATTGCTTTTCTGACAGACAGAAAAGGGGAATGGAAAGTGAGTCAAAAACAGATGATTAACTTCCCTACTTCCAAGTTAAATGTTGCATCTAAAGTCCGACACTATTTCATCTTTGCAAGAATGTTACCTTCTTATCACCATAGTGAAGTTACAAGGGATAGAGCAATTTTAAATTATTGTATTCAGACTATGAAGAAGATTGATATTGGAGCTATTATTTTCAAGAACATTCAGTCTATTGCTAGATGAGAGACCACTGGAGGATTAGGACATCCTGCCCTAATTCATGCCCTGTGTGTACAGTCTGAAGTAGAATTCAACAGTTCTGAAGAGGTAGTTATACCACTGAGACCAATTACCAAGACTATCATTCGTACTTATGAGTCTCATGTGGGAGCACGAGATGAGAGTAGGAGTACTGATATTCCTACTACGAGCTACGACATTCCATCTACATCTGAGCTCCCAACATTGTCCGATATTTTGGAGCAGTTGAGATTACAGAGTGATAGTATGGATAGACTCCATGGTAGGATGGATTTGTTTGAGGTTAGAAGTGATGTGAATGAGGATTATATGAGAAAAAGAGTTGAGTATGGTATTGCCTATCATGCCGCCCAGGTCAGACTCATGAGGGGGGAGACTGATGTGATATTTCCTACTTGCCCCAGCTATACAACGTATAGACCTGGTCCTGCTGAGCCTACTGATGAAGCTGGTGAAGAAGAGTAGTAGTTTGTCTATTTCTGTTTCTGTTTTTCTTTTTATTATTGTGTTTTTGTGATGTAGTAGTTATTTACTTTCTATGTGATGGGTGAGCCTGTTGATGTACTGTAGTGTTGTAATGAAAAGTTGAAATTGTTAAATGAACTGTGTAGCGTTGTGAAAGTTTGTTTAGTAGTTGTGGTGTTTTGTTGGATGTTTCGATATTTAAATTTGATATCTCTTTACCCTGCAAATGTTTAAAAATTCTATATCACTGTTACGAACTGTTTCATACCAGCTAGCTGTAAATTTTGACTAACACTAGATAGCTTTTGAAGATTTTAAGATCCCGGCACAAAAAGGTTAGTTTCTTTTACTCTATGTTGTTTCAAATTTATTGAAAAATTTAAGTTTAAGGGAGGGTAGAAAAATATTAACTCTTATTTGTTCTCAATTATTATATTTTCAAAAATTATTAGCATAATTTATGGCAGTTGAACCTCACTTTAGATAACTAACACTTTTTATTTCAGTTAAATATTATGGAAGGATTGGATGAAAGTTTTTAGTAATAAAGGTTAATTTTATAGGGGTAAGATATTTGGTATGAAAAGATTCGATTATAGTTAACTATTTAGAGTAAAGAAAACTGTATTTTTGAAATGTTAAGAGACTTAAATTATTATTTCTTAAGAAGAGATTGTGACTTTATGATGAATAATAAAGCTCATACCTAATTATAAAGTAAAGAGGTGTTTCAAGTTTGAACTTTAGAAAGAGGAGAGTGAAGTTCAAAATCATTAAAGGATATCCAGATAAAGTAATCCTCATAAAAAAAAAGAAAAAGGAAGGAAAAGAAAATAAGGATTAAAAAACAATCCCAAAAGAAAAAAGAAAGAAGAAAAAGAAAAGAAAAATAAAGAAAAAAATATTTATGAGGAGAAGCATGAAGAGATGCCTAATAAAAAATTGGCTTCAATTGAGTCACCCTAAAGAGAGAACTTGATTTCATTTCTCAATTTATATTTAAAGTTTTGGCCTACATTCTGCTGAAGTTTGCATGAACTCCTTTTTCATATAGTCTTTCAATGCACTCTTAATGTGACAAATTATGGTTTATCTTGAAATAAATAGAAGGCTAGAACCCTTAGACTTGATTGCTAAATATTCTTATACCTGTAGTGTTGACCTGAGTTACTGAATTTCTTTCTAAAAGTCTTACCAATATATTCCTTTGAATGAAAAATTTTAGTGTCCTACAGGTGAAAAGTACATTGCCTTGAGTTATATATTTATGTAGTAAAAGGATTACTTGAGGACAAGTAATAGTTAAGTTTGGGGGATTTTGATGCACCAAAAATATATACTGTTTTTGCTATATAATTTTACCCATTTTTTGTGATATTGCACTTTAAAGAAAAGTATTTTTCGTGATTTGTTGTAGGTATGATGATTTTAGGTGATTGGAGGAAAAAGAATAAAAAAGGAATGAATTCAAAGCAAAAAAGGAGCAAAATGAGAGTAAACAGCTTCTAGTGCCGTCGACGCCAGAATGGGCACCGCCGGTGCCAACTTCCAGAGACTCCAGAATTAAATGGACGATAGAGCGCCACCGGTGCCTGGCGGCACCAACTTCCAGAGACTCCAGAATTAAATTGATGATAGAGCGCCGCCGACACACTTTCGGGCACCGCCGACTCCCTATGTCAGTGCAATTCAAAAATGAAGAGTTTTGGCGACGTTTTGAAGGGATACTTAAGGAAACTCTTGGGAATTCATTTCTAACATATATGTAACTGTTTTTGGATAAAATTTGAGAGGGAGAGAAGAGTGTAGAAGTAGAGAGAGTGTGAGTTTAGAGTTAGGTTTTGGAAGAGTGAGTGTAGAAGTGAAGATTTGAGAGGGATTCTTCTTTAAGGAGTAAAGGAGGAGTAAAGTGAGAGATTGCTTCTTCATTTCCATTCTAAAGAGGGAATTGAGTGTTGCAAAAATGAGAGAAAAGGATTCAAAGGAACTTCAAGGGATTTGCTTGGGGAAGAAAAAGAGATAAGTTGTATTTGCTATTATGGTTTGTATGACTTTTCTTATATATATAAAATCTATGTTTTATTGTATCTTCTCTATGAATTCTGAGTAGTCTCCTTTGTATTTCTTCTTGCATAGAGATGTGATGATGTGATGATGTGGATTTGAAGTGCTTTTAAAGTATTGAAGAAATTGTGATGGTGTTTCATTTCTTACTTAATTTACTTTTCGATCTGGCCAATTGAATTGTTAAAATCTATTGTTGTACATTAACTCCGAAAGGATTAAGTGTCCTACAACAATAATGAAGAATCCATTCAATGTCCATGAATGAATTGCGTAGTTCATGGGAATTGAGTGCAAATAAATAAGGAAAGTGTTTTGATGGGCTTCAAATTGGAGGTTTCAGGGTGACAGGCTGAGATCCTCAATTTGGTCCTAAGATTGGAAACTAAAGTCAAAGGTTAGCCTTCAAGTGAAGGGTAAGTGGGAGCTCCGTAGTGACAGCTGATATCCTCCCGGCCTAGCCTTATATTTAGTGACTGAACTTAGGATATGTCAACGTTCTTTACATGCTTGGAAGAGGGGGTACTCTTTCGAGGGTAAAGAAACATTTAACCTCCTATTTGGCACAATACAATAAATAATCATTCTATATCATTCACACATCATATACTCATTGCAAGTGGAAAGACACTTTTCATATATATCAAAACCTTTCAAATATAAAGCTTAGTGTGCGTGTGTTAGTTAATTCTGCTAAAGATATTCGAAGTAATTGTGGTTTGCTTAATTGTTACTTTTTTCTGCATCTTGTTAGTAGAAGTAAGCTTAAACTTTAATTGCTATTTGAGTATTTGATTTCATCATTAAGCTATCTTTTGTAAGGAACGTGCCTTCCCTGTGGGATTAATAACCAGGACTCCATTAGAGCCCTGTATTACTTGATACGATACGTACTTGCGTTGATATTTGGACTTTACAAAATCATTATAATTATATAAATTTGGGTTCATAAGTTCTTGCATATAAAAAGTCTGCATCAGTCTTCTCTCTCCTTTTGTAGAAACCTTATAGGGTGAGAATTATTGTATTTTCTGAGTTTTTAAGTCTTGTATGAGAAGGAGTGTTGCAACTAAGGGGAACATAATTTCTTATAAGTTTTACATGTTTCTATTTCTTAAACTGAATTCCTGCTTTATTTTTTGTGTAATGATCTCAGCGATGTTTGGCTAAATTCTTCTTTGTGTCTCTGTGATGTTGAGGGTAGTTTCTTTCTTGTGGCTTTATTATAATATTTATTTTGTTAAGCCTTTTTCTTCGAGCTTTTATGGCCTTATTTGTGGCTTATCTCTAAACTTAATTTACACTTAGTCTGGCCTACTAGATTGTTAGAATATTTTGTGAAACTATGACCTCTAACTGTTGCGTACTAGAAATGAAGGGTTAACCACAAAATTCTGAGAGAATAGACATACTCCAATGGAGTTCTAAAATTATTACATTATACCAAAAGATTTGTGCAGAATGCCATGGGGTTTAAAGAAGCCTCAAATTCATGGATTCTTGGCTTCTTTTGACATAGACATAGGCATAAGGAGTACTATATCTCTGATTGACATATATCATGGAAAAAATGTAGGAAAATCATGATCGCCAAGATTCTTAAAAATCATAGAGGCATGAACATCATAAATATTGAAGGACTCACAAAATATTTTGCTATTTTTGTTTCTACTATCTTCTCTTTTATTCTGGGCATAATATCAAACGACCCGCAGGGAGTCTAAAAGAACAATCTGTGATGCTAAAAATTATGCAATTCATGATCTTTATAATAGGTTAGATACTAAGTAGGGTGAAAAATATATGTATAAACTAAATAAAAAAACAGAAAAGAAAGTAAAGATTTAACTCAAGTAAATTGTATTAAAGTTAAAAATCAGAAAGTTATTTTCTTAGAAAAAGATATTTAACATAGGTGGGTAAGTTATTTTGATAAACTTTTTAATTATGATTCTGAAAATACGATCGACCTTAGTGATCTTAATATCATAAATAATAATAAAATTTTTCATTTTACCATCACATTAGTAATAAAGAAGTTGAGGAGGCTTTAAAGTAAACCAAGTTTGGAAAGTCTGTTGAGCCCGATGATATCCCAATTAAAGTGTGGAAATATTTAGGAGATTTTGGAGTTTTTTGGTTTACTAAACTTTTTAATATTATTTTAAAAACTAAAAATATTCCTAAAGAGTGATGGAAGAGTATTTTTGTCCCCATTTTTAAGAATAAAGGGGATGCACAAGAGTGTGCAAATTATAGAGGAATTAAATTAATGTGTCATACTTTAAAATTATGTGAGAGGGTAATTGAACATAGGTTAAGATGTATTACAAAGAATTTTCATAATCAATTTGGATTTATGCCAGGTAGCTCGATAATTGAAGCTATACTTTTATTGAGATGTTTGATGGAGAAGTATGGAGACAATATGGAGGATCCACATTTGATTTTTATTAATTTAGAAAAAGCTTATAATAAGGTTCCAGGAGATATCTATTAGATAGTTCTTGAGAAGAAGTGTGTTGATAATACTTATATTCAAGTCATTAAATATACGTACACTAGAGTTGTTACCTGTGCTCAAACTAAAGGAGGATTGACAAATTTTTTTCCTATTTCTGTTGGATTACATCAGGGATCTGCTCTAAGACCATATCTTTTTTACTTTAGTTATGGATGGTCTTACTGGACATATACAGGAGGATGTACCTTGGTGTATTCTTTTTGCTGATGATATCCATATCATGGATAAGATGAGAGAAAAAACCTAGGAAAAAATTGAATTATGGAGGTCTATATTAGAGTCTAAAGGCTTTCGTTTGAGTAGAACTAATACTGAATACATGGAATGTAACTTTAGTAATAATAGCTCTAGTGACATAAGTGTAAATTTGGGTGATCAAATTATTAAAAGGTGTGAACGATTTAGATATCTCGGATCTATTGTTCAGAGTGATGGAGATATAAATAGGGATGTTAATAGTAGAATTCAAGTTGGTTGGTTGAAGTGGAGGAATGCTTCAGGCCTATTGTGTGATATAAAAGTACCGCTTAGACTGAAAAGAAAATTGTATAAGATGGTGGTGAGACTTGCAATACTCTATGGTGTTGAATGTTGGCCTTTAAAAGATAAGCATAATAGTAAGTTAAGTGTTGTTGAGATGAGAATGATTAGGTGGATGAGTGGCTTTACCCCTAGAGACAAAATGCAAAATGAATTTTTCTATGATAGGTTTGGTGTAGCTCCGGTGATGGACAAAGTTAGAGAGAGTCACCTTAGATGGATTTGTCACATTAAACGTTGACCAATTGATGATCCAATTAGTAGAGTAGATGTTTTAGATTCAAATTATGTTAAGAAAGGCAGAGGTAGACCTAAGAAGACTTGAGCTTATTGTATAAAAAATGATCTTAATTTTTTAGAATTAAATGAAAATATGACACTAAATAGAACATAATAGATAAAAGGATTCATGTAGCTGACCCCACTTGGTGGGATTAAGGCTTTGTTATTAGTGTTGTTATTGTTTTTTTTGTCTTCTCTTTGCTCTATTTTTATAGAACCTTAGGATTTAAAACTCTCTTTGGGATCACGCTAGGCTGGATCAGCCATAATGGTAAACTAGAGATTTTTTAATCGAAATAACCATTACACATTTCATGTGGGATCGATACGCGGTGCACTTTAATTACATTACTACATGATTCATACATTTGTGTTGTACAGCTGATGTTCCCCATAGTAAGTTTTGGCACAACATTAGGTTATAGGTCCTTAGATAGTTTGAAGTGACTACTAAGGAGGTGCTAACTAGTTTTGTCTCACTCATGTTGAACCTTTGTAGGATCTTCTAAACATACTTATTGAGATAAATTTGGTGTTCTTGCACTTTGTTTCCAGTTTATTTTTTTCTCTCTTTCTATTTTAAAGAAAGCATCAGCTTATTGATTGTTGTATACTTCTCTTCGCCTAATATATCTCTCTTCTGGGTCATATGAATGGTTAAGAGAAGAGAGAAATTGGAAAAGACAGACATACGACAAAGACGAGAGACAATAGAAAAAAAAATGTGGAGAGCCTATGTGTGATAAACCTCACAAAGATATGTCAAGTATGTCTACCCAAACAAGATCAGGCATAGGCACCTTGGACCAATATTCGTAAATAAATACCTATTTATGCTACTCATATCAGAGAGTCAGGTGTACAGTGTCGTTCTAGGGTCAATATCACTCTCAAGGAGACGTGTCCCACTTTATTAATTACATCTTGGCGGATACCTAAGAATACTCTTGATAAAAGGAGTTTCGCTTGTATTATTATGAACCTAGGGAATTTGGTAGTCAAAGTAGTGGTTATTCCATATGGGAAAGCACGATGCTTCAAAATAGATGCTAAGCCATCGAGTATAGAGTGAGTCTCACATCTCAAATGGGTAGTGGCTCATCAGTATATGAAGCCTATAGAATAACCTTAATCATCTTTATGGGGACATCCCAATATGTTAAAACACATCTGGGTCATAAGGGTAAAGGACAAATCATCGTATCCCAAATGAGTAGCGACTCATCAGTATCAGGCTATCTAGATGATACCAACGAAGTTAAGAACAACATAGCTTAACAAGGGTAGTGAAAGGAAGTGGGGAGTAATCCCTATAAAGTAGAGGTAGTCAGGTCAGGATACCATGAACCTAACATCCTAAGCCACTAAGAGCCCAAGTCTACCTTGTCATGAAGGTAGTTGACCTAACATGTCCAGATATCCCTCTTTAGCAACCCATAAATTAGGTCATCCTTGGGAACCTCGATAGCCCTAAGGTCAGAGGAATGAAACTCTATCATATGAAAATCGGTTGTAGATCCAAGAGGTGGGAATTATACCCATCAAAGTGGCAAGGATTTCACAGGAAAAAGAGTGTGAGGTTCATCTACAAAGCTGGAAATGCTCCAATAAAAGGACTTGCACCTCGTCTAGCCCGGGGAGCCTTCAAACACCCTAGGAGCACTAGATCTCTTATGTAAAAAAGGTATGTTGAGATAGTCAGATTGAAGAAGTGCGGGGTCCCCTCCCCGAGACATGCAGATATGAATGAAGTTATCTAGGGCAGTCCTTAATTATTATGCAGGCCCTAATATATTGCTCGGGTGTTATCCATGCAATGCAAACTATTTTAAAATTTGACTAAAGGCCATGAAGGAAAGTGAAATACATATTTTAAAGTCATGAATATTTTAATCCTAAATTTTAGTTTATCTTGAAGAATTTATTATGATTTTTATGTAGAAAAGTTAAAATTTTAAGGTCCTTAATGAGCTTAGTTTATATTTTTGTGGAATTCCATATGCTCATACATAAAGAATAAAAGACAAGCTAGGAGTACACGACACTCAATAAAAAAGAAAAATCACTTAAAAATAATAGAAGAGGCCAAAACACCACTAGGTCGGCAACATATCTTAGAAAAGCAGAAAATGTGATCGGACTCTGCATATACATGCCCGATCCAATATCTATATAAAAATATAGAATTCAGACTTAAGGTACAGAACATAAGCTGACTCTCATGGTCCCTATCACATGGTTTGGTGGCATCTGCCTTGAAACCCGTGCTCGTACCATATTTTTTATACAAACTCAATATTGGACTCTATTAAATACATTTAAAATGAGAAAATAAAAGTCCCTACCTTCATGAATACAATCATTAGTGGGGAAAGCCATGCAATGCAAAATAGGTCATGTCTTATAATCAGGGAAGCTAAATAACACTTGCAAGCAAAAGAATAGAAATCATTACTCCCCCCACATAGTGGCACCTGTGTTAGTGTGTATGTAGGCACGAAACCCTGCAAAAGAATGCCCTACTATACTACCATGCATGTCAAGCACACTAGAATCCCAAAAACAAAAAGGTGTCACATGCCTAACACAAAACAACATAACATAGAACAATAGTCAGAGCCGTCCAAAAATACTACATAGCATCTTACATCATAGCCTAGCACACCACCTAATAAGAAAGTGTCCTAACCAGCATCTAAGTGCAGGGTCAGTCTCCAAGTAAAGTATGACTTTAACGGAGTCCCCTTACCAGCCCCACCCTAAAGATCTAAGCGATTTAAAGGGTGTCCCCTAAGGTGTAATATAAAATGTATTGACCTTATATACAACATAGTTTGCTACATAGATAATTTTAAAATCACGGTGAATGTAGTAATAAGTAGAAATTTATATTTTCATAGTTTTCAAAATAAGGTAATTAAATGCAGGCCCATAACATACAAGATGACACGAATTTGATCCCTTGGATCCTTAGCATAGTCATAACTGTGTCAATCCAGATTACTTAACTCGCATTACTCATCGAGAATGACCCAGCAACCAATGCTCATTAAGGCATCAGAACCAACATGGAAGTCACCCACCAACTGAGTCACCTCGCTATCTATGCATGCATGCAAATGCAAGTGCAGACAGTTACATGACAAAAGTGTTGGGCATGCCATAAAGGCAATGACTCAATAGATGGGTCTGTAGTGGATGCAGAGGCTCAAAGAATGGGTGTGCCTTGGAGGTAGTGATCCAAAGGATGAGTTTGTGAAGAGACACCTGAAGGGCAGCCCAAGCAAATGATGAAGCCATGCAAATTGTTATGTAGATCATCCATCAAAAGGGATTTTGTGCTCGATTTCCTAGGTTAATTGATTCCACTAGGGAGAATTACCCCTTGCACCAATAATGACTAAACACATGCAAATGACAAGCATATACAGGGTACAGTGCACCTTGCAAGCAAGCAGTCAAACTTATGCACATACACAAAATGCACTATGTAGGTGATCGATCGACTGGGCCAGGATGGTTGGACAAACCAGACAGATTTTGATTGGCTTGGAATGGCCGATCAAGGCACAAGTGATGTTGATTGGCTTGGGAAGGCCGATCGAGGCAAAGTGACATGCCAAGCGGGGCTGGGTGGCCAGTCAAGGCAAAGTCAAATGCCGACCAAGCGAGGGCAGCTAGTCGAGGCAAAGTGGCATTCTGACCATGTTGGAGAGGCTGGTCGAACTAAGGTCTATGCTAATCTAGCTGATGTGACCTATTGAGGCAAAGTGGCATGCCGACTGGGCTGAGGTGGTCGTTCAAACAAAAGTGTTGTATCTACCGGATCGGGGTGGCCAATCGAGTTAAAGTGACATGTCGACTGGGCAGGTGAGGTAGATCGAAGCAACATGCTAATGTAAACATGCTCCAAGGAAAATGATTCAATCCATAGCAAACCAAACACACTTGATAGCAAACTATTCCCATGTTAATGACCTCACATAGGAACATATGGTTATTGTTGTTGGATCTGAGACATAGCCGCCTTCTGCTTTGGCGAGGCATGTAGGGAGTTTCTCCACAGAGAGTCTGAGGGAGAAGCTCTCTACGGTGTTGTGAAATGGGCTAGCTACAATGTTTTTCCCATTTCATAAAATCTTCAAAATTTTGCAAAGTGAGCTAGCTACAAAGCTTTTCTCAATATGCCAAGTCCAATATCTCAAGTTTTCCAAGAAAAATTGAGGAATATAAAGCAAGGGAAGGTTCAGACTCGAACCCATTAGCACTTGTGCTAGGTTTCACAATAAAGGGATTCACTCAGCTCCATGAAGGGTAGTTTGCAATGCATGGAAAACCCTTACCTAAAGGCTTTCTCTAGGAAGGCCAAAGATCCATCACATAGGCACGTGGCCACGCTGACCCATACCGACAGGCACACTGATCCTGATTCTCTTTACTACCTGATGAAATTTAATAAAATTAATGCTTTTTGTAATCCAATTAAACTTTTTTTTTATATAAAATATTCTTCTTTACAACAGCACCAAAAACTTGATTCTGAATTAAATAAGAATACAACTGTGATATTTTAATTTAGGGATTCTACGCAAGCATACATATCGTTATCAAGTAATATAGGACTTTGAGATTAAGCCCCAAATATGGATTCTGCGGGAGAAAATTTTGAAAATTTAAAAGATAAAAAGGTTATTAGATCACAAATTCTATTTAGAAAAAGAAATTACTTAAACAGTTTCAGATAACATAAAACTTTAAAATATGATTCTTTTTGGTATTTTCTTAAATTACAAAATAAAGTGAACAATTATCTAAATATAGAAAGATTTTTTTAAGATTTAAAGAAGTATAAATGAAAATATCTTTTTCCTTATCATGAATTAGTAATAAGCAAAGGAATTCTATTGTGGAAGTATTCAAAATCCGTTGTGCCAAATAGGAGCAATTTTAGTCTTTACCTTTACTAGATATGCTATAAAAATATTGGCTAGTTTAAAGTTTGAATAATTTTGAAGAGGGGTTAGGTAGGGAAGATAATGGCTCTCACTCTAGAGTTCCATTCTTTCCCACCACCTGGGGGCTATCTCTCGCATCAAAACATAAAAAAATAAACCAATTTAGGGGCTTTAGTTAGTCACCCTAAAGTCTCTAATTCTACACCCATCAAAGTATATTTCTCTATTTATTAGCACAAAATTATATGAATTACTTTCTAATCCATACAATCCCATGTGATTCCTACATATTGTTGATTGAGATAATACCTACTAGGATCTACATGTTCTCACAATAAATGTTAACATCATGATTGGCCAAATCAAGAAGTAAATGAAGTGTAAGGATTGAATAAACACAACTTCTTCTAACAATAAACATCAATACCTCAAAAACTTTCATCCAACACTTAATTACCTTTCATTTTAAGGAGAAAGATAAGGAAGACTACTCAGAATCCATGGAGAAAACACAACCATAAATATTTTAAAAAGTAGAAACTATATAGACACAAGAAGTCTCAATTAAAACCAAATGAAGTACAAAGATAAAAACTTATCTCAAGTTTATCTCCACCAAACTCTTGAAGTTCTTTTGAATCTCTTCCTTTTTCTTACAAGATTCCCTTGGACTAGTTGCCCAACCCAAGTGTGTTTAAATTTCTCTACACAATGGATTTTTACTTAGGAATCCCAACTTACCCTCTCTTTCACTAAGAAGGAGAAAAGTGTGAAGAAACCCTAAGTAAGAATCCTATAAATTCTTACTTCAACTACTCTCTACGAACATTAATTTTCGTCTCTCTCTTAGAATTCTACACACCCACACACACTTTTCTTCAAGTCCTTCTTTTATATTTTCTCTAAAAGGTTCTTTGGTGTCTCTTCAAAATGTGTCCATATTCAATGAATTCACCCAAGAGATGCATCCTTCCAAGTGAAATTTGAATGTATTTTGGTGCGCTTGACTAGTTACTCATGTTTGTACCAAAGGATGCCTCAAACACCTCTACAAAATTCACCAAAAATTCTTTAAAATTGCAAAGTAACTTCCTGGTGCTTAAGCACAAGGTCTCTGGCGCTTAGGCACGGCCTTCTCTGTCAGCTGGCCCTTAGGCGCCAGATCTAGGCACTTAAGCGCCCTAGTTCATTTAACACCTTCATTTTTGCTTTAAAATTTATCCTTTTTCACCCCTTTTAACATATTTGGTCCATTTAAGTGTACCTAAAAAAAAACACACAAATATTTTCCATTAAAGTGTAATATCATGAAAATAAGGCATAAATAGGTGCATAAAAATACTATATATTTTAGGTATATCACACACACATTTGTGTGGTTGATCAAACACACACATACCAAAGCTAAGCCCTAGAGCTAGCTAATAGTGATGATCTCACCATCATGAAGGTTGCAAACACATTTCTTTACATAGGAGGAAGCTCTCCTAACTAGGAAGAAGCCCACGCTTCGACGTATCTTGCAACGAAACACACAAATGAGTGAGGGAAAATGAGATAGATAAGTATTTGAAATAAATAATCATAGAATTGTAATTATACGATAAATACGTACATTCATGAGAGGGGTTGAATTGGCCTCTATGCATCATGGCGTGTTCATCACCCTGACAGTGATGAGGAGGTCCGTTAAGTCTTCCAATTGAAAGGAAACTGGAGCAGGCAAGGTGGGAACATCGCTGATGGGGATTTACTGAAAATGGAAGAGTCTATGAGAAGCCTCATCAAGAAAGATATGCCAGTTGGATGAGCTTCATCAAGAAGAGTAGGCACACACGACATTTTCAGCTTCCTTCATCTTTCTCCATAGTTCTGGGTAGGGTTAGTGTCAACGAAGAAGAAAGAAGGGAGATTCGGGTCTCTATATGCAACGAATAGAGAGGGAGGTGCAGAATTAGCCTTCTAGGGCATCAGCTCAAAAGAGAAAGGATTGGCTATGGCTTTAAGCAAAAAGGAACGAGGCCACCTTGAGAAGACATCAGGTTGCCAAAGGGAGGCTCTCCAGTGGTGGAGGGAACAAAGAAGGAGGGCCAGCTGTGCAAGCCTTTGTGTAGAGAGCTCCAACCGAGTGGAGGACCAAAAAGCAAGGTCGGCAACGTCGCAGACCAAGAAAGGGGGCAACGGGATTGTATAGCTTCATGTGTAAAAGAGAAGAGGAAGGTTCTAGGGCCCACTGATGTGAGGGAAACCACCACAAAAAGCTTTCCGGCGAGGGTAGGAGCATTTATATGTGATTAGGTGAGGTCCCCAACAGAGAGAGGCACCGCACTAGAGGAGGATGGTTGGGGAGTGTCGGATAAAGCATCGAGAGGAAGAATTTGGAGAGGGTAAAAGGATTGCTTGAGCTAGTTTATGTTTTAAATGAATCTTTTTAATTTAATTTATTTTTTTACATTTTTTATTTAAAACCCTCGATTTGCGTGTAGCTTGTTCATGCACAATACCATAGCAAAATGGGAGTCCTTCCAGGTAAAATTAATGTTTCAGACGTGCTTGCGCCGGTGTATTTTATCATATGGGGCCATCTGGACAAATTTATCAACAATCGGGCTAATTTAAGTCTAATTCGTGCACGACATGATGAATTATTTTCATTGATCCAATCAAAGTTGTCTGATAATAAAAGTGTCATATGGATTTCACTTGAGTGACAACCAAAGTCTGGCAGGACGATCCCGGCACTGTGCCCCTCAACACGCATCGAAACGTAGCAAGTACACGTAAAAAAATGAGTCAAACTTGATTTGCTTTGGATTTCAGTTCTGTGATTGATCCTTTAAAAATTGATTTCAATATTGATTATGGCGTATATAAGAATGTGTATGTGGTGTGCATTGGGATGTATGTGTGGGTCCTAATACTAGTCCTCTGTAAAAGTTAGTAGAGAATTCCTACGACTAGGTCCTATGTTCTAGGAGAGTAATATTGAGCACACCAAAAAAGAGGTCAACACACTCTTGTTCCTACTAATTTTCATCGTGAGGATCTTTCGAGCTGGATCTAAATCCTTCATCTCAAACTCACTTAATAGTTGTTTCCTTAAATCCTTGATTTCTTCAAATCACTCCTGTAATTTGTATGCCATCCACATAAAAAAGTAATATGTAACTTTTATCAAAGTGTTTGATGATTGGTATGCCAAACACTTCAAGTGTCCATATTTGTCATAAACGTGTCAAACCTCTAGTATCACTGTCTTGGGGACTACTTCAGGCTATAAAGGCTCTTCTTCAATATGTAGACCAAATTTTCTTTGCTTGGAAACTTATAACCCTGTGGTTGCACCATGTATAGTTATTTTTCCATATCTCCATGTACACAAGTTGTTTTTAAATCCATCTGCTTCATTTTTTATTCTTCTTCTACTATAAGAGTCAATACAACCCTGACGGTTGTCATCTTCACCTCTAAGAAAATAGTTTTGTATAATACGTCCGTCAATCTTCACAATAATTTTTTCCTGTAGTTCTTGCTATCATCTGACTCCTCTCTTATCATGTAGACCCACTTATTGTGTAGTTTTTTTGGTTTCTGGTAGTACCATCAAATTGTGAGTCTGATTTGACTAAAAAAATTGTATTTCTTCATCCATGACAAGCTAACATTCCCTTGAATCTTCAACTTGAGTGGCCTCCAAATTCACTATGATTCATCACTATCAATTAGTAACAAAAACTATAATGAAAGAGAATACTTGTGTGGGTGGTTGAGGAACTTCCATCCTTCTGGTTGAGCACAACTTTTTTCTTCATCTTTTTGATCAACATTCTCTTCTATCAAAACATACTTAGAAGCTTCAGAGTAAGCTGACATGATGCTGACAATTCTGATCCTACTCTTATACATCTCCAGTTCATTAAAGGTGACATCCTGCTCCTGATGAATTTCTGAAACTTGTACCCAAACTCATTTGATAATTATAAAATGAAGGTGCACTTAATAGATTTCAATTCAAACTTGCTTTTTGAACCTGCATCAACAAGCATGTATGTAGAACATCAAAATACTCTTGATTGCGATAGACTTGCATTTATGTATTCCAATTTACTTAATGTAAGTCTTCCTCCAAAGTTACTAATGGTAAATGATACACCTAAAATATATAGTATTTTATGCACATTTTTATACCTATTTTTAATGATATTACACTTTAATGGAAGATATTTTGTGTTTTTCTTGCAGGTATGATGAAAATGGATGGTCATGATGAAAGAAGCAAAATTAGATCAAATTTGGAGCAAAAAAAAGATGAAAAATGAAAATTTGGCACTGGCGGCTAAGCGCCGCTGGGCCGGCGCTTAGCCGCCACAGTTAAAAATCAAAATTCAAATGAATTTGGCGCCAATTTCAAACAGGATGGGATGCAACTCTTGGTGGTAACTACCATAACTTCCTTTGGGCGGCAAATTTGAATGAAGGGGTGCGTTCGTTGGTAGATACATTGAATCTGGACACATTTTGAAGAGACACCAAGACACCTTTTGGTTTACTATTTAAAGAGAGTCTTAGGAAAGATTAGGAGACTCTTCCTTTGCATTTTGAAAGGTTCTTTCTTTCTTTCTTTTATTCTTCCACTACATTTTAAGAGTTTTTATTTTAGAGTAGGAGTAGAGAGTAGAAAAGGAGAAAAGTGTTGGAGTGAAGTCTTCTTCTTCCCACCTCTTTTCTTTATTTTAGTTTAGTTTTTATTGAAGTCTAAAGTCTGTATTCTGAGTCATCGGAGTTGGGAGACTTGCTCTGAGGAGTAGTTTAGCGAAGAGTCAAAGTTTCAGAGGAACTTCCTTAGTCTTGTGGAGAGGATTTTCATATAAGTGTTTACTTTTAATCTTTATATTAATACTTGCTTTAGTTTGTTATTTTTCTTATTGATTTTAATTTCAAATCAATGTGTTTTTATATTTTCTCAATGCATTCTGAGTAGTTTACTTTATCTTTTTCTTTCTTAAATGGAGAAGTAATTAATTTACAAAGAATTATTGTGGAAGGTATAAGTGTTTAAAAGTTGGAAAAAGTTGTGAAGATTGATTCTAAAAACTTTGTTTACTTCTTAATTTGGCCTGTTAAGTTGTAGAATTTCTTGAGCTTATGTAAGATCCAATGTGTTATTGTATCATAAAAGTTAGTAAGAATCACATGCAATTTTATGGGTGAGAATTGTAGTCCATATAATTGAATGTAATATTAGAAGATATTTTTATAAAAGGGAGTAAAATTAGAGGATTTTAGAGTGACAGGCTAAAACCCCGTAATTTGGTTTGAAGTTTTGAGTTTTTCTATGAGAAGTTAGCCCCCAGGTGGTGGGAATCGAAGGAACTCAAGAGTGAGAGACTGGTATCTTCCCTGCCTAACCATGTTCAAAATAATAAAAATTTCAAATAAACCTATGTTCTTTATAGAACCAAGTAAGGGTAAAGAACACATTTGCTTTTATCTGTCACAACAAATTTGAATACTTCCACAATAATACTTTAAGAATTATTACTACTTCATAAAAGGAAAGAAAAAGATATTCTAGTTAATAGTATTTTACATCCAATGTTATTAGTTATTATAATTTCTTGCTTAACATTTTATTAAGAAAATATTAAAAGACAAATCAACTTTCAAAACTTTTCAAAATCAAGACATACTTTTTCAAAAATAATTAAAGAAAGTAAAAAGATAATTTTTTGATTCCTTTAAAGATTTTTACATTTTCCCTATAGGTTCGATATCTCGGGGCTTAGTCAAAAAGTCCTATATTACTTGATAAACGATACGTATACTTGCGTAATATCCCAAATTATAAAATCATAATTTTCATATCTAAATCATCAGTGCATATATTCCTAGCGGCCCAAGTTTTTTGAGCTGTTCGTCGGGAATCAAGTTTTTAGCGTCGTTACATTTACAGGACATTATCAAGTTTTTGGCGCGGTTACATTTATCGGGGATCAAGTTTTTGGCGCCGTTGCCGGGAAAAATTAATTAAATTGCATTTTAAAGAGAATTAAGAAATTTTAAATTTTTGCTTTTCTTTGTTTTTGTTAGTATGTAGTGTTTTGTTTTGTTTTGTTTTATCTTTGTATGCGTAGTTCAGGTTCTGAAGGACTTGTGCCTTACGATTCTGAATTAGAAAGAACTATCAGAAAAATCAAAAAAATTAAAAATACAGAAAAAGATAAAAATATTCAAGAAATAGCAAATCATCAAGATCAAAATATTGGCATCCATCAAGAATTAAGACCTTTAAGAGATATGTTAACCCTACGAGTAGATGAACTTCATGGTAGTATTCAAAACCTCGCTCGTAGTACGTTAATTCTTTTGAGCTTAAACCTACTATTATCCAAATGGTGTCTAATAATCGGTTTGGGGAGCAAAACTCGAAGATCCTAATTTGCATCTTGCTAATTTTCTAGAGTTGTGTGCTACTTTTAAATATGATGGTGTTTCGGATGATGCTATTAGACTTAGACTTTCTCCTTTCTCACTAAGGGATAAAGCTAAAATATGATTACATTCGTTAGCACCTGGATCAATAAGAACTTGGGGTGAACTGTAACAAAAATTCCTTGCTAAATATTTTCCACCATCTAAGACTGCTAAGTTGAGAAATGATATAACATCTTTTTGTCAGTTTGAAGGGGAATCAATATATGAAGCATGGGAAAGATTTAAAGATCTCCTCAGGAAATGTCAACATCATGCGATACCAGATTAGTTAATAATTCAAACTTTTTATAATGGATTAGTTGGATCTCGTAGATCAATCATCGATGCTGCTGCTGGTAGATCATTAATGTCTAAACCATTTTTTGATGCTTATGCTTTAATTGAAGAAATGACTACTAATAATTTTCAATAGCCTTTTGAAAGGTTAAATTCTAAAAAGGTAGCCAGTTTTTATGAGAATGATGCTTTTACAATGTTAGCAAATCAAGTTGTTGCTGTATTAAGGAAGATAGACCAATTTGAGATGAATTTTTCTCAGCCAAATCTCATGATTGAAGAAAATTCATTAGGCCAAATGGTTGATTTTTATTCTTCACCAGAAACTGTGAATGCTATAATCAAACCTAACAACCCATATTCCAATTATTATAACCCAGGTTGAAAGAATCATCTAAATTTTAACTAGAATAACAATAATCAGGTTGGTGTTAATCAACAATGGGGGAACACCCAAGTAAACCCATTGGGGAATCGGAACAACCAAGGTAATAATAATAATAGATTAGCTTATCCTTCAGGTTATAACAATGCTTTACAAAATAAGGAGAAGAAGTTGTCTATGGAAGAAGTAGTATCACATATGGGAAATCAATTACAAATTCAAGGAGCAACCATCAGAAATATTAAAAATCAATTGATACAAATTGAAAATGCCTTAAGTAATAGATCCCAAGGAATGCTTCCAAGTAATACTGAAGTGAATCCAAAAGAAAAGAATAAAGAACAAGTGAAAGCAATTCAACTAAGAAGTGGAAAAGAATTGTAAGGTAGAGTTCAAAAAGAAACTGAAGTAGAGAAAGAAAGAATTGAAAGACCTAAAGAGGACGCTCCAAAAGGTTTTGAAAGACCTATTTCTCCACCTAAGGTTGATTTAGAAAAACCACCACCTCCATTTCCTCAGAGACTTCATCAACAAATGTTGGATAAGCAATTTTCAAAATTTTTGGAGATATTAAAGAAGCTTACCATTAATATTCCAATTGCTGAAGCCCTGGACCAAATGCCAAGCTATGCAAAATTAACGAAGGATATTCTTAATAAAAAGAGGAAGTATGAAGAAAATGAGACTGTTGCACTTAGTGAGGAGTGCAGTGCGATAATTCAGAAAAAGCTTCCTGAAAAACTTAAAGATCCTGGTAGTTTCATAATTCCATGTGCAATCGGAGAAAGATTTTGTGGAAAAGCTTTATCTGATTTGGGTGCAAGCATTAACTTTATGCCTCTATCAATATTTAGAAAACTGGGACTAGGAGAAATAACCCCAACTACTGTAACTCTGCAATTTGCAGATCGTTCGATCACATATCCTAAAGGAGTTATATAAGATGTTTTGGTAAAAGTGGATCAATTTATTTTTCCTGTGGATTTCATTGTGTTAGATATGGAGGAAGATAAAGAGATACACATAATTTTGGGGAGACCTTTTCTAGCTACAGACAGAGCCATGATAGATATGCAAAAAGGGGAATTAACGATGAGGGTTAATGATCAGACTGTTACATTTAATATTTCAAAATCGATGAAATATCCTGCTAGAAGCAAATAAGATGAGTGTTATAGGATGGATGTTATTGAATATTTAAGTGAATGTCATTTCAAATCAACTTATGAAGAAAAAGCTGAAAGAGAAGAATTTGAATATAAGCAAGAAGAGGAGTTATTTGATTCTGAAGATTTTCAAGAGGAAGATTTAAAGTTTGTTCGTGAAAGTTTTGAAGTGTTGGATATGACTGAGAAAGATAAATCTTATGGTCCATCAATTGGAAAACCTCTTGAACTTGAGTTAAAAATGCTTCCTGATCATTTGAAGTATGTTTTTCTAGGTGAATCCTCAACCTTGCCTGTTATAATTTCCTCTCAATTAACTGAAAAAGAAGAAGAGAGTTTTCTTGAAATTTTGAAGAAGCACAAGAAAGTACATGGACAATTGCTGATATTAAAGGAATCAGTCCTTCAACTTGTATGCACAGAATTCTTATGGAAGATAATTGCAAATAGCGAGTTGATCCCCAAAAGAGATTAAATCCTAACATGAAAGATATTGCTAAGAAAGAAATTTTAAAATGGTTGGATGCTGGAATTACCTACCCTATTTTTGATAGTGCATGGGTTAGTCCTATTCACCGTGTTCCTAAGAAAGGAGGAGTAACTGTGACTGTTAATGAAAAGAATGAAATGATACTAACAAGACAAGTTACAGGGTGGCGAATATGCATTGATTATAGAAAGTTAAACATTGCCACAAGGAAAGATCATTTTCCACTCCCTTTTTAGATCAAATGTTGGATAGACTGACTGAGCATAAATACTTTTATTTTTTGGATGGATATACTGGTTACCACCAAATTCAAATTGCTCCTGAGGATCAAGAGAAAACTACGTTTACCAGTCCTTATGGTACGTTTGCTTTTAGAAGAATGCCCTTTGGTTTATGTAATGCCCCTGCTACATTCTGTTGACCTCATTTTTGATGAGGTCTTTTGCTTCTCTCTTTAGTACTTAGGATCTGGCCTTAGGCTTTTCCTTTAACTAATCTTAGAGGACTAGGAGTGGAACTCACCCATTAGAAATTCAAACACTTCTTAATTCCTTGCAAACCCCACAAGCTTGATTGTAGAGCCCTATTCACCTAGAGGGTTGAAATCAAATGTGGAGGTTTAAAGGATGAGTTCCCTATAGGACTCTTTCGGCCTTAGGATTACCCCAGGTGGCTCGGTCCGGTGAGGGTCGACTTGCACGTACACTACACTCTCACACACATTCCAAGTCCTAAAACCACATTCTCACCCAACTTGACTTCCTGACTCATGTAGGCAATTCATATGGATGATCCTTAACCCCTGGCTAAGAGGGTTAGGAACAACATAGTGAATGCCTCAAATGAGTCCTCTCATGGCTCATATGGGCTTAATATGGCTTCATGGCTTAACCAAAGTGATTCCATTTTACTCAAATTTGATCAATATTCATTTTTCCAAAATTTCAATTTTTGACCTCCGGGGCCCCGGA
Organism: Papilionanthe hookeriana x Papilionanthe teres; assembly: GCA_022702705.1. Classification (NCBI taxonomy): domain Eukaryota; kingdom Viridiplantae; phylum Streptophyta; class Magnoliopsida; order Asparagales; family Orchidaceae; genus Papilionanthe; species Papilionanthe hookeriana x Papilionanthe teres. Next base: position 134,644,665 of record CM040421.1, on the reverse strand, counting down.
CCCACCAAACCTACCAAATGTTCTTGGAACTACCCAAAATTTGCAAAATTACCTAAATTACCCAAAAATCCTCAAAATCAATCCTAAAAATTTCCCCCCACTCAAATTGATCATCCATAGCCAAAAATACCAAAAATTCCAAAAGTACCCCCCAATACCCTCCGAATACCCAAAATGCCCCTCTTAGCCCAAAAATCCAAAAATTCAGAAAATTCCCAAAAAATTCCAGAAAACCCCAAATAATCCCAATTTCATTTTGTTCAACTACACCATGGGCCAATTTTGCCAACTTACCCCAATTTTACCAAAACCCCCTAATTTGACCCATTTTAAACCCAAGTGAACCCAATGTCAAACCAAACTACCCCAATTGACCTCAATTGTGGTCCAATTCAATTCTAAACTTCAATTCAATATCCCCAACATCAATTTAGACCAAGTTCAAGTCCAATTTGATTGACATTTAAGCCCAATTTCAATTTGAGGCCTAAGGCCCAATTTTGGCCCATGACCTAAACCTAACCCAAACCAACCCAATTCAACCCTAATTGGCCCCAAATCTTTTCTAAAGCCTTCCTAACACCCCCATAAACAAAACACTAACTTGATTTGCCCAAAATTTGGACCTAAATTCCACCCAAACCTAACCCAAAACCAAAATCTCTTAAATTGACCTAAGCCCAAACCTAACCCAAATGAGCCCAAATCCCAAAATTAAAGCCTTGTGACACTCCCATGAACATTTCTCAACATTGATTTTACATCAAATCCAACTTTAGCCCAACCTTAACCCAAGTTAGCCCAATTTGGCCCACCTTGGCCCCTTTACCAAAAGACCCCACATTGAACCCAATTCAATTCAAAATCACTTTAAATTTATTCCAAATCACTCATGACACATCCCTAAACTAAACCCAACATTTATTTGACATGGTCCTTAACAAAACTTTCATCCAAAAGCCCATTTTAAAATCCAAAAGCCCACTTCCATGAAGCCTTTAAAAGCCCACTTCCACCAAATTCAAAAGCCCAAAATCTATCCTAAAGCCCACATGACATTCTCATTTGTCATTCTTTTTAATCAAAACCACCCCCTATGTCCAAAATCCATCATGTTGATCAAACCAAAATGGCATCATGACAAATCCCATTAAAAGAATTCAAAATTTTCAAAATCCCAAAATCCATTTCCATGTAAATGAGCCAAGCCATCCCTAAGCCAAATGGAGTCCTTGGAGCCATGCACAAGCCACATGAAAGCCATGAAAGCTTTGACTTGTCACCACTCCCTAAATGGAAAAAGGAGGAAACCCTTTTATGATTCCCTTATGAATGATTAAACACTCTTATGTATCCCCTAATCTTGCTTAAGCCTAATTGTACTTGGATTGTGACTTGACCCCACTAATCAAGCTGACCCAAGTGACTTTCTCTTCAGCCCAAACCAGCCTTGGGAGGTGCACCTAGCCTAAACCATGAGTTGACCAAACCAAGCCCAAAATGACCTCTCCCCCATACCATTTAAATCAAACCCTTTACACATGTCAAACCCCAATTGATTGCACCAACTTCCAGCCCTGACCCCACTGAGTCAGATGGTGACCCATACCTGGCCGGCCAGCCACCACAGCCGCTGGAAAACACCATGGCCGAGAGCTCCATGTGAGCCAAAAAATTCAATTCCCCCTTGCTGAGCTGTCCCAACCCAAATGGACACCATAGCTGTTCTTCTCCTCCCCTGAGCAACTGATCCCAGCCTTCAAACCCCCCTGGGAAGCCCTCTAGCCATGCCTATTTAAACACCACCACTTCTCGGCCAAACAATGTGATGAACCAAACCTTACCAAAACTCTGCCAAAATCATTCCAGACCCCTCTCCAGACATAGAGAACTTGATCCCCACTGAAATCCAGCCCTAAAACCCTCTTTGTGAGCTCAATTTCTGAGTTGAAAATCCACCCAAAAAACAGGACACTTCACCATAGTGAGCCAATCTCCAAATTGATTGGTCCTACACCTTCACCAGACCAAGAGGAGAAGTTCCCTAGCAAAAGCCCCCTCACCAGGCCAGCCATTGCTTCCATCCTCCAAGCTTTGTGATCGGCCTTGGTCACTTTCATACCTAGACAATTCCCCAGAGCCAAAGACTTCATCTGGAGCTTGCCTGGACTCAATCGAAGGTGACACAACTCTCAGATCGAAGATTCACTTCTCTGAGCAAAGGTATGAACTCACTCTTCCTCCCGAGCTTCCAGTGATTCTCCATTTTGTTTAAGTTAATTTCATAGCCTATAAACTGTATGGATGTGTTCGCCTCTTCAAGAAGAATCCATAGAGCATAAGGACACAAAAATCCATTGAGAATAGAGTGAGATCTTAAGGTTTTAGTGTTGACGGTCACGGGAACACACCAGTCGTAGACGATGACCAGGAGCCATTGGATCACGCGTATATCGAGTGGACGGTCGAGATCAAGTCGGACTGCGCGATGGTACATGAACCGCGGGATGCGTGGCTGCTGACTCAAGTGGCGGCGTCGAATGGGAGCGCGACACGTAGGGGCTTCGGAGCTGCCGAGGTTGACGTGGTGCCGCGTGGATAAGTAGGAAATTAGGGTATTTTTGAATTATTTAAATGCCCTGAACTTCAAAAATTCATATCTTTGTATAGAAAATCACAAAAATAAAATAAAAATACCCTCTTGCTTAGTAAACAGAGGAGAATAATGTGGAAAAGAAATCAAGTTAATTGGATAAGTATTTTATTTTTAATAATTTATTTACTGTTTCTAATGTTTTTATTCTTCATTTGCATAGACAATTCACCATGGCATTAGACCATAGAGCTTTTGAAGCCTCTGACCTTGGGAACATTCCCTGAAGTTTTCAAGGTCAGAGGCCATCTCTGTGAAGAGTTATTGATTTTTCAAGTTCATGTCACTATTTTAGGTATTTTAATTCGAATAATTAGCATGTTGTAAAATAAATTCTAGGAAAATTTGGTAATGTTTCTTAGGACCAGAGGACCCTATGAAAAATAAATTTTGAGTTAATTCATTCATAATAACCTTAATTGGCCTAAACCCCTAAAATTGAATTTGAATTAATTAGGGTTAACCACACATTAAATTGACTTGAAAATAATTCTCCACTGATCTTTAGGATCAGAGAGACATCACATAAAAATTTGGAATCAATTGGAAATGTTTAACCCCACTAAATGGATTAATTAAGTCATATAACTAAAATTAAACTTTAAAAATTCATAACTCCAAAAATACTTTTCAAAAATTCACAAAAATGATTTTGGAGCTTCTCTGATATTAGAGGAGTTCAGGAAAATTACAATTAGAATTTTCTAAAAAAGTTGATTTTTCACAATATTTTAATATTTTAATAATTAAAAAAAATAATAAAAATCATAAATATATTAAAAATCATAAAAACGTCACATTTTGACTCCTAATCATTTAGGAACAAACCAAATATTTTTCCAAAGTCCCTAGGATAAGATATTGAATTTTAAAGGCTTAATGTAATTTTTAATATTAAAAAAATGAATTTTCAACATTTTTTCACTAAAATAATTATAATAAATCAAACAAAAATTATTAAATTATAAAATGTATTTCTCTGAACTCCTTGAGGTCAGAGAAATTTAAGAAAAATATAAAATCTATTTTTCAACTTTTATTTTATTTTAAAATTAATTAATACTCTAAAACTCAAAATAATTATAATAAACAAAATATAATTCAAAAAATCACAAAATTTGGTCCAAGTGGTCCTCTGGTCATTAGGAACATCCCATAATTTTCTCAAGGACAAAAACCTTTCCTTGGTCATGTTGTTGAATTTTCTTCGAAAACCCTTATTTTCTACTAAAAATAATTATATAAATAAATCAAATTCAGAAAAAATCACATTTTCTCCTCTAATGTCTTAATTGAGAAATGAGTGAGGTGACATAAAAATTTCAAATTCATTTGAGCTCAATTTAGTGAGTTATGAAATAAATAAGCTTAAAAGGGCATAAAGGTAATTAAAAATTTTAACCCTTAATTAAAACTTTAGGTTTAATCAAAATGGGGGATAAAATATTTGATTTTAATCTTCTCTTGGATGATTGAAACTTAGGGAAATTAAGGGGTAGAGACACATTAAATACTTTGAAAATATCAAAATGAAACTTTAATTAATTAAATGATTTAAGTTTTGGAAAGAATATATTTAAATTTGGATTATTAAAATAGGGATATTATTAAGAGGATATTTATTCTTTAATTTAAAAATCCCTAAATAAGTCACTTTAACAATATTTAATTCTTAATTAAAAATTAAAATAATAATTCAAATTAACAATTAAAATTAAATTTAAAATTAAATTAAAATTAAATTAAATTAAATTAAATTAAAATTAAATTAAATTAAATTAAATAAAGTTAAATTAAATTAAAATCAAATTAAATTAAAATTGAAATTAAATTGAATTAAAATTAAAATTAAATTAAAAATTAAATTAAATTAAATTAAATAAAGTTAGATTAAATTAAAATCAAATTGAATTAAATTAAAATCATTTAACAATAAACCTAAATGAAATCATTTAGAATTAAATCCAAAATAATTTGAACACTATTCCAAACTTAAAATTATTAATTAAAACCTCATAATCAAACTAAAACACTTTAAACCATTAACTCAAACTTTAAAATTAAAAATGATTAAAATTCTCGATAAATCAACTTGCCCTTAAAGGCTTTAATTATTATAACTCTTAGATAAAGTATCAAGTGAGATGTTACTTCATTCATCAGGAAATCAAATACTTAAGTTCACTGAGCAAGAAACAAAGTTTAACTAAACTCCTGGATGATTAATTCACCTGTGCGATTAAATTTACTTGGACTTAAAATAATCCCAAAAATATTGAAAAGATGTTTAGGACTCGTCCTAAGCACTTCCTCAATATGACGGGATGTTTTAGAAGAACAACTAAATTTAATTGTTCTTTGATGAAGAAAATCATCCTTAATCAAAACAAAACAACCTAGACGTCATAGGAGATGATTAGCAATAGGATTAGGAATTTGGTAGACAACCAAAACCCTTCCCTTAGCTTTACCTAGGTATTTCCTGCAAAAATATATTTGAATGCCTTAACATGTGTTTTAAGTGCAGCTTAGGATGATGGGAAGACCCTCCAGGTACGCTTTTATTTAATTGCAATTTACTTTATTGCAATTTACTTACATGCACTGTACTTTACTTTTTCTTGCATGATAAATAAAACTGTTGCATGAAAACCAAAACCTTTAGGATAGTCCCTAAACTGAAACCAAAACTAAATTAAAAGTCATTGCAAGATAAAACTCACCGCCACAACATTCCAAAATATAAAACAACTCAAAATTTAATCACAAACGTAACAACAAAACTACAATTGCAACTAAATTAAAATGTCTCGTTGAATGATCGGGAATACCTCGGATGATGTAACCCACTTGTTGCTAACGAGATTTCCCACGGTCTAAATGAAAGTGTGGAACTCATTCAGTTGAGTTTAGCAAATTCATCTGGACTAAGTGAATTCGATGAAAATAACGGTGCCGGGATGACGGAACCGTGGGATCTTAATCGGTTATGTTTAAACAACTTTAAGATTTGTTTTAATTAAAATATTAAAAACACTTGGATTTTAAGATTTTCTCTAAACCAAAACACTTATCTCATCTCCTGATTTATGACTTCTAAAACTAAACCTCTGCAACAACAAGGAGCTCGGAGCATGGTGGGCAACACGGCCATCATCTTCAGCAAAACTCGGGTCTACTTCAAATAAACTTTCTTAGTTTTAAATAACAAAGCCATTTCGAGATAGTTTGCCTAGTGCAACATAAATCCTCAGCTTTTCGTTAGGCATTTGCATAATCATGTTATGCAAATTAAGCCCTAACCTATTTTAGGACTCTGAGGTAGTCGTTTGGTACGACATAAACCCTCACATCTTCGAGGCTATTTATATGATCATGTCATATAAATATAAGTCCTAAGTAACTAAAATTGGCATGATTGAAACATTAAATAAACTCCCAAATTGAAGCCAAACAATAGGATAGTTTGGGAAGTTGCCAAGATTCTTCTTGGATCCTTAGCTTCTCCTACTTCTCTTGCTTTGGATTCTTGAAATAAACTGTTCCGAATTTGAGCTAATCCCTATTGAAATTTTCAAAATCCAATCCTTTGAAAACCTTAAACTTTGAAATTCTTGAGAGCAAAACCACTGATCATTATCGAGAGTTTTCTTAAATGATTCCCGTCATTTAAGATGTAATTAACTACAGGGGCCCTCCCTTATAGGAAACTTCAAGAACCCAGGTAATATAAACCCTGCTTAATTCATTTATATTAAGCAGGGGAACTTGTCTGCTTATAAAATTGGTTCGCAGACCAAACGGATGTCACAAATCTTCTAGTTTATTTAACCGAGCCCCATCATCAAGCAGTGTGTCTATTCTTCGGAATAGATACATGGTTTGTGATGCGGTGCTCGTTTATATAAACTATTTGAGATGTGAGATCGGTTTGATTTTCATATCTTAAAATTTTCAAACTTAAAATTATTTTCAAAAATTTAATACTACTTTTCAAATTATTTATTTAAATTAAATTAAAAATTTGCCGACAATTTCTGTAGGCGACCCCCTTTTCAAAATACAACACAAACCTAAAAATATGCCGACACATTTCAGAGATGTATGATGGCTATTTTTGTGATTTAATTGAAAAACAGATTGAAGTTTTTATGGATGACTTTAGTGTTTGGAATTTCATTTGAATCATGTTTAGAACATCTATCTAAAGTTTTAAAACGCTGTGAAAAAACTAATTTGGTCCTTAATTGGGAAAAATGCCAATTTATGGTAGCAGGAGGAATTGTTTTGGGACATCGAATTTCAGAAAAAGGTTTGGAGGTAGATCTTGCAAAAATTCAAGTTATATCTAATTTACCTAGCCCAACCAATGTAAGGGGAATTAGAAGTTAATTAGGACATGCTGGATTCTACAGGTGTTACATCAAAGACTTTTCAAAGATTACAAATCTTTTATGTTGTTTACTGGAAAAGGATGCAATTTTTAATTTTGATGATGATTGCCTCAAAGCTTTTGAAAAATTAAAAGAAAATTAATCACTGCACCTGTAATAATTTCACCAAATTGGGAAAAACTTTTTGAATTAATGTGTGATGCTAGTTATTATGCTATTGGTGCTGTTTTGGGTCAAAAATATGATAAAATTTTCAAAGTAATTTATCATGCTAGTAAAACTCTGAATGAAGCTCAAATTAATTATACCACTACTGAGAAAGAGTTATTAGCTATAGTATTTGCCTTTGATAAATTTTGATCATATTTAATTGGAACTAAATGTGTGGTGCATACGGATCATTCTGCTATTAAATACTTAATGAAGAAAAATGATGCAAAAACAAGACTGATAAGATGGATTCTTCTTTTGTAAGAATTTGATTTTGAGATAGTAGATAGGAAGGGTTCTGATAATCAAATTGCTGATTATTTTTCCAGGCTTGAAATTGAAAAATCTCTCTGTGATATTGAAGAAATTAATGAACATTTTCCTGATGAAAAATTGTTCACTGTTAAAGATTTGCATGTTCCGTGGTATGCAGACATAGTAAACTTTATTGTTAGTAATATTATACCCTATGGTTTGAGATATCTTGAAAAGAAGAAATTTCTATCTGATGCTAAGACTTATTTTTGGGATGACCCATTTTTATATAAACAAGGAAATGATTTTATAATTCGAAGATGTGTACCTTTGGAAGAAACTTATGAAATTATTCAAAAATGTCATGATTATGATCATGGAAGACATTTTGGATGTGATAAAACTACATAAAAAATATTACAATCAGGATTTTATTGGCCTATAATTTTTAAGGATGTGAATGTTTATATTAAAAACTGTGATAGATGTCAGCGTGTAGGCAATATTTCTAGAAGAAATAAGATGCCCCTCAATTATATGTTGGAAGTTGAAATATTTGATGTTTGGGGACTAGATTTTATGAGACCATTTACACCATCTTTCAGAAATGTTTATATTTTGATAGCAGTAGACTATGTTTCGAAATGGATTGAAGCTATTGCTTTACCTCGATGTGATGCTCAAAGTGTTGCAAAGTTTTTATAAAAGAATATATTTTGCAGATTTGGAATACCAAGAGTAATCATAACTGATGGGGGAAGTCATTTTAGAAATGCGATTATTAGGAAGTTAGCAAAGAAATATCATATTAATCATCGCATTGCTACTGCTTATCATTCGTAGACAAGTGTTTTGGTTAAGTTATCCAATCATTAAATTAAATGAATATTGGAAAAAATTGTTAATCCAAATAGAAAGGATTGGTCAATTAAACTGGATTATGCTTTGTGGGCCTATAGGACTACTTACAAAACACCTATAGGAATGTCCCCAAATAGGCTGATTTTTGGAAAAGCTTGTCATTTACCTTTTGAACTTGAGCATAAAGCATATTGGGCTATTAAAGAGTTCAATTATAATTTGAAAGATGCTGCTGAAAAGAGATTATTGAAATTGAATGAGCTTGAAGAAATAAGGAATGAATCTTATGAAAATGCTAAGATTTATAAGGAAAAGATGAAGTTATGGCATGATCGGAAGATTCTTACTAAAAATCTTGTACCAGGAAAAAAAGTTTTGTTGTATAATGCTAGATTGAGAATATTTTCTAGAAAACTTAAGTCCGGGTGGATGGGTCCATTTATTGTGATAAAAGTTTATTCTTGTGGAGCTGTAGATATTCATGATCCTAAGACTGAAAAAATATTTAAAGTTAACGGACAAAGACTTAAACCACATTTTTCAGTCAATAAATCTAAATCTGATGAGAATTTAATGTTGGGTCACTCAGAATGAGTTCTGGGTATGTCAGGTTGAAGATGTTAAAACAAGCGCTTTGTGGGAGGCAACCTATATTTATCGGTGTGCTTTGCTTTATATTTGTTTTGTGTGTTTTGTTTGCTTTGTTTGGTTTGTTTTTATGTTTTTAGTGGTAGTGATTTGGAGTTTTTAAACTTAAGTAGAGTTTATTTGACCTTAATTGATGATTAAGAGAAGTCAGAATAAAAATTTGGACACTTAGCGGACCTGTGCTAAATTGTACACTGGCGGCTAAGCGCCGACTAGTTGGCGCTTAGGCGCCACAGTTATAAAAAATGTGAAAAATGTGGATCTAGAAGCCTAGATCGTGGGGGAGAAGTTTTGGGAGTTATTTAGGAGTTTCTAAACGTCTTGGGGAATATTCTAGCATTTCCCAAGTCTATAAAAAGGATCTAACTTAAGAAAAACACTTGCTCCAAGTCCTATTTTCATTTATGAGGATCTAAGAAGAGAATTTTGAGTGCATCATGTCTTCCTGGGAGAACGAGATGAAGAAGAAGCAAGATTCTGAGAAAAGTAAGATCATTACTGATAGTGCTAAGGAGTTATTTATTGGATATCTCGCTGTTAGTATTCAAGGTATTGCAGAAATAATTGCAAAAATTGAAGCCCGAGTGACTTCGATGGAAGCAAAGACCAATGAAACTAACCTGCATTTGTATCACATGGGATGGCAACTCAAGATGCAATTCAATCATTCACGGTACGTGGAAGAAATAGATAAGGCAATGTTTGTAAAGAATAAATGGATTGAAGAAGATGATGTAAGAATGAACAATGATCGCCCGTTCTATCAAATTTATATTCCAGAAGGGTCAAATGAGAATAATAGTGGTCCTGGATATATTCTGCCTAATGGAGAATGGAATTAAGAGTGTTTTGTTTGTTTAATGTTCTTATGTGTTATGCTTAGTGTTCTTGTGAGTTCATGTTTGGTGTGTTTAGTGTTATTTATTTAAGTATTAACTAAGCCTGATGAAGTGATGGTTACATCCTAGAGATATATACTTATCAGTCTGAGATTAAAGTCTCTTGTATTTTGAGAATTTCATCCTTTATGTTTGGATAGAAATTCTAGTATTGTATTAAATGTTATGTTTATTTTAATATAAGTTTGTGTTTTTGTGAAATTTGTGTGGAATCAATGGTTATTTAACTTTGATTTAGAGTATTGGAAGATTTATGGGGAGAAATAATTATTCTGGAGTAATTAAAGGTACTTAACAAAGTGCTTTAGTGCATAAACCATAATTATGAAAATTTGGGTACTGGCGGCTAAGCGCCAGAGTGTCGGCGCTTACGCGCCAGATTTCGCGGTTAAGCGCCAAAAGTTCGCGCTCAGGCGCCAGTTCGCGAATATTGGTTCCCGAAAGTTAAAAACCCGAAAATTGCCATTTTCAACCGCCCCATCGTCTTCAACCTTTTTTTACCGCGAAAGAGGAGCTTAGGGTATCATTTTGTGGATCATTTAAGAGCCGATCTCAACAAAAATTGTTAGAATTGAATCCCTTGAGGTAAGAGCACTACTCCTAAGTAAAAATTTTTTATTTTCACCGTGTATTTTGAGTACATTATGGAAAATCTTAAAATCACTATTCATGGTGAAAATTTGAGGAAAAACTTGAGAAATTGCTTAGATTTAGTGAAAATATCTTTTGGAAGCTATTTTAGCAAGTTTAGTTTGATTTTGGAATTCATGGTGAATTTTTCGTGAATTTTTAGAGATGGCTCCAAAATTAAAGCGTGCACGAGAAAAGATGAAGTTTGATTCTGACAAATTTATTAGTATGAGGGCTGAGAAATGATACGTCGATGCATTGCAGTCACGTAAGTTGATTCCTGAGCGTGTGTTTAGTAAGCCAGGAGAGGTGATTGAAGATATGATTGCTAGAAGAAACTGGGAGAATTACTGTTGCTTCTCCACTGTTGCTGTTGTTTTTGTGGTTAGAGAATTTTATGCAAATTTACCTGCTGCAGAAGTGAATCAAGTGATGGTTAGAAGGCAGGAGGTCAACTTTTCTTCTGGTGCAATCAATACTTTTTAAGGACTACCTCTTGACATATTCTGTTTTTATTCTAACTATCATCCTTTGGAAGGAGAATTAGATGAGATCATGGAATTTCTGATTAATGGAAGAGGGTTATGGAAAATAACAAATGATAGAAGAGTGAACTTTCCTGCTTCCAAACTGAATGCCATTTCTAAGGCGTGGCATTATTTTATCTCATCTAAGTTGTTACCTTCGAGTCATACTAGTGAAGTAACGAGAGAAAGAGCTATGTTGAACCATTGTATTCAGCAAGGGAAGCCTATTGACATTGGAAGTATAATTTATGATTATGTTTTGAACTGTGCTAGATCAACCACTACTGCAGGTATGAGATTTCCTTCCTTTATTAATTCACTATGTGAACGATCTGAAGTGAAGTTTGAAACCTGGGAAGAGGTATTTCAGCCATTGAGACCAATTACTAGTGTAAATGTTGGTTCTTACACTGTACATTCATAGTTTGGTTGGAAGGAGGATTTGGTAGGGCTTCTACTGCTTCTATTTCTGCTGCATCTACTTCTCGTGCTACTACTTCACGTGCTTCGTCATCTATCGATTCACAGTATCGGTTTATTAAGAATGATTTTGAAAAAAGTGAGTCTTACTCGAGAGCATATGAAAGATATGGATGGTAAGCTGGATAATGTGGAGAGATAAATTATAAAACATGATGAATATGAGGAGAGTTATCAGAAATATTTGGATAGATTGATTAGATGTGATCAGAGTGTCGAGATGCCACCTCCTCCATTCTACATACCTTATGTGCCATCCAGGGATTGGAACGACCAAGATGATGATGATGAGGATGAAGAGTAGATGTATGTTGTTTGTTTTAGTTATTGTGTAGTTATACTGTGTTACTGTGTACTTTATCTAGTGTTTTGTTTGATGATTGTGTTGTGATGTGAACCTTGATAGTATGCAGATTGTAGTTGTACTATTTTTCTATTATGCATACTCAGATGTATTGATGTTGTTGTGTTGTTGTTTTATATGTTGTTTTGTGGTAGTGTGTGAAATAGTAAATTTTTTTTTATGAGTATGTTATGTCAGAGTTTTTAGTAGTGTATACTTTAATTCAAGAACTGTTAGGAGATTATAAACCACTATTAGGAACTTCTACTAAGGAAACTGCATATTTAAAATTTTTCAAATTCCACTACTATCTGTTATCTGTATCAGTGTGTTATTTTAGTTGGTGTGTATTTGCTTTGAAAACCTCCACTACTGTAGAAGTCTTTTTGAAATTTTTACTTTTTTATGTATAAAAAAATAAATATGTTTTGAAAAACTAAATTTGATTTCAGTTTACTCCTGTTATTTAAATTGTTATACTTGCATATTAGGATATTAAAAATTCCTGCAAGCATGATATATCAGTTTTTATTTTTCACTCATATATCATTTCTTATGCTTAAATGTTTTATCTTAATTAAAAAAATTAAATTTTGGGGGGGGGGAATTTTAAAAACAAATATTTTTCAAAAACCTAAAATTTTATTTGATTCTCAAGAATACTTAAATATAAATCATATTTTTTATTGAGAACAATTATGTACAAGAGGTTATATTAGGGGAACAAAATTTTGAATATAGAAATGAATAAAAGAATTTAGTTAAAATTTATAGTAATCATGAAAAACTTAGTTAAATTTTTCTTAATGAAGAGGTGTTAAATAAAGTTAAACTATCTTTAGTAAGAAGTTTTGTATTTTTGGATAAATAGAATATTTGACTTTTATTCTTCAAAGCTTAAATTTATTTTATTAAAGAATAATTTTCAAATACTATTATTATGATTTTTAAGTAAAAGATGTATATCTGGCCTTTATTTTAATTGGAAGGGTGGAATTCAAAATCATTAAAGGTCTATTCAGATATAGTAATCCTTATAAAAAAAATAAAATAAAAAAAGAGAAAAAGCAAAAAAAATAGTATATGAAAAGGGAGGAGAAGCTTGAGGATTTAAGGGCCTAATCAAAAATTGGTTTCATACCTAAAATTTAAGATTTAAGTTCAGAGAAAATCTAAAGCTTAAGGTTATAATATAGTAAGTAAAAATTATTTTCAAATAAAAATTTTTAAGTGAGAAAAATAAGTGTTTGAATCCTATATTTTGAAGAATCTACAAATATTTCTGAAATAGATAGAAACTTATATTTGTCATTTTCCTTTACTTAAGAACTTTCTAAACTTTAAGTTGGTTTTAATTACCGAAATTTTTTCTAAATTAGACTATTCCATTTCTAGAACAAAATTTTGTTATCTTCCTAAGAAACTCATTACATAATTTGCATGCTAAAATGTTTTATGAGATTAACTGTCACTTGAGGATAAGTAACATTTTAAGTTTGGGGGATTTTGATACACCTAAAATATATAGTATTTTTATGCACATTTTTATACCTATTTTTAATGATATTGCACTTTAATGGAAGGTATTTTGTATTTTTCTTGCAGGTATGATGAAAATGGATGGTCATGATGAAAGAAGCTAAATTGGATCAAATTTAAAGCAAAAAAAAAGATGAAAAATGAAAATTTGGCACTGGCGGCTAAGCGCCGCTGAGCCGCGCTTAGCCGCCACAGTTAAAAATCGAAATTCAAATGAATTTGGCACCAATTTCATATAGGATGGGATGCAACTCTTGGTGGTAACTACCATAACTTCCTTTGGGCGGCAAGTTTGAATGAAGGGGTGCATTCCTTGGTAGATACATTGAATCTGGACACATTTTGAAGAGACACCAAGGCACCTTTTGGTTTACTATTTAAAGAGAGTATTAGGAAAGATTAGGAGACTCTTCCTTTGCATTTTGAAGGGTTCTTTCTTTCTTTCTTTTTTTCTTCCACTGCATTTTAAGAGTTTTTATTTTAGAGTAGGAGTAGAGAGTAGAAAGGAGAAGAGGGTCAAAGTGAAGTCTTCTTCTTCCCACCTCTTTTCTTTATTTTAGTTTAGTTTTTATTGAAGTCTGAATTCTATATTCTGAGTCATCGGAGTTGGGAGACTTGCTCTGAGGAGTAGTTTAGCGAAGAGTCAAAGTTTCAGAGGAACTTCCTTAGTCTTGTGGACAGGATTTTCAGATAAGTGTTTACTTTTAATCTTTATATTAATACTTGTTTTAGTTTGTTATTTTTCTTATTGTTTTTAATTTCAAATCAATGTGTTTTTATATTTCTCAATGCATTCTGAGTAGTTTACTTTATCTTTTTCTTTCTTAAATGGAGAAGTAATTAATTTACAAAGAATTGTTGTGGAAGTTATAAGTGTTTAAAAGTTGGAAGAAGTTGTGAAGATTGATTCTAAAAACTTTGTTTACTTCTTAATTTGACCTGTTAAGTTGTAGAATTTCTTGAGATTATGTAAGATCCAATGCGGTATTATCTCATGAAAGTTAGTAAGAATCACATGCAATTATATGGGTGAGAATTGTAGTCCATATAATTGAATTTAATATTAGAATATATTTTTATAAAATGGAGTAAAATTAGAGGATTTTAGATTGACAGGCTAAAACCCCCTAATTTGGTTTGAAGGTTTGAGTTTTGTTATGAGAAGTTAGTCCCCGGTGGTGGGAATCGAGGGAACTCTAGAGTGAGAGACCGGTATCTTCCCCGCCTAACCTTGTTCAAAATAATAAAAATTTCAAATTAACCTATGTTCTTTATAGAACCAAGTAAGGGTAAAGAACACATTTGCTTCTATCTGTCACAACAAATTTGAATAATTTCACAACAATACTTTATAAATTATTACTACTTCATAAAAGGAAAGAAAAAGATATTCTAGTTAATAGTAGTTTACATCGAGTATTATTAGTTTTTATAATTTCTTGCTTAACATTTTATTAAGAAAATTTTAAAAGACAAATCAACTTTCAAAACTTTTCAAAATCAAGACATATTTTTTCGAAAACAATTAAAGAAAGTAAAAAAAGATAATTTTCTGATTCCTTTAAAAATTTTTACATTTTCCCTGTGGGTTCGATATCTTGGGGCTTAATCAAAAAGTCATATATTACTTGATAAACGATACGTATACTTGCGTAGTATCCCATATTATAAAATCATAATTTTTATATCTAAATCATCGGCGCATATATTCCTAGCGGCCCAAGATGTTGGCGGTGTTTTTCGGGAATCAAGTTTTTAGTGTCGTTACATTTACAGGACAGTATCAAGTTTTTGGCGCAGTTACATTTATCGGGGATCAGTAAACTGCAGTGTTTATTACTACAACCTAAAATTATTTAGGCAAGCCTACATGCAACCTCATGCTCATAACATGATCTGTGATTGTTCTGTTCATGTGCTCAGCCACGCCATTTTGCTGTGATGTCCTTGAAAAAGTGAAATCATGCCTGACTCCCTTTGTAGCATATAAATTCTTGAACTTCTGATCATGATACTCACCATCATTATATGATCTAAGACACTTCAGTTTCAAGTAAGTCACATTTTCTACCGTAGCCTTTAATTTCTAAATGATTTTAAATACATCAATTTTTTTTACTTTAAGAAGTAAGGCCAAACCTTTCTCATGGATCATCAATAAATGTTACAAATAGATGGAAACTTTAATGAATTGAACTGCAATTGGACCCCATATGTCAGTATGTACCCCATACGTCTTTAGAGAAAGAAACTTTCTTCTGCTTGTCATATATACCGTCTTCACAAAAATCCAGATCAAATGATTTCAAATTTTGAGGTTTATTTTTAGAAAGTATGGACTTCAGACATTTCTTTCTCATATGGCTAAGTCTATGGTGCTACAGACCTCCATCCACCTTAGTTCCAGCAAATTCAATAAAATCAGCCATTTCATTGATCAAGTAAAGATCATCATCAATGTTGCCCTGATCCATCACCAGTGCCCCCATGGTCACCTTCTACACACCACCCTTGAAAATAGTCATGAGTGCAGACTTTACTAGCTGGCTTAAAGAAAATGAGACTTTCATCATGTCTAACTTTAACTAGCTTCGTGTAAGTCGGCCCCTTCTCGAGCAGGCCGCAGGCGATCTAGGCCAAAAGAGTCATGGGAACTCATCCTTTAAGCTTCCACATTTAATGACCTGCTGGGTGATTAGGGGTCTACAATCGAGTTTGTGGAGTTTGCGGGGAGCTAAGAAGTGGTTTGAATTTCTAAGTGGTGGGTCCCGATTCTAGTCCTCGGGGATAGTCGAAGGAAAACGCTGAGGCTAGATCTTTAAGTACTAGAGAAGAAGATACATCGAAAATGAGGTCGACAAATGGACCCCCGATAGGTGTGGTGTGCTAACCAAGCACACCACGCGTGACGTTGACAAAAGATCAACAAAACCAACACGGATATCCCGAGTGACAACCTTGGGGCCAGTAGAAGAATTTCCGGCAGGGAGTGTCGAGTGTATCTCGAGGCCCGGAGATCCACGAACTCTCGGCGGGAAAAGGAAAAGGAGGTGAATCTGATCACATGATGCGGGGAATTTCGATTTAAATTTTGTTTCATTTCATGTTGAAGTCATGATGTGTAAGTTTAGATTTTGAGTTTTAATTTAGATTGAAGTTTGATTTAAAAATCGATTTGAAATTTGGATTTGAAGTTTGGATTCGAAACGAGGATCGATCCGGGATAATGGAGAAAATTGGAATCGGGGTACCGACGTAGAATGAGAATCGGAGGTTTAAGTGTTGATTGAAGGGGTTGAGAATCGAAATTTAGGTACGTCTCGAAAGTTTAAAGAAGCTGAATCGGGTTAGTCTCGGAGGTTTAAAGAAGAGCTGGAATGCGGATTCCAGGTCTCGAAGGTTTAAAGAAATTGGAATGCGGTTCGAGTCTCGAAGGTTTAAAGAGAAATGGAAGCCCGGTTCCAATCTCGAAGGTCTAAAGAGAAATGAAGGCGGTTCCCGATCTCGAAAAGGTTTAAAGAGAAGCTAGGCGGGTTCCCGATCTCGAGAGGTCTGAAAATGGAAAGCTGGTTCCCGATCTCGAAGGTCTAAAGAGAAATGAAGCTGGTTCTCGATCTCGAAGATGCAAGGAAGCTGGGCGGTTCCACGATCCCGGAAGATGCAGAGAAATGGAAGCGGTTCGATCTCGAAGGTACGAAATGGAAGGCGGTTCCCGATCTCGAAGGTCTAAAGAGAAATGGGCGGTTCCAATCTCGGAGTTTAATGAGAAATGGAAAGCTGGTTCCAATCTCGAAGGTCTAAAGAGAAATGAAGCGGTTCCAATCTCGAAGGTTTAATGAGAAATGGAAAGCTGGTTCCCGATCTCGAAGGTTTAATGAGAATTGGGCGGATTCCCGATCTCGAAGTTTAAAGAGAATTGGAACGAGGTTCCAATCTCGAAAGTTTAATGAGAATTGGAAATGGATTCCGATCTCGGAGTTTAAAAATTGGAGCAGGGTTCGATCTCGAAAGTTTGATGAGGTGGAAATAGATTCCAGTCTCGGAAGTTTAATGAGAATTGGAAATGGATTCCAATCTCGGAAGTTTAATGAGAATTGGAAATGGATTCCAATCTCGGAAGTTTAATTGTGTGAAGAGAGGCCGATCCCATGTCATCGGAACCAAATCGAATGGCTTCCGTGGCTCATTGTCGATAGACACAGTCGATCTCCATACGGGAAGAAAGGTAGGCCACGAAAGTCGAAATGATTTTGATGTGACGAAAAAAAAAGGTTTAGGGTTCTGAAATTGAAGTGTGGGTCTCTTATGAGGAAGAGTTGTCCCGACGGGGAAATTGAAAGCTTCTTGGAATAAATTTCGATTTGGAGTTGATTTGAAATGTTTGAAAAGATGAATTTAGAGTGGGATACGTTTGAGATTCATTTTCATTTTGTAATCACTAACTTTCAATTTTTTTTAGCTGTGTATTTATTATTCATGTGAATTTTATTTAGCGTTCACGTGGATTTTGGGGTATTTTTATGTTTGGATTTTTAAGGAAAAATAATTCTCACTTATTATTTATATTTTTATTTTCTTTTTTTATGTTATTTTATTTTTATTATTATTTTTTTTTCTTTTCGATTTCTTTGTTCGAAGTTCGTTTAACTTTAATGGCGTTACGTCAATTTGCACAAAAGAGGTGAAGGCGAAATTGTGACATGGTCACTTTCATTCAATCATGCGAAGATACATCATACGACTCGATGCGGAATACATGCGTACGATCGTATAGGCCTAAACGAACTTCTGTATGATCTTTGTTGATCCATCCAACGGGGGTATCTTTGTCAAAAATCCATGTACGAATAGTGAGGTACATAGTCCAATAACATCTGCTCCAAGACATCCTTGGCGAGGATGCCGTATGGATGTACGTTGGAGGTGTGATATTTTCCATGTAACTCGCGGCTCATGGAGTCGAGAGGCTCTCTAACTGCGGGTCACGAAAATTTGATGGTAAGGTGCTTGCATTTTGTCGTCCATCCTTACGAAAGTAAGCGGAATCCCGCTTCCTTTGGTACTCCCGGTGTCACCAATGTTTAGCGACATGCGCTCGTTGCCCTTCGGTATCATGACGGAACTGCCGACGTGTGTCTTTGCGGCCCTCGGAACTCACCTGGGCTGTATCGGTCGAGATCCGAACATGATATTACACTCATTCGAGCTTGTGCGAAAGGTGCGACAAAGTCGTGATGATGTTTATGTGCGGGGGAATGTAGTCACCCTTCTTGTAAATGTTAATGATACGGCTTGTGGGTATGCGATATGTGGCGGTAACCTCCATGTTATCATTCTTTTTACCATCCTTTTAATGACTAATGGCATTGGATCCACCTGGCCATGACGGAGTATCCTGGTAGGTTTCCTTCTTTTTGTCTTACGCGAAGTTGTAGCAGCATCCACATTGTATTGTAATCCTCCCCTTTCACGGCATCCATCTCGGGGTTCGAGTAAGTGTTTTCTCTTAAGCGGCTTTGCTCGGCCCATCTTTTCCAAATCCCGGATGGAGTCCACGATTTGTTGTTGTTCGTATTCGAGAATACGTACGTATGTAACTCGAGGCCTTCGAGTATATTGATCATCTTTGCCTCGATTCTCTCGAAGTATTCGAAAGTTTTCTTCTCGACATTATTTGTATTCTTTCTAGCTCGTATTACGGAAAAATTTGCAAATGGCGAGGCACAGTGACGTCTTGTGGGATATATGGCTCAATCCCTTCACGTTGTCCGCATACCTCGGCTCCTCGAGGATGATGTCCGTCGGGACATCTGGGAGTCGCTTACGCGACAAGGTCATGCATTGCGGTGACTTTATGCGGTGGCGTAGTAGCCTCCTTTCTTCTACATTCTTCTTGAGATTTCCCTGGTTTCTTCTATTATCCTCGGAGTGGCCTCCTTCCTTCGAGTTCTGGTGAAGTGGTGTCCTTGAAGTGTATGTCTTGGCGTGCCAGCGCTCTCGTCGCGGTACGTGCTAATTTAGTTAACATCTTGCGGATACGGTGATTTTTATTCCTTCGTTCGGGATTCTTTGTGAGAGTAGCTCTTCGTATTTCCTAAGTTTACGTAGGCGCGTGTGTGAGCACATGCCCACCTGCTTCATGGCGACTACGGACTTGATTCTCTTGTCCTCTTCGGTGTTTGTTTTTCTTTTCTTGCTGCTTGGATTGGTGGCTTGGGCCACCCACTTTCATTCTTGTCGGCGGGCGGTTCCTCTCGGTCAGCCGGGACCCGGTCACTTTCCTCGTATTGCGGGCCTGCTGGTGCGAAGTCGAGTTAATCTCTAGTATCGCTTTCCGTCTTTCACCCTCTTTTCATCGAGTGCGAGGCTTACGCGGGTGCAAAGTTCGGGACCCGACCGCCGTTCGACATTTCCCTGAGAAAAGACAAGGAAAAGGATCGGGGCGTACTAAACAAAGAACATTAAGAAATGTTTATTAAAGACAATTTTTTTTATTTTTATATTTTTTAAATTCGGGAATGAAGTAGGAAAAGATCGGGGAAAGAGATTTTGATTTGGAAGAGAGAAAACAACGAAGGAAAACTTTATTATCATGATTTTATTTATAAACACATTTTTTATTATTTTGGGTTCGAGACCCGAGTCATAAGTAATTACTTCACCCGTGCTTCTAGGGATGGAAAATTCATTCCTTCGAAACATCGGGTAGCGTAATACTTTTCGAGTATCGTCGTTGATCGGAAGCATATGTCATTCTCCTTGGCAATTCACTAGGCTTGGTAGGAGCCTCCCCAGTGGGTTGCCTCGGCTTCTAGCTTCGAGTCCCTCCCAAGTGGGTTCAAATTTTCCTCCTATCTTGCGGTGTGCAAGGATAGGTCTCTTGAGAACGAGGCCCAAGTCACCAACTTTGATGGTTCTTGGCGGAGGTAGTCTGTCGTAGAGCCGAACCGTCTTAGCTTGGTATAGTTCTAAGTCTCGCTGTGACTGCCAGTCTTTTCTGAGGCTTTCCAAATCTTCTAGTCGCAATTTGGCATTACGTTACGTCGTGATCTTGTTTGCAATGCCAATTACCGAGTGAAGGAAAGGCTTGGACACCTAAAGAGGTAGCTGTGCACTGGGACCCGTACAGGAGCGTAAGGTGTAGCTTGAGTAGGAGTTACGAAGGTTGTCCAGGTAGGCCCATAAGGCTTCTAATAACTTCTCGTGCCAATTTCTCTTATTATCGTCCAAAGTCTTCTTTAAAATTTGAACGAGAGTTTTTATTAAAAGCCTCGACGAGCCGTTTGCTCTCGGGTAGTAAATTGTTGAATCTGGCAGGTCGATTCCGTGTCTCTTGACAAAATTGTTGATTTGCGTGCTTGAATGCGACCCATTATACGAGATGATCTCGCGGCACTCCGAAACGGTAAACAACTTGGTTCTTGAAAAATTGTAGCACATGGTGTGCTTTTACTTCTCTAAAGTGGAGC
This sequence comes from Papilionanthe hookeriana x Papilionanthe teres, assembly GCA_022702705.1. Taxonomy (NCBI): domain Eukaryota; kingdom Viridiplantae; phylum Streptophyta; class Magnoliopsida; order Asparagales; family Orchidaceae; genus Papilionanthe; species Papilionanthe hookeriana x Papilionanthe teres. The sequence continues at coordinate 134,623,757 of CM040421.1, read as the reverse complement.
GCCTCTGCCGGCAGGAAAAGTAATGCGTAGCGCAAAGAATGAAGCGATGTCCTTTCGAAGATGGTGGTTCTATTGGACCTACTATATCGTGCCCCAACATTGAAATGGCCACGATGCAATTGTCGTCGGATGTAGCACGTTTGGAGCTTCGGAGTGTAGAACCACTCCGTGCACTTGGCAGTGGCCGGCTTCTTGGCGATTTTCGTACGGTCGGTCATCATCGAGGGCCGGTAGTACCCTAGTCTTTTAATTTTCATTTTCATCTTCGGACCCGGCGGTGAGCGCCACGGAATGCGAATGCACCTCTTTAACAATTTCACGGGCCTCGGACCCGCTTAGGCACCTTAGCCACATTTGATCGAAAGACCTTCGTATAACGTATTGTTTACTAATGCGTAGGACGAGTTCTTTCTTGATACGATGGGCTAACGACCTATCGTCTGGTAGTTTTTCTGTTTGCGGGTAATCGTGTGTTTGTAGCCAATCTTGTGTTTTCGTCCTTTGCTTTGCCGATTGATCCTTTTTCTTTTTTCGGTTATTGTATTGTGTACATGTCGAGGTGTGATAGGACGTCAGGTAGACGACACTTCCATGATTCATCTTGCAAACGAGCCAAATTCTTTGCGAGATGGGCTAGCGCATCTGCTAAAGCATTTTCTTTTACGGGAATCTTGTAGATTGTTACATTCGGAATTTGTTCAACGAGTTTGTATGGCGTCTTTTGGAAGTATTGCTCGTGTCTCGGTTTTTAAAATTTTGTATTGTACGGTGATGTTGAAAGATTGGCACGAATCCCAAGTAGATGTTGATCAATACATTTATGCCCATTTGAATAGTTAATTCCGATTTTGTTATGAGGGCTTCATTTTTCGCCGTTATTTGTACACGGCTCTTGTTAAGTGGTAGGGGGTATCTTAACATCCCCGTACGGTGTTATAAGGGTGTCCGATCCTGCCCTTCAAGATCTTATCACTTTCGATTCTTCGCCTTTGTGTCTTGAAGATGCTCCGTCGAAATATAATTGCCGGTGTCGATCATCGGGGTCTTCTAGGTTCATTATTTGTTCATCGGCTTAAATCGTCGTTAAGAGGAGTTGCAACGGCGAAGGGTGTCTTTGCGAAGGAAGTCTGTAGGACTTGTCCTTTTACGGCACGAAGAGGCACGAAAGTTATATCGAATTGCAATAATATCATTGACCATCGCCGTACGCGAGGAAAGCGTTGGACGGGTCATCAAGTATTGCAATGGATTAAATTTCGAGATTAGGTTGACTTATGAGAAAGCATGTAATGTACGAGCTTTTGAGCGGCGAAGATCGAGACGAAAACAAATGCTTTTTGATTGTGGGATACCTTATTTCCGTCGGCGATGTGACGGCTTAGGTAATAAAGAGCATTTTCTTTACCCTCATCATTGACACAGGCTAACGGGAGCTCGAGAGAGTCGTGCAAGCCGCGGTATAAAGTATCGACGGTACACTGGGGCGGGGGCGCTAAGACGGGAGGTGTCATTAAATATTGTTTAATGTCCTCGAAGGCCTACGGCATTTCTCTTCCCAAAATAAATTTGGCGTCCTTTTTAACTAGTGCGAGAAAGTGACACACACGACGAGTTTGAGATAAAGCGTCGAAGATATGCCCGGCTTCCTTGAAAAGATCGTAGTTGTTTTAAGGTTGCGGGAGGTGGCATTTCTAAGATAGCTTTAATCTTTTCCGGGTCGATTTCAATCCCACGATGTCGGCAACGAATCCTAAGAATTTCCCGGAGGTGACGCCGAGCAGTTTAAGGGATTCATCTTAAGGTTAAATTGTCTTAATCGTTCGAAAAAAAATTCTCGAATCATACGGTGGTTTTCCTTTACTTTGCTTTTGATGACCACATCGTCCACGTAGCATTCGACTTGATTGTGGATGAGATCATAAAAAATTCTTGTCATTTATACGGTAGGGTTGCTCCTGCGTTCTTCGGTCGAATGGCATCAACGTGGCAGCAATATACTCGATCGGCGTTACGAATCTTGTAAGTTTTTTCATTTTACGGAGCCATTTTATCTGGTTGTATCCGAAGATCCATCCATGAACGAGAATATTTCATGTGTCGAAATGATGTCGATCATTAATTCGGGGATCGGTAGAGAATTCATCTTTTGGACATGCCTTGTTTAAATCTACGAAATCCACAAATTGATCGGCCATTCTTCTTCATTGTTCTACATTGGGTAGCTTAGTCGGGTATTGTTCTTCGCGGACAAATTTAGCGTCGTGGTATTGCTTCGGTATGACTTGTTGTTCGATTTCTAGACGCATTCTTCGGGACCTTGTACGGCCAGGCAATCGGATCCGCCCCAGCTTATGGTGTTGCGACCTGCGAGTGAAGCACAGCATCTCATGTTGGCCTCGGCAAAACGATCTTTAAATTCATTAATAACTTAATTATTTCTTGAATCTTCTTTATTGAGTAAGGGTAACAAAGGTAGGTCCTAGGTTCTTCTTTAGTACCTAAGTTAACTTCAGTTAACTCATGTTATTGTAGATTTGATTTCTTCTTCGAATTACGGTGGAGCATCTCGATTTGTAAATCTTCGAGTTCTTTTGTAGTTTCCATGCGGTTTTCATTAGACTCGCGAGGTGACAACGAAGCAAAATTCGGTATCGTCGAAGTGACCTATTGTGTCGAATCCGAGACCATGTTTTGCATTGGGTGGACGACCGGAGTTATTCCATAATTTTTCGAAAACGTTGTGATTGACCTTTTGTCCATTGTCGAGGTAAAAAACCACGGCGAGATTAAATTTTGAACACGGGGAGAGTACCGCTCGAGCCAATTCCATTAATTCGATGAAGTAGCATCCTCAGGTGTACATTATTTTCGAGTTTGGAGGAAGGAGCACCACGGTAGAATTTGATTGGCTTTGCACCACCGCTACGTACCTCTTTGACCTCCATACCCTCGATCTTATTAGAATGGATCGGGGGTGGGGTCATAGTATGTACATAGTGGTTAATCTTCTCGTACATCGATTTATATTCTTCGTTTCTTTCACCTTCGAGAGGGATTCGGAATTGCGGCTTCTTCCGACTTATTGTCGTTGCTTCTTGCTTGATTTCTTTTTCTTCTTCAGAACTATCTTCCCAATCAACATTGATGGGTTGGTTTCCTGTCCAATCGTCACAATGTCTGCGCGACCTCGCCCCCGGCCTCGACCTCGGATGTGAGTTGTGGAGAGACCTTCACCATCTCGCCGTAAGGGTGGTGGTGGCTTGTTGGACTAGAACTTCGAGTTCGTCGTCCCAAATTTCTTTTTGCTTCATTTGTTATGGTATCTCTGGAGAAGATTGTTTTCTTCGAGAGGTGCATAATAAAGTTGCATCTTCATGGATTCCGATTTCATGTATGGAGAATGGTTGTAAGTCACCTTTAATGCCTTGTTCCCCTCCATTGTAGTACTTGATGCATTGATGTAGAGATGATGGTACCATCCGGTTTTCATGTATCCGCGGTCGGCCCGATAGAGCGTTGAATGACGTTTCGAATCAATTATGTGAAATTTTGCGGTTGTCTTTGCTAAGTGCGGTCTTCATTAGCAGTGTTATTGAGCCGAGGCTCTTTCTCCTTTACAGTTTGAATCCTCTTAATAACATTTTGTCCGCTTCGAGGCTCGCGAGCATCAATCTCCAAGTATGCTAGCGTTCGAAGATTCATTGTATTGATTGATGCTCTGGATCCGCATTACTGCGGAGAGCGTAAACTTCCCGATTGTGGCCCAGTATCCTGATGGTCGGTTGTGGTCTGTGTCACGAGTAGTAGGTCGTTTTCCGTGAAGGTAACACCTCGGCTGTTCCTTTAACGAGCAAACCTCATCCTAGGGATTCTCCGGCATTTGAGCTAAGCAAATTTGGATCAAGTAAGGCCTTCGATCAGAGCTTCTCTCATCTCCTTTGATAAGATGAGGAGCGTCGTGGAATGCTCGGTTGGCTGGTAGTTTCCTAAAGATGGGCTAGCACGTTGTAATCCACCTTGTTTCCATATGCCTCGTTTTCTTCTCGAATGGGTATTTCTTACGCAGGTTGATTCTTCTTTGAACAACCACCTTTCCTTTATCCTTTGGACCCATTCTCGGAAGTAGAACTCTTCCTTCTTAAGTTGTCTTACGTGATTTCCTTGAATTTAGCATTGAGTTTCTTTGGTGTCTCCTTGAATTGGAATGACGAATTCTTCGAGTTAGCTTCGTAGTGCGAATGCTACGCTTTCTATTGTGATTGGAGCTCCACTGAAACTGTAAAATAGATTCGTTGCTTGTTGAACTCTCGTAGCACACGGTGGATGTCTTCTTCATCATTGTGATCGTCGAGATTGTGTATGATTTGAGAATTGTTATTTGTATCGGAACCGACGTCGAATTAGGTTGATTGTCGCTAGTTACGTAATCGTTAGAAACGATCGAAAACGTGGCCAACGCCATAACCCTCATCGTATAAGATCCCATAGGGTGGGCAGATAATCATACGGAGTCGGAGGTTTGAGGGATTTCTCCCCCGAATCGGAAGCTTAATGTTATCCTAGGATAAGCGGCCCCTAGTACAGCCTTAGGTGCCTCGGTCTTCTCTTCTTCGTCAGTTTTCTTCTTTTCTTCAATTGTTTCTTGTCGAGTGGTTCTTCGCATCGCAAGTGATAGCGCCGACTTGACGGTTCGAACTTTGAATTGAAGCTCGCACCGAAGCGGTTTGGATGTAATCTAAAATTTTCTTTGAAGACTTTGTCCACAGAATCATCCATCATCGGTCGCATAGGGATCTATCGGAACAATGAAATCGTTGAATAACATTGACGGAACCTCCTTTATTTGAGTTCATTCATGTATTCTTTCGGGATCGTTATATTCCCTTTAAAAGAAGGTTGTCGTTGAACGACTTTTGAAGGTAATACAATCTTCTATCTTGGCTTAAGGTGATAGAGCAGGTTGGGATACCTTTCTTGTGACTTCTCTGGTCTTTTAGGCTCTGCAGCGGTTGAAAATCTAGAGTCTTCATCGGTACAACGGAACAATTTCGGCCTTTGCCTCATTCTTGAACGGATACTCCATTGCTGGGGAACTCCCTAAACGTCCGTTGTGGACGAGGCGGTTGTTCGTATTGTTGAGATGACTGATAGACGGTGGGGTTCTTTGAGAGTAGTTTCTGTTGAGAGTTGCGCTGCGGCCGTTCTGACGATATTTGTATCGGTTGCTTGCCTTTATCGGCTAACTGCGACGATCTGGACTTCTTTTCAAAAAGTTTTCACGGAGAAGCACGTTTGTACGCTTTATCGGTGAAACTTAATTGCTTCGCCTCCTCTTGCAAGCTTCCGGCCTTGCTTAACAACTTCTCGAAAGTCTTAATAGTAAATCCCTTGAGGAGAAGTGCTATCGGGCCATGGATGCTTTTAAGTAAAATGCGAAGTTTGCATGTGTTGTTCTTGTAGGCTGCGGCTCACACTTCATACTTGGATTCCTCCAATGAGTATGTAGTCATGCAAGGTTTCGTTCGGCTTGCAGCTACTGCCACCCATTCACATAGTGATGTGAGTGTGAGCTCCGGCAAATCGCTTGATGAAGAGGTTCTCTAACTGCGAAAATGTCTTCACCGAACCGTTTGGTAATTCCGCATGCCAATCGAAAGGCGATCACGACGAGCTGGCCGGCCAATTGTGCGGAAGAGTAAGCATCGCTTAAAGCCGGCATTGCAACAGGCGGCACGAAAATGTGCAACATCTTTGCGGGGTTTCGGTCCCATCAAAGGTTTTGAACAGAGGTGGTATAAAGCCTTTCGGATATTGGACGACCGAATTCTTCGGGAGATAAGGTCTGATGGAATGGATGTCCTCTTTTTGATTGTGCCGAGGCTTCCTTTTTCTTGTTCCATAAGCTCTTGATATCCCTTCTGGAATCATACTTTGCTTTGCATCCTTCTTTAATTGATCATCCCCGTTGACGGATGTAACCTCCTTTTCCTCCGTCTACAATGTGAATAACCAGGGGGGTGTTTCCCTTTGGGGTTGAACTTGACTCGGGAGGTGAGTGCATTCCTGACCGTCTCTTCGTCCTTTTCGCCATCGGGCGATCGTATCATCTTTCTCTTGAAGCCATTTTGCCTCCTCATTACTTCCGGCTCCTCACTTTACGCGACTCGGGGAGCACCTTGTGAAGCGGCCAATCGTGTTTCTACCATGTTAATTTACGCATGCTAAGTCATCCATGAACTGCGACGAGTCGACTTCATCTCGAATTTCTCTCTCTTTTTTCCATGTGGTCGCCGAATATCGGTTCTTAACTTTCCATAGCATCTTCAGGTGGTCTTTTACGTACATGCAGTTGTCATCATGATAATTGTCGGGTTTCCTTCTCATGAGTCCCCTTCTTGCGGTAGCACTGCTTCGGACTCGAGTCTCGACGAGACTTTCCTTTTCGAGTCGTTGTTTCGGTCTTAATTGGCGAGTGGAGCAGCAAGTACCATCCTTCTAGCGACGGAAGGCCACAGGACCGGATGGTACGGCGATTTGAATCTTTGGAAGGTGGTATCCTCACGATACGTAAACACGAAGCTTGACAACGGTGGACTAGCCTTCGTCTTCTTATTTGGTTCTTACATGCGTGCGGTCACTCGCGGCCGAGACGAAATTTGGCGGCACCCGCCTGTCCTTCTTAAAATTTCCGACACGGGGCATCTTTCCTTCTTCGCTAGCACCCGATCACGATTGTGGCGAGTCGGGCGAGTGGTGTAACTTCAGCCCTCTTTCTTGTTGTCATTATAGTATGCGGGCCGAGGTAATGTGAGACGATCTGCGGACATTTTCCTCGTGAGTTTGCGGCGGAAAGGGGATGGATACACTTCCTTCCAAAAGGGTGTATACTCGGACAATGGTATGTATTCGAGTAGTGGTGTGTACTCGGGGAATTTCTTCGAGAAGCGACTTCGGCGGCTACGGCCTTCTGGCGATCTTCACCTTATCTGTTTCTCCTACGAGTCGTGTTAGGGGTGGAACCCATGAGCTGGACCAGTTGAAAATGAGAAGGTCTTGCAAAATCTTGTACCCTCCACGGTAACATGTTCGTTACAAATGCGAACTTCCTTCCCCTTCGGTTGGCGGGAGTGAGGTAGGTGCGAGAGACGACTAGACCGGTGGGGGGGTAGAGATGACGGTCCTTCGCGGAGCCGGCGGTACTCCTCTCGAGCCGGAACCCTTTGCGAGAGGAGGAAATTCTTGGTTGATTTAAGGTTAAACTCAATCATGGGTTTCTCGGTTCGACACTTTGTCAATCGGTGCGAAAAGGGTAACGTCGGCGATCTTGACATTTGTGTTTTCGAATCCTTGTCAGCCGGATGATCCGTTGTGGGCGGCTCATCCTTGTAAACGAAATCCAGGTCCGTTGGTGAAGGAAAAATCGGTTTTGGGACTTCCATTTAAACGAGTAGATTTTGATTATCGGTCTGTGATTATGCTTCTTCTCATCGGGACGAAAAGAAAGGAATCTAAAAGAGTCCGAACACATTCTTGTTCATGTATATTTATTAAAAGAGTCATTCATTAGGTTTGTTTATTTTAGAACGAATGTTAGAAAGGCAGAAAAGGCACGCAAATCGAATTGAGGTGGGAAAGAAGGTGTGGGAGCTTCTCGACTCGAAGGATCACTCTGAAAACTAACACCTGGCGTGGGGTCACACACCTCGAAATGAGGTAAAAAGGATCTCGGAACCTCTGCGTTTAGGGATGTGCAAACGGTGGCTCACAGAGCCGAGAGAATGTTGGCTATACTCATTCGAGGTAGAAATGAACATAGTATTCAACGGAAGAAGGAGTAGTTTGATCATTTAGGGACATGGATACACTACGGGTGCAGCGAGCTATTTGATCGAAATGGAGAGAGGAACTATTCTGAGGCGGAGTCGCCGAAATTGTCGGCATATTTTTAGGTTGAGTGTTGTATTTTTTAAAAGGTAGCCTACGAGAGAATTGTCGGCGAATTTTTAATTTAATTTAAATAAATAAATAATTTGAAAAGTAGTATTTGATTTTGAAAATAATTTTAAATTTGAAAATTTTAAGATATGAAATCAAATTGATCGCATCCCGAATAGTTTATATAAGCGAGCACGCATACGCAGGCCATGTATACATCTGAAGAATAGACACATTGCTTGATGATGGGGCTCGATTAAATAAACTAGAAGATTTGTGACATCCGTTTGGTACGCGAACGATTTTATAAGCCGACAAGTTCCCCATAGCAATATAAATGAATTAAGCGGGGTTTATATTACATAGGTTCTTAAATTTCCCTTTATAAGGGCGAGCCCACATAGTTAATTACATCTTAAGTGACGAGAATCACCTAAGAAAACTCTCGATAATAATCGGTAGTTACGCTCTCGGGAATTTCAAAGTTTAAGTTTTTGAGGATTGAATTTTGGAATTTCGATAGGGAATGGATCAAATTTGGAACATTTTATCTTGGGAATTCGAAGGAGGAAGGTAGGAGAAATTACGGATTCGAAGCGAACTTCGGTAATTTCCCGGTATCCTATTATTTGGCTTGAATTTAAGAAAGTCCTAATGTACGGTAATGTTTTGATCTTGCCAATTTTAATTAATTAGGACTTATATTTGTATGATAAAACCATACGGAAATAGCCTCGAAGATGAGGTTGTGTCGTATCGGACGTACCTCGGAAATCTTCAAGACCGAGTTAGGGCTTAATTTACACGATATGATCATGCAATTTTATCGAAGAATTGAGGATTTATGTTGCCGTATGTGAAACTACCTCGAAGTCTACGGCTTGGTTATTTTAATTCTAAGGAAAGCCTTTCTGTTTGAAGTAGACTCGAGTTTTCTTTGATGACGATGGCCGTCTTGTAGTACTCGGCTCCTTGTTGTTGCGGGGGTTTAGTTTTAGAAGTCGTAAATCGGGAGATGAGAGAAGTGTTTGGTTTTAGAGATAGTCTTAATTTCCGTGTGTCTTTAATATTTTAATTAAAACGAGGTCTTAGAGTTGATTAAACGGAGACGTTAAGATCCCGGTTCCGTCGTCCCGGCAGGTATTTTCATCGAATTCACTTAGTCCGGATGAATTTGCTAAACTGTTAAATGAGTTCCGCACTTTCATTTAGACCGTGAAATCCGTTAGCAACACGTGGGTTACATCATCGAGTATTCTAGATCATTCGATGAGACGTTTTAATTTAGTTGTAGTTGTAGTTTGTTGTTTTGTTTGTGATTAAATTTTGAGTTGTTTTATATTTTGAATGTTGTGGCGATGAATTTTATCTTGTAGTGTCCTTTAATTTAGTTATGGGTTTCGATTTTGGTTTTCGTCACTAAGGTGTAGGTTTTCGTACAGCTTGTTGTTTATCGTACGAAAGGTAAAGTACGGCAGGTAAATGAATTGCGGTAAGATAAATTGCAATAAAATAAAAGCGTACAGGAGAGGTCTTCCCGTCATTCAGTACCTTAAAATACAATTTAGAGCATTTAAGCATTTATAGCAATTTCTAGAGTAGTAGGGGAAGGGTTATGGTTTTACGAAGTCTTAAATCTTATGGCTAGTGTTCAGATTCCTATGACGTCTAGGTCTTGATTTTGGTTTAAGGATGATTTTCTTCACGAAGAACAAGTAGCTAAATTTGTTCTTAAGGACATTCCATCATATTGAGGAAGTGTTTAGGCAGATCTTAAACATCTTTTGAGAATGTCACAAATTAAATAATTATTGTGCGAGTGAATTAATCATCAGGGGTGTTTAAGTTAAGTTTTATTTCTTAACAGGTGAATTAGGATGTTTGAATATCAGCATAGGTGAAGTGACATTCCGCTTGATACCTAGTTTAGGAGTTATAATAGTAAAAGCTCTGAGAGCGAAATGATATTTAATGATTTGTGATTAGAATTTAAGTTGAATTAATGATTTAAGTTTGGAATAGCGTTGAGTTATTTTAGATTTATTTTGAATTCTTCATGTAGGTGGTATTATATTTAATTCCCGATTTAATTTAATTTAACTTAATTTAATTGATGTGGTTTAGTTTAACTTAATTTAATTTAGGTTAATTTAATATGATATGCTTTAGCTTAATTTAATTTAATTTGATTTAATTTAATTTGTTTTAATTTTTAATTTAATTTAATTTAATTTAATTTATTTAATTTAATTTAATTTAATTTTAATTTTGTTTTAATTTAAATTTAATTTAATTTAATTTAATTTAATTTAATTTTATTTAATTTAATTTTTTTTTTAATTTAATTTAATTCAATTTCAGCTAGTTAATTTAATTTAATTTAATTTAATTTAAAGTTTAATTTAATTTTTTTTTAATTTTTTATTTTAAAAGGGTTTGTTTTAAATAATTTAACCTTAACTTAATTTAATGATTAAGTCTTTTAGTATTTTAAATCTTAAACTTGGATTATCATTTTAATTAGGGATTAAATATTATTGAGATGATTAATTTAGGGATTCTTAAATTAAAGAATAAATCTCTTCCTAATAATATCCTTTTATTTAAATAATTCGATTTTATTATTCTTCGAGAATTTAATTATTTATTTAATTAAAATTTATTTTAATTATTTTTAAATTGTTTAATAGGATTCACCCTTTAATTATTTAAATTTGATCCTCGATCAGATTAAGATCAAATATTTTACCCCTTCATTTTATTAAGCCTAAAGTTTTAATTAACGGTTAAAAAAATTTTAATTCTCGTTGCCTTGAGCAATAATTTAAAGTTAACTCACTAAATTGAGCTCGAATGAATTTGAAATTTTTATGTGATCTTTACTCGTATACGATAAAGACATTTTAGAGGAGAAAATGTGATTTTTCTATATTTAATTTATTTATGTAATTATTTTTGGTGGAAAATAAGGATTTCGAGGAAAATTTAATAATATGACCAAGGAAAGTTTAAATCCTTAAGAAAATTATGGGACATTCTTTAATGACGAGAGGAGCGCTTGGACGATTTTTGTGATTTTTTGAATTATATTTTATTTATTAAAATTATTTTAAGTTCTGGAGTATTAATTAATTTAAAAATAGAATATAAGTTGAAAATGAATTTTATAATTTTTAAAATTCTCCCGCATTATCGAAAATCGAGAGAACGAGAATTTTATAATTTTAGTTTTTCTTAATTTATTTGGAATTATTTTGAGTAGATTGTAGAAAATGTATTTTTAATTTTAAAGTACACCGAGGCTTTAAAATTTAATATCTTATGTAGAACTGAGAAAAATATGGGATTTGTTCCTAAGTGATTAAAATTCAAAATGCTGACATTTTGGTGAATTTTATTATTTTATAATTTTTTATTATTTTTTAATTATTAAAATATTAAAATAATGATAAAAAAATCAACTTTTTTAGAAAATTACAATTTTAATTTTATTAAATTCCTGATATCGACTCCGTGAAAATTTGGTGAATTTTTTGAGAAAGTATTTTGAAAGTTATGAATTTTAAGTTTAATTTTGGCTAAATGGCTTAAGTGACCCGTTTGATAGGATTTAACCAAACCCAGTTGACTTGAAATTTTATGGTGGGTTCCTCGATCCTAAAGGTCGGTGGAGGTGTTCAAGTCGATTTGATACATGGTTAACTTCCCAGTGAGTAAAGTTGATTTTTTGGGTATTTCGTGAGTGGGGTTGTTAAGTGAATTAATTGAAACCTATTTTCTGGCAGGTCCTCTGGTCATAAGAAACATCACAGAATTTTCCTGAAATTTATTTCACAACATCTTAATTTTTGGAATTAAAATACTCGAAAATGTATGCATTTGAAAAATCGATAACTTTTCGCGAGAGGTGGCCTGCGACCTTGGAAAATTCGGGGAATCCCGAAGTTCGGGAGGCTTGAAAGCCTGTGGTCTCATGCCATGGTGAATTGTATGAATGCATGGAAATTAAAGCAAATGCGGGGAGTAAATAATTAATTAAAAATAAAGTACTTGATGAAGTGTGATTTCTTTTCCACGTTATTCTCATAAATTTCTTGTTATGTGTGTGTGTGTGTGAGAGAGAGGGAGGAGCAGCTACTTTTTTTTATTTGTTGAAGGGTATTTTATTTTATTTTTAGGATTTTCACAAAGTTATGAATTTTCAAAGTTCAGAATTAAATAAATTAGAAAAAATCCTTTAATTTTCTATTTAAAACGGCCTTCATCTGGCGGCCCGGCTGCAACGCGTCGCACTACGATTCGGCGCGCGCGACTCGGCGCCACGTGGCCCGGCTTTGTTCATGTATCATCCCCCTCGTCGACGCCATACGAGCCGTCCGTCCGCGCGTGTATTAAATGAACGGCAATAGTTCATGGTCTGACTTCTGGCAGGAAACTGATCACCTTTAAATCCTTAATATCTCGCTCGATACTTAACGGATTTTCGTGTTCTTTGTGCTCTATGGATTCGTCTTGAAGAGACGAACACATCTATACGGTGATCATGCATTGAGGTAAAGCATTGGAAATGGAGAATCTCCAGAAGCTCAGGATAAGAGTTAGCTCATACCTTTGAAGTCGAGGAGAAGTGTGGCTTGATCGAGGGTTGTGTCACCTTCGATTGGATCCCAATGACTCAGATGAAGTCTCTGTGCAGTGAATTGCCTAGGTGTGATTTCGACCAAGCCCGATCACAAAGCTTGGAGGCTGGAGCAGGCGGGTGGCTTTGGAGAGGGGGCTTTTGCTAGTCGACTTCTTCCACGAGTCTTGGTGAAGGTGTAGGACAGTGATTTGAAGATTGATCCATTTGTGGAGGGGAGTGTGTGCAAGGTTTTGGGTGAATTTTGGGTAGAAAAATTGGGCTATGTTGGTGGGGATCAGGGCAAATTGGCACTGGGGATCAGGGTTGCTCTAAGTATGGAGAATGATGTAGAGCAATTTTGGCGGGGATTTCGGTAAGGTACGGATTCAGCCTTGCTTTGGTAGGAAGGGGTGAGGGGTTTAAATAGGAGAGGTGGAGGGCCTCCCGGGGGAGTTGAGGGGCTGGGATCGGCTGCTTAGGTGAGGAGAAGAACAACCATGGTGGCCATTGGGCATGGGACAGACGAGGAGAATTGAATTTTTTGGCTCCTCGAGGTCTCGGCCATGGTATTTTCGGCGGCACAGTGGTGGCGTGAAGCCGAGCCTTGGTCACCATCTTGTTCGGGTGGGTCGGGGCTGGAGTTTAGTGTAGGCAATTGGCAAATGCCATGTGTAAAAGGCTTGGATTAGAATGGAATGGAGAGTGCTCATTTTGGCTCGGAATTGAATTCGGCAATCCATTTGGTGGTGCGCCGCGAGGCTGGTTTTAAGTGAGAAAGTGATTTGGATCGGCTTGATTAGTGGGGGTCGAGTCACAATCCAAGTACAATTAAGTTTAAGCATGGTTTAGTGGAGTCATGGAAGTGGTTAATCACTCTTAAGAGAGTATGGAAAGGGCCTCCTCCTCTTGCCGTCTTGGGTATGGTGAGGTGGAAAGTAGATTCCATGGCTCTCGTGGCTCCAATGTGGCTCATGCATGGCTTCATGGCTCATCTTTGGCTTGGGAAAAGTTAAGTCAATTTCATGGAAATGGATTTAAGAAAAATTTTGGTATTTTGATGGGAATTTGTATGGGGCTTAATTTGGAATGGCTTCATGATGAATTCTCGAAACTTAGGGGTTGATTTTTAATTAATGGTATAATGAGAAGAATTTGTCGTATGGGGAGCACCTTGAAATTTGGGCTTTTAGGAAGGTTTAAGAAGGTGGGCTTTTGGTTTTTAAAAAAAAGTAAATTTATGGATGGGAATTTTGTGAAGGATTGGGCCAAACAAATGTTACAATTGGTTTAGGGATGTTCCATGAATGGTTTGGAGTCGATTTGGTGTAATTTGGAATTGCATTGGTTTGAATTTGGGTTCATTTGGTAAGTGGGCCAATATAGGTCAAATTGGGCTAACTTGGGCCAATGTTGGGCTAGGGTTGAAATTGATGTAAAATAAATGTTAGGAAATGTTTATGGGAGTGTTTGAGGTTTTGGCTTTGGTTGGGTTTTAATTTTGAGGTTTGGGCACATTTGGGTTAGGTTTGGGTTTAGGTCGAAATTGGGTTGTTTTGATTTTAGGTTGAATTTGAGTGAGGTTTGGGTCTAAACTTTGGGCAAATCATGTTAGTGTTTTGTTTATGGGGATGTTAAGGAAGGTTTAGAAAAGATTTGGGGGTTAATTGGAGTTGAATTGGATGAGTTTGAGGTAAGTTTGGATGTGGGTCCAAATGGGCTTTAAGGCAGATGAAATTGGATCCAAATGTCAATCAAATTTAACTTGGATTTGGTCTAGATTGGTGTTGGGGATGTTTAATTGAAGTTTAGAATTGAATTGGACCAGAGTTTAGGTCGGTGGGTAGGTTTGGTTTGACATTGGGTTCATTTTGGGTTAAAATGGAATTGAGTGGGGTTTTGATAAAAGTGGGGTAAATTGACAAATTGACTATGGTGTAGTTGAACAAAATGAAATTGGGAATATTTGGGATTTTTGGAATTTTCTAGGAATTTTCTGAATTTTTGGATTTTTTGTTAAGAGGGTATTTTGTGTATTTGGAGGGTATTGGGAGGTATTTTTGGAATTTTTGGTATTTTTGGGTATGGATGATCAATTTGATTGGTGAGGCAATGTTTAGGATTGGTTTTGAAATTTTGGGTAATTTAAGTGATTTTGCAAATTTTTGTGGGGTTTGAGGGTTTTGGGTAGAGGTAGGGGGTGTAGGGTCTGAGGGCCAAAAATTGAAAATTTGGAAAATTAGAATTTGGTGAATGTAAGTGGAATGAAATCATTTTGGTTGAGCCATGAAGCCATATCAGAAGCCCATGAGCCATGAAGGGACTCATTTGAGGCATCAGCTATGTTGTTCAACCCTCTTGCTTGAGGGCTTAGGGGTTAAAGACGTGTGTGAATCACCTTCTGAATCGGGAGGTCAAGTTGGGTATGAGTGTGTGGTTTTAGGAGGTGTGTGAAAGTGTAGTGTATAGGTGTAGTGTGTGTGTAACTCGGCCACATTCACGGAGCCGGGCCACCCCAATGGATCCCCAAGTGAGAGTCCTGTGGGAACTCATCCTTTAAACTTCCGCGTTGCTTGACCCTCTAGGTGATTAGAGGTATCTGATCGAAGTTTGTGGAGTTTGCGAGGGAGCTAAGAAGTGGTTTGAATTTCTAAGTGGTGGGTCCCAATTCTAGTCCTCTAGGATAGTCGAAGGAAAACTGGTAGATCTGAGAATCTTAAAGAGAGAAGAAAAGACCTATCGAAAATGAGGTCGAAACACTCACTCGTTTCAGCGAAATTGAGTGAAATTTTTTTTAAAATGATCGTGTCCAGGTAGCACATATCTATACGGTGATGATATACTTAAAGCATGTGAATATTTATAGAAATTTAAAATAAGCTCGGTTGGAGGAGAAAAAATTTGATACACTTTGTCCAGGTGAGCCTCGGTGGAAATGGTTGGATTGAGCATAGGAGTGCTTGGAGAAGCTTTGGGAACAATTTGACGAGTTTCCCCAGTGATGCTGCATCTCTTCTCTTTGGCCATGAATGGAGCTTAAATAGAGGAGTTTAAGTTCAAATTAATTGAAAGCGTGAGGTTGGGCTTAGTTCGCCTTTCGATGGTTTGATTTGGGGTTTGAGAAAAGCTCCCTTGATTCAACTTGATTAGTGGGAGAAGTCACAATCCGAGTATAATTGGGCTTAAGCATGGGTTAGGGAGACATGGGAGTGCTTAATTACTTTATGGGAATCAGAAAGGCTCCTCCTCTGCCGATATGGTATGGTCACATGAACACCACTCGCATGGCTTGCGTGGGGCTTAAGGATGGCTTCATGGCTAGCATAGCTTGTCCATGGCTTAGTCGAATTTTCATGAAAAAATGTTATTTGGAATTTTTTGAAAACTTTGGATTTTTTGCAGTTGAAAGTTTTGTCATGATGCTATTTTGGTTTAATCGAAATGATGGGTTTTGGACTTTGGGGTGATTTAAATCATAGGGAATGATGAGGGAAAATTCATGTGGGCTTTGGAATGAAATTTGAGCTTTTGGTGTTGGAAGTGGGCTTTTAAAAAGGTTTAAGTAGGTGGGCTTTTAGGTTTGAAAAAAAATTGGTAGATGGAAATTTTGTAAAAGATTTGGTCGAAGCAAAATGTTGGGTTTAGTTTAGGGATGTCATGAGTGATTTGGAACAAATTTGAAGTGATTTTGAATTTAGGTGGGTTTAATTTGGGTCTTTTTAGTAAAGGGGCCAAAGTGGGTCAAATTCGGCTAACTTGGTTTATGGTTGGGCTAATGTTGGATTTGATGTAAAATTAATGTTGAGAAATGTTTATGGTGTGTAACAAAGAGTTTTGATTTTGGTTGGGGTTTAATTTTGGGATTTGGGCTTTGTTGGGTTAGGTTTGGGTTTTGAGCCAACTTAGGGAATTCGACTTTGGGTTAGGTTTTGGTGGAGTTTAGGTTCAAATTTGGGCAAATCTTGTTAGAGTTTTTTTTGTGGGGATATTAGGAAGGTTTAGGAAAAGATTTGGGGCTAATTGGAGTTGAATTGGGTTGGTTTGGGCTATGTTTAGGTCATGGGCCAAAAATGAACACTAGCTTCAAATTGGAATTGGATCCAAATGTTAATCAAATTAGGCTTGGATTTGTTCTGAATTGATATTGGGGATATTGAATTGAAGTTTAGAGTTGGATTAGATCGAAGCATTGAGGTTAATTGGAGTGGTTAGGTTTGACATTAGGTTCGCTTGGGTTAAAAATGGGTCGAATTGGGGATCTTGGTAAAAGTGGGTTAAATTGACAAAATTGGCTTATGGTGTAGTTAAACAAAGAAATTGGGAATGTTTGAGATTTTTTTGGAATTTTCTAGGAATTTTTGGAATTTATGGATTTTTTTGGTTAGAAAGGGCATTTTGGGAATTTGGATGGTATTGTGGGGTATTTTTGGAAATTTTGGTATATTTGGCTAAGGATGATCAATTTAGAGTGGAGAGAAATGTTTAGTACTGATTTTGAGAATTTTGGGTAATTTAGGCAATTTTGCAAATTTTGGAGACAACCCGAGGGCATTTGGTAGGTTTGGCGGGTGTAGGAACTCGGGGTGAAATTGAAAATTTGGAAAAATGAAGGTTGATCAAGTTTGAGTAGAATGGAATCACTTTGGTTGGAGCCATGAAGACATATCAAGCCCATAAGAGCCATGAGAAGACTCATTTGAGGCACTCTTTATGTTGTTCACAACCCTCTTGCTTGAGGCTTAGGGGTTGAGGTATACGCATGAATTACCTACATGAGTCGGGGAAGTCGAAGCTAGGTATGAATGGTTTTAGGATTTGGAATGTGTGTGAAAGTGTAATGTGTGCAGGTCAACCCTCACCGGACCGGGCCACCCGGGGGTAGTCCTAAGGCCGAGTCCTATAGGGAACTCGTCTTTTAAACCTCAGCATTTGATCTTGCTCCCCTCCAGTGACTTGAGGTTTACAATCAAGCTTATGGGGTTTGCGGGGAACTGAGGTGATTAAATTTCTAAGTAATTGGGTTCCATTTCTAGTCGTCTAAGATAGTCAAGGGAAAGCCTAAGGCTAGATCCTAAGTACTAAGGAGAGAGAGAAGAGAAAGACCTCATAAAAAATGAGGTCAACAAATGTGGACCCCCCGATACGTGTGGTGTACTAACCAAGCACACCGCGCGTATTAGCATTGACCGAAGAAGATCCAACAAAACCAACACAGATGTCTATGTGACACACTTAGAGCAGTGAAACAAATTTCATTGGGAGTATCGAGTATATCTCACGGCCAGAATCACGAACTCGGCGGGAAGAGAAGGAGGTGAATTCCGGATCATAAGATGCGGGAACTTTGATTTGGAATTTCATTTCATTTCTATTCGAGTTTGTTTTTAATGTGTGTGAGTTTAGATTTCGATTTGTTCGATCAATAATTTCGATTGAGGTTTAATTTAAAATCGATTCGAAATGCGGGATTTGAAATGAGAATTAGAACCTAGGTTCCACGACCACGGGATTGCGAGAGGCGGAATTTAGGTACCAGCCTCGGAGGAGAGAGTTGAAATTCGGTATCAATCTCGAGTAAGGGAGTCGAAATTTGGTACCCGACCTCGAAAGGAGAAAACTGCAATTTAGTACCGAGTCTCGAAGGTTTAAAGAGAGGCGGAATGCGGTTCTACTGTCTCGAAAGGTTTAAGAGAAGCTGGAATGCAGTTTCCGATCTCGAAGGTTTAAAAGAGCGAAATGCGGTCCCCGATCTCGAAGGTTTAAAGAGAAATGGAGATACGGTTCCGATCTCGAAGGTTTAAAGAAGAGCGGGTACGGCTCCGGTCTGAGTTTAAAGGCGGGAAATGCGGGTTTCGATCTCGAAGGTTAAAAGGCTGGAATACGGGTTACGGTCTCGAAAGGTTTAAAAGGCGGGATCTGGTTCCAGCCTCGAGAGTTTAAAGAGAAATGGAAGCGGGTTCCAATCTCAAAGGTCTAAAGAGGCGGAAATTGGTTCCGATCGCTGAAGGTTTAAGAGAGCGGAAAGCTAGTTCAGTCTCGAAGGTCTAAAGAGAGCGGAGCGGTTCCACGATCTCGAAGGTCTAAAGAGAAATGGAAATTGGTTCCAATCTCGAAGGAATCCCCAGAGAAATGGAAATTGGTTCCAATCTCGAAGGTCTAAGAAATGAAGCGGTTGAAATCTCGAAGGTTTAAAGGGTTGAGAAAATTCTTTGTGGAGATTTGAGTTTAGCGAGAAGATTTGGAATGATACGTGAAAGCGTTTCATGTTTCACGAGGATCGATCGAAGTCGATTACTTGGCGAAGGATATGAATCCATGCCATCGAACCAAATCGAAAATTTTCGTGGTTTTGTGTCAGTCGGAATTCGAGTTGACCTTCTCGAAAAGAGGGAAGGAAGTATGGAGAGTCGAAAGAAATTTGAGAATATTTAAAGGCTGGGGATTTCGGATTCGGGGGAGTTCATTTTAGTTTGTTGTAGTCGATTTTAGCTTGACTTTTCAATTTAGGATTCGTGTTTATTTGTAGTTTATTTTGGCATTCGAAATTTTTTTTTTTAAATGAGTTTTCATTTATTTTTAGTTTTCCTTTGTTCTTTGCTCGAAGTTCATTTAAGTGGTGTTTCCCGGTCAGTTTGCACAAAAAGAGGTGAAGGTAAAACATGACATGGTCACTTTCATTCCAATCTTGTTGAAAATACATCATACAACTTGATCCAAAACATGATGATATTTTCCTTTAGAATTCAATGCTCATACAATCCATATATATCCAAAACGGATGTGTAAGATTCTTGAGGATTTTAACAGCGAGTTGTCGAAATCCAATGTACGAATAGTGAGATACGTGGACAATAACATCACCTTCCAAGTCATCCTTGGCGGGAATGTCGTATGGATGTGCATTGGAGGTGTGATATTTCCCATGTAAATGCTTATTTCGTAAGTGGAGGTTCTCAACTGCGGATGTTTGGAAGTGAAAAGGAATCTTTACGTCATCGTTCTCTGAGAAAGTAACAAAGATCCGTTCAACGGGCACTCACGGAATGCAATGCTTTGCGATGTCTGGCTCATTCCCTTTTAACACCATGCCGGAACCTAGGTGAAGTGGTATCTCTGCGGCCCTCGGAATTCGCGGGGCCTGGCATCGGAGGTCGGATTCGAATTGTGATATTGCCTTTGGTTGAAAAGAATAGCATGCGGAAAGGTATAACGAAATCATGATGGTTTATGTGTGGAGGTATGCGATCGACCTCCTTGTAGATGTTAATGATGCAGTGTTGGGTATGCGATACGCGAGCGATACCCTCCGTATTTACCATCCTCTTTACCATTCTTTTAATAATATTCGGCATCGGATCCACCTCCTTTATGACGAGTATCCTTGGTGGATTTCCTTTAAATGCTTGCGAAGTTGTAGCAACATACGCATTGTATCGTAATTAATCCTTTCACGGCATCCATCCTCGAGTTACGAATAGGTCTTTTCCACTCGGGCGGTAGGCTCGGCCAGGTGTACGAAGTTCGACGACGCAATCTACAATTTGTTGCGCTTTCATGTCTGAGAATACATCATGCGGCTCGAGGCCTTAAGATATTGATCCTCTTGCATGATTCTTTCGAAGTGTTTTCTTTCAACATTACGCATTTTTTCCAACTCGTATTTCGAATTATACCAACGATCGGCGAGGTACGAGTGACGTATTGGGGGATGTATGGTTCAACCACGGCACGGCTGTCCTGCATGTTTTGGCTCCTTGGGGATAGTCTCTGTCGGGACATCATGGGGGTTGCTTTGTGACAAGACTCTTTAGAGCTTGGTGCATCTTCTTGGCGTCGAAATGGCAGTTACATTTCGGCTCTTCTTGGAATTTCCTTTGTATACATTCTGCTTTCCTTAGGGTTGATCTCCTCCTTTCCGGTTCTTGACGAACCAATTTTTTTGGAGTATTTATATTGACGGTAGCAAGCTGTCTCTTCATGTTGATGCTTGCTAACTTGGTAACATCTTGCGAATATGGAGATTCTTGTTCCTTCGAGTGGCGGTGAGAGTAGCCCTCCTTACTCCTTGGATTTTTGTGGGCATGGCGCGAGCCACGCCTCTCTTGTAGCAACCACGGACTTAACTTTCTTGTCTTCTCTATTGCGTGAGCGGTTTTTACTTTTCTCTTCTTGTTGTTAGATGGTTGATTTGAGCACGATTTCATCGGCTTTGTATGTTGCGGAGTTCTTCTCGATCAATTGGGGTCCGATCATTTTCTTAAATCTTGTAGCCGAAATTTGGTGTGAAGTCGAGTCGATCTCGATCACGGCTCGCGTCCCTCGCCTCTTTTCGTAAAGTGCTAGACTCACACCATTCTTAAAGTTGAACAACCCACTTGGATTGACATTTCCTAACGAAAATAAGGAAAGGATCGAAATTTGGCCATAAGAACAAGAACAATAGAAGGAAAATAAAAACAAATTTGTTTATTAATGAAGAGCTTTTTATTCGTTTATTTTAAATTTAAATAGGAGTAGGAAAAGATGCGAAGCAGGTCAGAGTGAGACCTGAATTTGAAAGGTAGGATAAAAACTTTATTATCGCGATTTCACATGTTTTCTTTTTAACATTTTTTTTAACGATTTTTTTTATCCTCCACTTTTTATATTTTTGGGTCCGGACCCGGTCATAAGTAATCAGCATTGCCCATGCTTCTAGAAATGAGGATTCATCCTTTGAAACATCGGTTGCGTAATACTTCTTTAGATATCGTCCATTAATTGGAAACATAGGTCGCTCTCATGATTCTATTTGGTAGGAACCTTAAGTAAAGCTTGTCTCGACCACGAATGGCCCCTTCCTGTGTTGGTTGAGTACCTCTGTCTTGCGGTGTACGGAAGGTCTTACGAGAACTAGAACTAAGTCACTTGGGCTTTGAATGTCTGGGACGGTGTTATCATGGGCTAGGATCATCTTGGCAGTACAATTCAGTCTTGTTGTATCTTGAAAGTCTTTTCCCTTCAGAAACTTTCTAACTCTTCTAATTTTGGCATTTTCTTACGTAGTGATTTTTTGCGATTTAAATTCGAGAGACGGAAGGCTGATACAGGGTAGAACGGCCTCGGACCGTAACGGTTAGGCGTAAGGCGTGGGCGGGTGGGAGTTCGAAAGTCGTCTGTGAGCCCCACAAGGCTTCTAACAACTTCTCGTGCGATTTCTTTTGTTGTCGTCCGTGTTATCTTTAGGATTTGGACGAGAGTTTTATTAAAAGCCTCGACGAAGCCGTTGCTCTTGGTAATAGATTGTTGAATAGCGCCGATCGATCCGTGTCTTACGACAAAATTGAGCAGTCTTCATGCTTCGAATGTGGACCCATTATCGAGATAATTACGCGCGATACCCCAAACGGTAAACGACTTGATTCTTGAAGAGCGCGCGCGTGATGTGCTACCGCTATACGAGTGGTACGCACGCCCACTTAGAAAAGTAATCTATCGTACAGAGAATAGACGATGTCCTCTTGAAGAAGATGGTTCTATCGGACCCACAATATTTGTGCCCCAACACTCGAACGGCCGCGTGCGATTGTCGGATGTAGCACATTTGGAGGTTGATGTAGAACCACTCCATGCACTTATACTTGGTGACAACTTTTGGCAATCTTCATGCGATCGGTCATCATTGAGGGCGAGTAGTACCCTATTCTTTTAATCTTCATTTTAATTTTCGGACCCGATTGATGAGCGGTACGGTCTGAGTGTACTTCTTTGACGATTTCACGAGCCTCGGACCCGCTCGGGCATCACTAGCCACGTACGACCAAAAGATCCTTACGTATAATGTGTTATTTATTAATGCGTGACGAGTTCTTTTCTTGATTTGATAGTGCATCAACTTATCGTCGGTAGGTTTCATTTTGTTTGCAAGTGGTATTAGTGAGTTGCCCTTGATCTTGTATTTTTACATCCTTCTTGCAATTGTTTCTTCTGCTTTTCGATTTGTGTATTGTATCCATGTCGAGTTGTGAGTACGCCGTCCCGCGGGCGGCATTTGGCCACTCATCACATGAAGTAGGCAAATTCTTTTGCGAAAGGCGGGCTAACGCATCTGCAAGAGTATTTTCTCTCCTGTGGATCTTGTAGATCGTTACATTCGTTGCTCCCGACGGTTTCATGGCATGCGAAAATATTGTTGAGACTTGGCTTTAGGAGTCACATTGTCCCGCAACTTGTGAATGATCAGCGCGAATCCATTTTGTAGATATTGATATATGTTATTCCCATGCGAAAAGTTAATTCGATCCGGTTATGAGGGCTTATTTTCGTATTACATTTCGTTATTTGTACATGGTTCTGTTAAGTGGTAGGAGTACCTTAACAATCCTAACTCCCGTGTTATAAAGATTAATTGATTCTGCCTTGCAGACACTATCATTTGCGATTCTTTATCTTTTTGTCTTGATGATGCTCTGTCGAAGTACGAGTTCCCGACGTTGATCGTCGGGGTCTTCTAGGCTCGTTGTTGCTCGTACGCTCGAGTCATCGTTGAGAGACGATTCGCCGGTAAAGGGTGTGCGCAGTCTGTCCCGGGACTTGTCCTTTACGGCACAAGGAAGAGACGAAAGTTATATCGAATTGCAACAGTATCATCGACAGCACGGCAAGTCTATAGGAAAGTTTCGGACGGGTCGTCGGAAATATTGCAACGGATTAAACTTGAAAATTAGGTTGACGTTATGAGAAAGCATGTAGTGCACGAGCTTACATGGCGAAGATCGAGCCAAAACGGTCTTCTCAATAGGAGGATACTTTACTTCCGTCGGGGGTAGACGACGGCTTAAGTAGTAGGGAACGTTTTCTTTCCCTCGTCATTGACACAGAGCCCCAAGCGAGGACTCCCGAGAGAGTCGCGCAGAGCGGCGGTATAAAGTATCAACGGTCTACCGAGACTTGGTACCTTTAAAACGGGGTGTCATTAAATACTGTTTGATGTCATCGAAGGCATGTTGACATTTTGGAGTCCCAGTAAACTTGGCATCCTTCTTGGCCGAAAGCGAGAAAAAGTGACATGTACGACAAATTCGAGATAAAGCGTCGAAGATATGCCGAATTTTCTTGAAAGGTTCGTAGTTAATTCAAGGTTTTGGGAGCGACATTTCTAAGATAGCTTTAATCTTATCGAGGATGAATTTCAATTCCTGATATCGAATAGCAAATCCTAAGAATTTCGAAGGTGACGCCGAAGGCACATTTCAAGGGATTCATCTTAATGTTATATCATCTTAATCGGTCGAAAACAATTCTCGAATCATCTGAAGTGATCCTCTTTTAGTTTGCTTTTGATGACCACATCATCCACGTAACACTTGAATTCGTTGTGAATGAGATCATCAAAAATCCTTGTCATTAATATTTGATAGGTTGCTCCTGCGTTCTTTAATCATGACATCATTGTGTAGCGGTATATATTTGGCGTTCTAAAGGTTTGTAAGCTTTTCATCTTGGTGCAATCTTTATCTGGTTGTATCCGAAGATCCATCTATGAAAGAAAAAATTTCATGTGTTGAAACGATGTCGATCATAAATTCGATTGGTAGTGGGAATTCGTCCTTAGGATGTTTATTGAATCTCTGAAATCCACTCGAGATTAGTCGACCATTCTTCTTTTATTTGGTACCACATTGGCTAGCAAGTCGGGTATTGCTCTTCACGGACAAATTTAGCGTCTATTACTTCTTAACCCAGGTATTACTTGTTTTTCGATCTACGAAGCGCATTCTTATCGGAGAGCATGCATTAGACGACGTGGGATCTCTACTCCTAACTTGTGAGCTGACGGCTCCCCAATCACGGCATTTCATCATAACTCCAAGCAAAAGCAGTCCTTGAATTCCATCAATAGCTTGATTATCTCTTCGGAGTCTTCTTTATTGAGTAAGGAGTAACAAAGGTTAGCTGCCAGAGGTGACTGGCAGTACTTTCGTAAACTTCCATTAATATTATTATAGATTTAATTTCTTCTTCGAATTCGACGGAGCATCTCCGAATTGCGGATCATTCAGATCCTCTGAGGCTTCTAAGCGGCTTTCATCATCTTTGGTGATTAGCAATGTGAAAATCCGGAATCATCGACGGACCACTGCGCATTGTCGAATCCGAGACCATGTTTTGTATTGGGAGGCCGGCTTGGCATTGTTCTATAATTTTTCAAAGTGTTGTGATCAGCCTTTTGTCCATCGTCGAGGTAAGACACCACGTTGAATTAAATTTTGAACACGGGGAGGTCTGCTCGAAAGGCGGTTAGGTAGTTCGGATGAAGCAAAATATCTTGGAGGTGTACATCATTTTCGAGTTTGGAAGAAGAAGCACCACGGTAAAACTTGATTGTTTAGTACCACCATTATGTATAACCTCCATACCCTCGACCTTGCTAGGGTGGATCGAGTTAGGGTCATGGTATGTACATGGTTGTTAATTTTCTCGTACATTGATTTATATTCTTCATTCTTTTCATCTTCGAAGAGATCTTGATATGGGGTTTCATTTGTTCTTATTCTTCACTTCTTTCTTAATTTCTTCTTCTTCGGAAGTTTGTTCTCCCAATCAACGTTGATGGCTTGGTTTCTTACGTCCCAGCTGTTCTAACGTCTCTTCCGACCCCGTCCACGGCCTCGACCTCGGGTGCGGTCTGGGCCTTCGTATCTCGCCGTAGGGAGTGGTGAGTAAGCGGTAAACTAGAATTTCGGGCTCTTTATCATCTTGCACTTCTTTTTCTTCATTTGGTACGGTGTTTACGGGAAAAGATTATTTTCTTTGGAGGCGCGTAATAGTGCATCTTCGTGAATTTCGATTTCATGCACGGAGAATGGTTGCGAGTCACCTTTGATACCTTGTTCTCCTCCTTCGTAATACTTTATGCCTTGGTGCAAAGACGACGGTACCATCCGATTTCATGGATCCATGACCGACCCGGTAGAGCGTTGAATGATGTTTCAAAATCAATTATGTGGAATTTTGCGGTTGTCTTTGCAAAATCATCGATCTTCATCGGTAATGTTGTAGATCCGAGCTCTTTCTCCTTTACGATTGAACCACATCTTAATAACATCTTGTACGCGGTCGCGAGCATCAATTTCCAAATATGCTAACGTTCGAAGGCTCATTATGTTGATTGATGCTCCCGGATCAAACAACACCCTGGAGCGTAAACTTTCCGATAGTGGTGAAATGTACGAGCGATCGGTTGTGATCGAGCCCATTCTGATAATAGATCATTGTCGTGAAAGTAACATACCTCGTGTTCTTTTAACGAGCAAACCTCGTCGAAGGAACCGGCCATTTGAGCTAAACAAACCTTTAGATCAAGTAGTGCCTTGATCGGAAGCTTCCCTCATCTCCTTTGACGAGAATCGGAAAGTTGTATATGCTTAGTTTGACCGGTAGCTTCCTAAGATGGGCTAGCACGTTATAATCCACTTTATTACCATGTTCCTCGCTTTCTTCCCGAATGGGTAATTCCTCTGTGGGGTTGGCTCCTCTGAGCAACCACCTACTTTGCTTATCCTTTGGACCCCGATCTCGGGGTAGAACTTTTCCGCTTCTTAGGTTGACTTCGGTTAGTTTACGCATGCAGTGTTGAATACAGGTGTTTCCCCTTGAATTGGAATGACTCGCTTTTAAGGTTGTTTCAGAATCCGATAACTCTAATTATATCTCGATTAGAGCTTCTCGAAATTCACGAATGGACTCGTTGCTTGTTGAGCTTTCGTAGCCTCCTTTGTTAGCATCTTCTTTATCATGGTCATCGAGGTTGTGTATAATTTGAGAATCGTTATTTATTTTGGAATCGAGATCCGGATTAATTCGAGTTGTTGTTAGTTACGTAATCGTTAGAAATAGTCAAAACGTGGCCAACTCCATAACTCTTATCATTATAAGATCCCGGCGGGGGCGGCAAATAATCGTACGAGTCGGAGGTTCGAGGGATTTCTCCTTTGAATAGGAAACAACCATCCTAGGATAAGCCGCCCTAGTCTACCCTTCGGAGCCTCGGTTTTCTTCTCTCCCGATCGTCTCCTCCTTCGAGGCGGTTCTTCGATCACGAAAGCGATAGTGCCGGCTCGGTAGGTTTGAGTCGAGTTGAAGTGCGTGCGAAATTGATGCGGATGTGATCCAAAATTTTCTTTGAAGACTTTGTCCGGACGGTACTCCGTCCATCATGGGTCGTGTAAGGGTCTATCGGAACAATGGGATCCGTTTAAATAACATTGACGGAACCTTCCTTTTGGGGTTCCTCGATTTTTGGCACTTTGTCCGTTAGTGTGAAAAGAGTGACGTCGGTGAACTTGATATCGTATTTTACGAATCCTTATCCAAATGGATGATCCCATTGTCGAGCCGGTTCATCCTTATAGACGGCGAAGTCCATTCCATTGGTGAAGGAAAATTAACTTTGGTGCGATCATTTTTACGCGGTGGAGATTTTGAATGTTAGTCTGAATTATGCTTCCTTTCGTAACAAAACTTAGAACGAAAAAGAAAGAGTCCAAACACATTCTCATTTATGTATTTGTGATTTTTTAAGAGAATTCGTTTATTAGAAGGTTGTTTGTTAGAGGATTTGTTAGTTAGGAACAAAATGATTAAAGTATAGAAAAGGTAAAGGACCCGATTCGGGAGTGGAAAGGAAGAGAAAGTCTCACTTGAAACTTCTCGCAGAGGGGCCTCTCTGGTAACACTGTTGGGGGTTCACCCACAACCTCGAAAGAGGTAAAAGGATTTGAGAACCTCTGTTTAGGGGTGTCTAAACGGTGGCTCCTAAATCCCAGGGAAAGTTATTTATAACGGTTCGAATGAAATGAACGTGGTATGCGATGGAAAAATGGTAGTTTGCTCGGCTAGGGACATGGATACACTACGATTCATGAATGCGAAACCATCGATCGAAATGGAGAGAGGAACCGAGTCACCGGCGGACTCGCCCGAGAAGTTGTGCGGCTTATTTTTAGGTTTGTGTTTTGAAAAGGGGTCGCCTACGAGAAGTTGTCGGCGAATTTTTTGAATTTTAAATTTAATTTAAATATATATATATATAATTTAGAAAGTAGTATTTGATTTTGAAAATAATTTTTGAGTTTGAAAATTTTAAGATATGAAATCAAGCGATCTCACATCCCGAATAATTTATATAAACGAGCACCGCACCACAGGCCGTATATCTATCCGAGAAGAATAGACGAGCGCGGTGATGGGGCTCATTTAAATAAACTAGAAGATTTGTGACATGCGTTTGGTACGAAACCAACTTTATAAGCCGACGGGTTCCTACTTAATATAAAGAAATTAAGCGGGGTTTATGTCCCCCAGGTTCTTAAACTTCAATATAAGTGACATAGTTAATTACATCTTAAATGACGAATCGTTTAAGAAAACTCTCGATAATGATCGGTGGTTTTTGCTCTCGAAAATTTCAAAGTTTAAGGTTTCTAAAAATTGGATTTTGGAAATTTCGATTGGGAATGGATCAAATTTGGAACGAGTTAATTTCGGGAGTACGAATGAAGAGAAGTTGGGAAAATTTGAGGATCGAGAATAATGCGCGACTTCCCAGCTTATCATATGGTTTGATTTTAATTTGAGAATTTATTTAATATTGCAATCTGCCAATTTTAATTAATTAGGACTTATATTTATATGATATAATCACACAAATAGCCTCGAAGATGTGAGGGTTTATGTCGTAGCAAAGCAGTACCCTCGGAGTCTAAGACCGGTTAGGGCTTAATTCGCATGACATGATCATGCGAATGCTTAACAAAGAGTTGAGGATTTATGTTGCACAAGGCAAACTACTCGAAGTCCTTTATGGATTGGTTATTTAATTCTAGAAAGGTTTATTTGGTGTAGATCAGGAGTTTCTTTGAAGTAGATGGTCGTGCGCATTTATGCTCAGCTCCTTGTTGTTGCGAGAGGTTTAGTTTTAGAAGTTAAAAGTCGAAGGACGAGAGAAGTGTTTTTGTTTAGAAATCTCAAAGTCCAAATATTTTTAATATTTTAATTAAAACGAATCTTAAAGTTGTTTAAACGGAAATAGATTAAGATCCAATGGTTCCGTCATCCCGGCATATTTATTTTCATCGAATTCACTTAGTCAGGATGATTTGCTAAACTGTTGAATGAGTTCCACACTTTCATTTAGTCGTGGAAATCGTTAACTTAGCAACGTGGGTTACATCATGCGAGGTATTCCCCGTCATTCAGCGAGACGTTTTAATTTAGTTGCGATTGTAGTTTTGTTGTTACGTTGTGATTAAATTTTGAGTTATTTTATATTTTGGAATGTTGTGGTGGTGAATTTTATCTTGTGGTGACTTTTAATTTAGTTTTGGGTTTCGGTTTGTAGTATCCTAAAGGTTTCGGTTTTCATGCAACAATCTTGTTTAACATGCAAGAAAAAGTAAAGTGCGGTGCATGTAAGTAAATTGTAATAAAATAAAAGCGTACCTGGAGGGTCTTCCCGTCATCTAATTTGTAATTAAAACACATGTTAAGGCATTTAAATATTTCAACAATTACTGAAGTGGTAAGGGAATGTTTTGGTTGTCTACCAAGATCATAATCCTATCGCTAGTGTTTCTATGACATCTGGGTTCTTGTGTTTTGTTTATGGATGATTTTCTTCACCGAGGAACAAATAGAATTCGATTGTTCTTCTAAAACATCTCGTCGTATTGAGAAAGTGCTTAGGACGAGTCCTAAACATCTTTTCAGCCTTACCGAATTATTTTGAGTCCCAGTAAATTTAGTTGCGGGTGAATTAATCATCAAGGGACAATTAAGCTTTGTCTCTTGGCGAGTGAACTTGGGCATTTAATTACACGATGAATGAAGTGTCGTCGCTTGTGTTTCCATTTAAGAGTTATAATAATTAAAACCTTTAGAGGCGAGTTGGTTTGTTGAGAATTTTAATCATTCTTAATTTGAAGTTTTAGTTAATGGTTTAAAGTGATTTAGTTTAATTATGAGGTTTTAATTAATAATTTTAAGTTAGGAATAGTGTTGAGTTATTTTTGGTTTTAAATCTTTATACTTTAAGTGATCTTAATATTTTAAATTAATCTTTGGTGTTTCAAATTCACTTAGATTATTCATATATCTTAATGATTTGGTTTAGGTTAATTATGATATTTTAGGTTAATCTTGATTAGTTTGATTTTTTATATTCTTAATTATGAATTGTCTTAATATTTCAAATTTTTTTTACTTTTTTATTATTGAGTGATATTAATTTAATATAATTAAAATTTAATTTAATTGAATTTAGCAATTAAATTTAATTAAATTTCAATATTTTAAATTAAATTTAATTTAATTGTTAAAATGTTAATTTAATTTAATTTTAATTTTAATTTAAATTTTATTTAATTTAATTTATTTAATTTTAATTTAATTTAATTTAATTGTTAAACCACTTAATATTTTGAGCTTTCCTTTAATTTAAGGGGTTATTTTTTTTAATTTTTAATTTACATAGTTTGGATTATCATTTTAATCTTAATTAAGAGTTAAATATTATTGAAGTGATTTATTTAGGGATTTTTAATTAAAGAATTAATATCCTCTTAAGTTATATCCCTTTTTTAATAATTCAAATTTTCGTGTCTCCGAAATTTAAATTGTTTAAATAATTAAAGTTTCATTTTTGGTTTATTAAAAGTGATTAATGGGTTCTACCCTTTTCATTTCCCAGTTTGATCATCAAGAAAGATAAAAGTAGAATATTTTACCCTCCATTTAATTAAACCTAAAATTTTAATAAAAGAGGTTTAAATTCTTTAATTACCTTTATGCCCTTTTAGGCTTATTTATTTCATAACTCACTAAATTGAGTTCAAATGAACTTAAAATTTTTATGTCATACTCACTCGCATGTCAATTAAGACATTAGAGGAGAAAATGTGATTTTTCTGAATTTAATTTATTTATATAATTATTTTTAGTGAAAAATAATGGATTTGAAAGGAAAAATTCAACAACATGACCAAAGTAAGGTTTCTGTCCTTAAGAAAATTATGGGATGTTTCTAATGACTAGATAACCACTTGGAGCAATTTTGGTGATTTTTTAATTTATATTTTATTTATTATAATTATTTTGAGTTTTGGAATGTTAATTAATTATAAAATAAAATTAAAGTTAAAAAATGGATTTTATATTTTTTCTTAAATCTCTCTGACCTCAAGAAATTCAAGAGAAACAATTTTTACAATTTTCTGATTTTTGATTTATTGGAATTAATTTAGTGAAAAGGTTGGAAAATACATTTTTTAATATTAAAAATTATTTTGAGCCTTTAAAATTCAATATCTTAACTTAGAGACTTAGGAAAAATATTTGGTTGATTTCTAAGTGATTTGGAGTTAAAATGTGACATTTTTATGATTTTTATTATTTTTGTGATTTTTTATTGTTTTTACTTATTTAAATATCGAAAATATATCGTTGAAAATGAAAAATTATAGTAAATTCTAATTTTAATTTTATAGACTCACGATATTAGAGAGCATGGCAAATTTGGTGAATTTTTTGAAATGTTATTTTGGAGTTATGAATTTTTAAAGTTTAATTTTGATCATGTGACTTAATTAATTCATTTAGTAGGGCTAATCATTTCCGATGGACTTCGGAATTTTTATACGAGGTTCTCTGTATCCTAAAGTTTCAGTAAATTGATTTCAAGTTATTTTGATGTGTGGTTAACCTAATTAATTAAAATTCAATTTTGAGTATTTAGAAATTTAATTAGGGTTATTCTTAATGAATTAAATTCACAACCATAATTATCCCAGGGGTCCTCTAGTCTAAGAAACTTCCCCAATTTTTTCTAAATTTATTGAAGTAGCTATCTTAACTATTGGAATTAAAATACCAAAACGAGTGACATAAACTTGAAAAATACATAACTTGCCATAGAGATAGCCTATGACCTTGAAAGATCCAGGGAATGTTCCCAGATCGAAGCTTAATTTTTTTATGGTCTCGTACGGGGTGGTGTGTACGAATGGAGAATCGAAAATACTCGAAACGAGTAAATAATTAATGAAAAATAAAACACTCATCAAATTAACCCAATTCTTTTCCACATTGTTCTCCTCTCTTCCTTTTGAGTAAGTAGGTATTTTTATTTTATTTTTGTAATTTTTACATGAAAAGTTATGATTTTGAAGTTTATGTTCGAAATAAATAAAAAATCCAATTTCCCTCACTCAAACTATCGCTATCAAGGGGGGCCACGTGTCGCTCGGCGATTGGGCGGCACGTTTACGCAACATGGATGAAGCTCCCGTGTGCATCTGTTGTCCGTACGATACACATGTGATCGGATGAGTTCTTGCTCCTCTCACAGTTACATTCGCCCAATCAATCCTACTTATTGAACCTTGATATCTCACTTGTTTCTCAACGAAATTGAGTGAATTTTTTTAAATGATCATCTATTCGAGTAAGCACACATATATATATGGTGATGATATACTTAATAAAGTGAATATTTACGAGAAATTTAAAATAAGCTCGGACTGAAGGAAAAAATATTTGATACCTTTTGTCGAGAGGTGGTATAAATTAGAAATGGTTTGATTGAGCTTAGGAGTTCTTGGAGAAGCTTTGGGAACAATTTGGCGGAAATTTCCCAAAGGTAATCTTTGCATCTCTTCTCTTTGGCATGAATGGAGCTTAAATAGAGGAGTTTAAAATTCAAAATTAATTAGCTTATGAGTTGGGCTTGTTCACGCTTTCCATGGTACGATTTGGGGTGAGAAAAATGCTTAATTCAGCTTGGTTAGTGGGGAGAAGTCACGATCCAGTACGATTGGGCTTAAGCATGGGTTAAGGGAGACATGGGAGTGCTTAATTACTTTAAGGGAATCGAAAGAGGCTCACTTTCCTCTTGCCGTGTGGTATGGTCGCATGAGCATGCTGCGTAGCTGCATGGGGCATAAGGATGGCTTCATGGCTAGCCTATGGCTTGTCCATGGCTTGGTCAATTTTTCTTGAAAAGGTTATTTAAAATTTTTTGAAAACTTTGGATTTTTTGATTGGTTATGTCATGATGTTATTTTGGTTTAAATAAAATGATGGGTTTTGGAGCAGGGGTAGCTTAAATCATAGGGAATGATGAGGGAAAATTTCATGTGGGCTTTGGAATGAAATTTGGGCTTCTGAATTTGTTGGAAGTGAGCTTTTAAAAAAATCTTAAGGAGGTGGGATTTTAGGTTTGAAAACAAAATTGGTAGATGGAAATTTTTGTAAAAGATTTGGTCGAAAAAATGTTGGGTTTAGTTTAGGGATGTGTCGTAGGTGATTTGGAGCAAAATTTAGTGATTTTGAATTGAATTGGGTTTAATTTGGGTCTTTTTAGTAAAAGGGCCAAAGTGGGTCAAATTGATAATGTTGGTTGATGTAAAATTAATGGTGAGAAATTTTTATGGGGTGTAACAAAGAGTTTTCAATTTTGGTTGCGCTTTAATTTTTGGATTTGGGCTTTGTTGGGTTAGGTTTGGCTTTAGGCCCGATTTAGAGTTTTGACTTTGGGTTAGGTTTGGGTGGAGTTTAGGTTGAATTTGGGGCAAATCTTGTTAGTGTTTTGTTTGTGGGGATATCGAAAGGTTTAGGAAAAGATTTGGGAGCTAATTGGAGTTGAATTGGGTTGGTTTGGACTAAGTTTCGTCCATGGGCCGAAAATTGGGCTTTAAGCTTAGTGGAATTAGATCAATGTTAATCGAATTGAGGCTTGGATTTAATTTTAAATTGATATTGGGGATATTGAATGAGTTTAAATTGGATTGGATCAACATTTAGGTTAGTGGAGTGGTTTGGTTTGACATTGGGTTCGCTTAGGTTAAAAATGGGTCGAATTTGGGGATTTGGTAAAAGTGGGTTAAATTGAAAAAATTGGCTTATGGTGTAGTTGAACAAAATTAAATTAGGAATATTTGGGATTTTGGAATTTTTAAGATTTTTTGGAATTTATGGACTTTTGGTTAAAAAGGGCATTTTGGGTATTTGGAGGGTATTGTAGGGTATTTTTGGAAATTTTGGTATATTTGGTAGGATGATCAATTTGGGTGGAGAGAAATGTTTAGGACTGATTTTGAAATTTTGGGTAATTTATGCAATTTTACGGAATTTTTGGGTAGCTTCGAGGGCATTTGGTAGGTTTGGCGGGTGTAGGGCCCCGGGGTCAAAAAAAGTAAATTTTGGAAAAATAGAGATTGATCAAGTTTGAGTAGAATGGAATCGCTTTGGTTGAGCGGCGCGTATCGATCATATTAAGAGCCGTGAGAGGGGCTCGTTTGAGGCATTCATTATGTTGTTCGTAACCTTCTTAGCCGGGCTTGGGAGGCCGAGGACCATGTATGAATTGCACCATGAGTCGGGGAAGTCATGCTAGGTATGAATGGTTTTAAAATTTGGAATGTGTGTGAAAGTGTAATGTGTGCGGGTCAACCCTCACCGGACCGGGCCACACAGGGTAGTCTAAGGCTAAAGAGTCTATGAGAACTTCATCTTTTAAACCTCCACATTTGATCTTAACCCTTAGTGACTTAGGGGTTTACAATAAAACTTATGGGGTTTGCGGGGAGTTAAGAGGTGTTTAAATTTCTAAGTGGTGGGTTCCATTTCTAGTCCTCTATGATAGTCGAAGGGAAAGCACAAGGCTAGATCTGAGAGTGTAAGGAGAGAGAAAGAGAAAAGACCTCATCGAAAATGAGGTCAACGTGTCAGTAATACGGGGCTCTAATGGAGTCAGGTTTATCGATCCCACGAGAGAAGCGAGGCAAGAGGTTCTTAGTCAAATTCTAGTCTAATACTAACAGCCTTAGTTTGGAAGGGTGATATAAGTGGTTTTTAATAACTACTCCTAATCTGAGATGATTATATGTAGGAACAAAGCTACTCTCTAATGCGAATATTAATACTAAAGATGACACTTTTTGGGGAAATTTGTTTGGTGAATTTTGAGATAAGAAATACTACTATTATTATGTAATGAATTGGATAATGTAAAAAGAATGAGATGCATAAAATATTAGCTGTTCCAAATAGGAGGAATCTTATTCTTTGCCCTCTTAAAGTACCTCTCTTCGAGTGCTATAAAGAACATTGTGAAATCCACAGGCTTAGTCCCTAAATCCAAGGTTAAGTGCAGGAGGATGCGGCACTCACTTTAGAGCTCCCACTTTGCCCTTCACACGAAGGCTAACCACAGCTTTAGTTACGAACCTTAGGACGAAT
Source organism: Papilionanthe hookeriana x Papilionanthe teres (assembly GCA_022702705.1). Taxonomy (NCBI): domain Eukaryota; kingdom Viridiplantae; phylum Streptophyta; class Magnoliopsida; order Asparagales; family Orchidaceae; genus Papilionanthe; species Papilionanthe hookeriana x Papilionanthe teres. The sequence goes on along the minus strand of CM040421.1, from coordinate 134,588,929 downwards.
TGGGGATCTCGGCCTGTCACCTTGAAGCCTCGGTTCGACGCCCATGAAACCATATTTCTCTACTTATTTGTACTCAATCCCAAAGACTATGCAATTCATTCATGGACATTTAATGTGGTTCCACTTTGTTGAGAGTCCCTGTACCTTTCGGGTCAATTCGGTGCAATTTTAGCAGCTATGACGAAACTCTTTTTGTAATGTAAATGAAGTGCGAGTAGAAACCATCACATTTATAATTAAAACTTCTTTTGAAAATCATACAAATATCCTAAACATGAATCATACTCATTGCACTCATTGCAAAAAGAAAAGTAGAATGAAAACAATGACATAAGCTTCTTATGCCCATTTATTTCGAATAAGAAGAAGAGTAAGAGAAAGACATCGCGATGAACGAAGAAAACGCAACGGAAAACCTTATTTCAAAGCAAATCCACAAAATAAGAGTTTACAATTTTTTAACAACCTCTTTCATAATTAAGTTCACTCTTCTTTGAGGTTCAATAGTGGGTTTACAATTTTCTTCCATTAAAATCCTATGCATACAGATTGAAGGGTTTATTCCTTTTATTTCTGCAATAGTCCAACCAAAAGCTTTCTTATAATTCTTCAGAACTCCTATTAAATTTTCTGCTTGATTTTTACTTAATTCTGAAGATATAATCACAGGTAAAGTTAATGAATTTCCAAGAAATGGATACTTTAAATGTGCAGGTAACATTTTTAATTCCAGTTCGGGGGCTTTTTCAACTGAGGGTAAAAGTATATCATTTTTAGTTGTGTTTAAAATATCCCAATTATCATGAATATAATGAATTTCTTCAGATAAATTTTCTTCATTCACTTCTTCAATTTCTTCAGTTAATGACTCATTATATATTATGGATTAATTATTTTTTTCTTCAGAAATGACCATACATTTTTCCTGATAATGCTTTTCAATTATATAATAAAAAATATCCATCCTATAATATTTTTCTTTGTCAGGATACCTCATTGATTTTAGAACATTAAATGTTATCACTTGATCATTAACTCTCATTGTTAATTCTCCTTTTTGCACATCAAACATAGCACGTTCGGTAGCTTGAAAAGGTCTCCCTAAAATAATAGGTATTTCTTTATCTTCTTCCATATCCAGTACATTGAAATCCTCAGGGAAGATAAATTTATCCACTTTAACAAGAACATCCTCTATAACTCCTTTAGGATAAGTGATAGATCGATCAACTAACTGAAGGGTTACAGTAGTGGGAGAAATCTCTCCTACATCTAACCTTTAAAAGATAGAAAATCGCATGAGATTAATACTTGCTCCTAAATCACGTAAGGCTTTTCCACAGAATTTTTCTCCAATAGCACATGGTATAGTGAAACTTCCAGGATCTTAAGTTTCTGAGGTAACGTCTTCTGAATTATTGCACTACATTCTTCACTTAATGCAACAGTTTCATAAGCTTCAAATTTCCGTTTCTTGCTTAAAATATCCTTCATAAATTTTGCATAGCTCAGCATTTGTTCGAAAGCTTTAGCAAAAGGAATGTTGATGGTATGTTTCTTAAAAATTTCAAAGAACTTAGAAATTGATGGTCAAGCTTCTGCTGTTTTAGTCTTTGAGGAAAAGGTGGTGGTGGTCTTTCAACTTCCACTTTAATAGGAATTACAGTCTGATCTTTACTTGGAGAAAAAGTTTCTTTATGTTTTTCAATCTCTTCTACCTCTCTCTGTTTTTCAATTTCATTCCGAATCATCTCTTTTAATTCGTTTCCACTTCTAAGTTGTACAGCTTTTTCTTGTTCATGGTCTTTTCTAGTTTCTTTTAGTTTAATTTTGACGTTGCTAGGCAGTGTTCCTTGAGGTATGTAATTAATAAAATTAGCAATTTGACCCATATGATTCTCAATATTTCGAATATCAGTGTTTTAACTTTGTAGCTGATTACCTAGTTGCAAGATCAATTCTTCTACAGATAACTTTTTCTGCTGATTGTTAAAACCAGGAGGATAAGTTGGTCTAAAGTTTAAATTTCCTTGATTATTCCAATTTTCGGTTGGATTAACTTGATTATTACTCCATTCTTGAGGTCCATTATTCCAACTAAAATTAGGGTGATTTTTCCAACCTGGATTATAATAATTTGAATAAGGGTTATTGGTTTTACTAGTAATAGCTTGCAAAGTTTCCATTGTTTGAGAATCATCAGTATTTACAGAATTATCATTACTTACATGCGACATATTAATAGCAAAATTATCCATTTTCTTAGATATTGCAGCCACTAGTGAAGCTAAAATAAAAAAACTTCATTATCTTGAATACTTGCCACTCTTTTAGGATTAACCCTTTTAGAAGGCCATTGAAAATTATTATTAGCCATTTCTTCAATTAAAGTATAAGCTTTATCAATTGTCTTAGCCATTAAAGAACCACCAGCAGCAGCATCTATAATAGATCTAAGTGATCCAATAATTCTGTTATAATATGTTTGAGTAATTAACCAATCTGGCAAAGCATGATGAGGACATTTTCTTAATATTTCTTTAAATCTTTCCCATGCTTCATAAATTGTCTCTCCGACAAATTGCATAAATGAAGTAATATCATTTCTTAATTTAGCGGTTTTCGAAGGAGGAAAATATTTAGCAAGGAATTTTTGTATCATATCTGCCTAAGTTTTAATAGAACAAGTTCCTAATGAGTTAAGCCACATCTTTGCTTTATCTTTTAAAGAAAAAGAAAAGAGTCTAAGCCTAATATCATCAGAAACATTATTATATTTAAAGGTAGCACAAAGTTCTAAGAAACTAGCAAGGCGTAAGTTTGAATCCTCATTTGATATTCCTCCAAATTGATTATTTTGAACCATTTGAATAATAGAAGGTTTAAGCTCGAAAGAATTAGCAACAATAGCAAACATTTGAATACTAATATGAAGTTCATCAGTTGTAGGGTTTGCATAATCCCATAATGGTTTATAAACATTTTGTTCATTAATTTATATTGGATTTTGATTATTGTTACGTAAGTTAGCCATGTCTTGATATTTCTGAATTTGTTTTCCATTTCTAATTCTTTTAACAGTTCTTTATAATTCGGAATCAAAAGGTAAAAATCCTTGAGATCCGTAACTACACATAAAAATAAAATCTTTTTGGTATTTTGTTTTTATAAATGATTTTGTAAATTTTTTTAATATATGTATATGTATATGTATATATATATATATATATATATATATATATATATATATATATATATATATATATATATATAAATATATATTTGAAGAAATAAATGTTTATATAAAATATTTTTAATTTGAGAAATCTAAAAATTGTCTTTTCACTTTTCTTCCCCGGCAACGGCGCCAAATACTTGAATCATGATTTTAAATATACTTAAAAATATAAGAATTCGACACCACTACTAGAAGATATAAATTTCCGGCAACGACACCAAAACTTGAATCGACCTTTACGAATGTAAGAATTTATGAATTTATATTTTAGTATTTATAATAATTTTTGTAAAAGTCACAATTTCAAACGCAAGTATACGTATCGTTTCAAGTAATACAAGGCTCTATTGGAGTCCTGGTTATCGATCCCACAGGGAAGATTTAGTGAAATTAATTTAAGAAATATATTAGATTTTCAATTTAAAAGTAATTATTATTTTTATTTCTTTTCAAAATTCAGATTTTCAAGTTTAATTAAATTTCTACTAAATGCAAATAAGTAACAATAAAGTAAAACGTTAAAGCAAGTATAAATAAAAAAACTTTCTCCTTTTTCAACTAATCCAATATTTTTCAGAATAATTATCATTCGTTGAGAACTTGAAATTATGGTATTGCTCCAAATAGAAGTGATACACCTAAAATATTTAGTATTTTTATGCACATTTTTATACCTATTTTTAATAATATTGCACTTTAATGGAATGTATTTTGTGTTTTTCTTGCAGGCATGATGAAAATGGATGGTCAGAATGAAAGGAGAAAAATTGGATCAAATTTGGAGCAAAAAAATGAAAAATCAAAATTTTGGCACTGGCGGCTAAGCGCCGCTGGGTCGGCGCTTAGCCTTCACAGTTAAGAATCGAATTTCAAATGAATTTAGTGCAAATTTCAAAGGGGATGAGATGAAACTCTTGGTAGTAACTATCATAACTTCCTTTGGGCGGCAAGTTTGAATGAAGGGGTGCGTTCCTTGGTAGATACATTGAATCTGAACACATTTTGAAGAGACACCAAGGCACCTTTTGGTTTACTATTTAAAGAGAGTCTTAGGAAAGATTAGGAGACTCTTCCTTTAAATTTTGAAGAGTTCTTTCTTTCTTTTGTTCTTCCACTGCATTTTTAAGAGTTTTTATTTTAGAGTAGGAGTAGAGAGTAGAAAGGAGAAAAGGGTCGGAGTGAAGTCTTCTTCTCCCCACATCTTTTCTTTCTTTTAGTCTAGTTTTTATTGAAGTCCGAAGTCTGTATTCTGATTCATCGGAGTTGGGAGACTTGATCTGAGGAGTAATTTAATGAAGAGTCAAAGTTTCAGAGGAACTTCCTTAGTCTTGTGGAGAGGATTTTTAGATAAGTGTTTACTTTTAATCTTTTAATACTTTCTTTCGTTCATTATTTTTCTTATTGTTTTTAATTTCAAATCAATGTGTTTTTGTATTTTCTCAATGCATTCTGAGTAGTTTACTTTATCTTTTTCTTTCTTAAATAGAGAAATAATTAATTTACAAAGAATTGTTGTGGAAAGTATAAGTGTTTAAAAGTTGGAAGAAGTTGTGAAGATTTATTCTAAAAACTTTGTTTACTTCTTAATTTGGCTTGTTAAGTTGTAGAATTTCTTGAGTATGTAAGATCCAATGCGGTATTGTTTCATAAAAGTTAGTAAGAATCACATGCAATTATATGGGTGAGAATTGTAGTCCATATAATTGAATGTAATATTAGAAGATATTTTTATAAAAGGGAGTAAAATTAGAGGATTTTAGAGTGACATGCTAAAACCCCCTAATTTGGTTAGAAGTTTTGAGTTTTGTTATGAGAAGTTAGCCTCTAGTTGGTGGGAATCGAGGGAACTCTAGAGTGAGAGACTAGTATCTTCTCTGCCTAACCATGTTCAAAATAATAAAAATTTTAAATTAACATATGTTCTTTATGGAACCAAGTAAGGGTAAAGAACACATTTGCTTCTATCTGTCACAACAAATTTGAATACTTCCACAACAATACATTAAGAATTATTACTACTTCATGAAAGGAAAGAAAAAGATATTATAGTTAATAGTATTTTACATCAAGTGTTATTAGTTATTATAATTTTAATTTCTTGCTTAACATTTTATTAAGGAAATTTCTAAAGACAAATCATCTTTCAAATCATTTCAAAATCAAGACATACTTTTTCAAAAACAATTAAAGAAAGTAAAAAAATAATTTTTCTGATTTCTTTAAAGATTTTACATTTTCCCTGTGGGTGGTTCGATGTCTCAGGGCTTAATCAAAAAGTTCTATATTACTTGATAAACGATACGTATACTCGCATAGTATCTCATATTATAAAATCATAATTTTCATATATAATCATCAGCGCATATATTCCTAGCGGCCCAAATTTTTGGCGCTGTTTGCCAGGAATCAAGTTTCAAGTTTTTAGTGTCGTTACATTTACAGGACAATATCAAATTTTTGGACGCAGTTACATTTATCGGGGATCAACTTTTCGGCAGCCGTTGCCGGGGAAAATAAATTAAATTGCATTTTAAAGAGAATTAAGAAATTTTAAATTTTTACTTTTCTTTGTTTTTGTTAGTGTGTTGTGTTTTGTTTTGTTTTATTGTTGTATGCGTAGTTCAGGTTCTAAAGGACTTGTGCCTTACGATTCTGAATTAGAAAGAACTATCAGAAAAATCAAAAAATTAAAAATATAGAAAAAGATAAAAATATTTAAGAAATGACAAATCATCAAAATCAAAATGTTGGCATCCATCAAGAATTATAACCTTTAAGAGATTATGTTTACCCTACAGTAGATGAACTTCGTGGTAGTATTTAAAACCCTGTTGTAGCTGCTAATTCTTTTGAGCTTAAACCTACTTTTATCCAAATGGTGTTTAATAATCAGTTTGGGGGAGCAACAACTGAAGATCCTAATTTGCATCTTGCTAATTTTCTAGAGTTGTGTGCTACTTTTAAATATGATGGTGTTTCAGATGATGCTATTAGACTTAGACTTTTTCCTTTCTCGCTAAGGGATAAAGCTAAAATGTGGTTACATTCGTTAGCACCTGGATCAATAGGAACTTGGGGTGAACTGTCACAAAAATTCCTTGCTAAATATTTTCCACCATTTAAGACTGCTAAGTAGAGAAATGATATAACATCTTTTTGTCAGTTTGAAGGGGAATCAATATGTGAAGCATGGGAAAGATTTAAAGATAACCTCAGGAAATGTCCACATCATGCGATACCAGATTAGTTAATAATTCAAACTTTTTATAATGGATTAGTTGGATCTCTTAGATCAATCATCGATGCTGCTGCTGGTGGATCATTAATGTCTAAACCATTTTCTGATGCTTATGCTTTAATTGAAGAAATGAATACTAATAATTTTCAATGGCCTTCTGAAAGGTTAAATCCTAAAAAGGTAGCCAGTGTTTATGAAAATGATGCTTTTACAATGTTAGCAAATCAAGTTGCTTCTTGTATCAAGGAAGATAGAACAATTTGGCATGAATTTTTCTCGACCAAATCTCATGATTGAAGAAAATTCATTAGGCCAAATGGTTGATTCTTATTCTTCACCGAAACCGTGAATGCTATAATCAAACCTAACAACCCATATTCCAATTATTATAACCCGAGTTGGAAGAATCATCCAAATTTTAAACTGGAATAACAATAATCAGGGTGGTGTTAATCAACAATGGGGGAACACCCAAGTAAACCAATTGTGGAATTGGAACAACCAAGGTAATAATAATAATAGATTAACTTATCCTTCAGGTTATAACAATGCTTTACAATATAAGGAGAAGAAGTTTTCTATGGAACAAGTAGTATCACATATGGGAAATCAATTACAAATTCATGGAGCAACCATCAGAAATATTGAAAATCAATTTGGACAAATTACAAATGCCTGAAGTAATAGATCCCAAGGAATGCTTCCAAGTAATATTGAATTGAATCTAAGAGAAAAGAATAAAGAATAATTGAATGCAATTCAACTAAAAAGTGGAAAAGAATTGGAAGGTAGAGTTCAAAAAGAAACTGAAGTAGAGAAAGAAGAAATTAAAGACCTAAAGAGGACACTCCAAAAGGTTTTGAAAGACCTATTTCTCCACCCAAGGTTGATTTAGAAAAACCACCACCTCCATTTCCTCAAAGACTTCGTCAACAAAAGTTGGATAAGCAATTTTTAAAATTCTTGGAGATATTAAAGAAGCTTACCATCAATATTCCATTTGCTGAAGCCCTAGAACAAATGCCAAGCTATGCAAAATTTATGAAGGATATTCTTAATAAAAAGAGGAGGTTTGAAGAAAATGAGACTGTTGCACTTAGTGAGGAGTGCAGTGCGATAATTCAGAAAAAGCTTCTTGAAAAACTTAAAGATCCGGGTAGTTTCACAATTCCATGTGCAATCGGAGAAAAATTCTGCGGAATCGCTCTATGTGATTTGGGTGCAAGCATTAACCTTATACCTCTATCAATATTCAAAAGACTGGGACTAGGAGAAATAACCCCAACTACTGTAACTCTACAATTAGCAGATCGTTCGATCACATATCCTAAAGGAGTTATAGAAGATGTTTTGGTAAAAGTGGATCAATTTATTTTTCCTGTGGATTTCATTGTGTTATATATGAAGGAAGATAAAGAGATACCCATAATTTTGGGGAGACCTTTTCAAGCTACAGGCAGAGCCATGATAGAAGTGTAAAAAGTGGAATTAACGATGAGGGTTAATGATCAGACTGTTACATTTAATATTTCAAAATCGATGAAAAATCCTTCTAGAGGTAAAGACGATGAGTGTTATAGGATGGATGTTATTGAATATTTAAGTGAATGTCATTTCAAATTAATTTATGAAGAGAAAGCTGAAAGAGAAGAATTTGAATATAAGCAAGAAGAGGAGTTATTTGATTCTAAAGATTTTCAAGAGGAAGATTTAAAGTATGTTCGTGAAAGTTTTGAAGTGTTGGATATGACTGAGAAAGATGAATCTTATGGTCCATCAATTGAAAAACCTCCTGAACTTGAGCTAAAAATGCTTCCTGATCATTTGAAGTATGTTTTCCTAGGTGAATTCTCAACCTTACCTATTATAATTTCCTCTCAATTAACTGAAAAAGAAGAAGAGAGTTTACTTGAAATTTTGAAGAAGCACAAGATAGCCTTTGGATGGACAATTGCTGATATTAAAGGAATCAGTCCTTCAAATGGTATGCACGGAATTCTTATGGAAAATAATTGCAAACCGCAGGCTGATCCCCAAAGGAGACTAAATCCTATCATGAATGTCCTTGTTAAGAAAGAAATTTTAAAATGGTTGGATGTTGGAATTATCTACCCCATTTGAGATAATGCATGGGTTAGTCCTATTCGCTGTGTTCCTAAGAAAGGAGGAGTAACTATGACTGTTAATCAAAAGAATGAAATGATACCAACAAGACAAGTTACAGGGTGGCGAATATGCATTGATTATAGAAAGTTAAACCTTGCCACAAGGAAAGATCATTTTCCACTCCCTTTTCTAGATCAAATGTTGGACAAACTGGCTCGGCATAAATACTTTTATTTTTTTGGATGGATATACTGGTTACCACCAAATTTAAATTGCTCCTGAAGATCAAGAGAAAACTACGTTTACCAGTCCTTATGATACGTTTGCTTTTAGAAGAATGCCCTTTGGTTTATGTAATGCCCCTGCTAGATTTCAGAAATGTATGATGGCTATTTTTTGTGATTTAATTGAAAAAGGGATTGAAGTATTTATGGATGACTTATCAGTGTTTGGAATTTCGTTTGAATCATGTTTAGAACATCTATCTAAAGTTCTATAATGCTATGAAGAAATTAATTTCATCCTTAATTGGGAAAAATGCCAATTTATGGTAGCAGGAGGAATTGTTTTGGGACATCGGATTTTAGAAAAAGGTTTGGAGGTAGATCCTGCAAAAATTCACGTTATATCTAATTTTCCTTACCCAACCATTGTAAGGGGAATTAGAAATGTTTTAGGACATGCTGGATTCTACAGGCGTTACATCAAAGACTTTTCAAAGATTACAAAACCTTTATGTTGTTTACTGGAAAAGGATGCAATTTTTAATTTTGATGATGATTTTCATAAAGCCTTTGAAACATTAAAAGAAAAATTAATCACTGCACCTGTAATAATTTCACCAAATTGGGAAAAACCTTTTGAATTAATGTGTGATGCTAGTGATTATGCTAGTGGTGTTGTTTTGGGTCAGAAATATGATAAAATTTTCAAAGTAATTTATTATGCTAGTAAAACTCTTAATGAAGCTTAAATTAATTATACCACTACTGAGAAAGAGTTATTCGCTATAGTATTTGCCTTTGATAAATTTCGATCATATTTAATTGGAACTAAATGTGTTGTACATACTGATCATTCTGCTAAATACTTAATGAAGAAAAATGATGCAAAACCAAGACTGATAAGATGGATTCTTCTTTTGTAAGAATTTGATTTTGAGATAGTAGATAAGAAGGGTTCTGATAATCAGATTGCTGATCATTTGTCCAGGCTAAAAATTGAAAAATCTCTCTATGATATTGAAGAAATTAATGAACATTTTCCTGATGAAAAATTGTTCAATGTTTAAGAATTGTGTGTTCTGTGTTATGCAGACATAGTAAACTTTATTGTTAGTAATATTATACCCTATGATTTGACATATCATGAAAAGAAGAAATTTCTGTCTGATGCTAAGACTTATTTTTGGGATGACCCATTTTTATATAAAGAAGGAAAGGATCTTATAATTCAAAGATGTGTACCTTTGGAAGAAACTTATGAAATTATTCAAAAATGTCATGATTCTGATTATGGGGGACATTTTGGAAGTGATAAAACTGCATATAAAATATTACAATCAAGATTTTATTGGCCTACAAATTTTAAGGATGTGAATGTTTATATTAAAATTTGTGATAGATGTCAGCATGTAGGCAATATTTCTAGAAAAAATGAGATGCCCCTCAATTATATGTTGGAAGTTGAAATATTTGATGTTTGAGGACTAGATTATATGGGACTATTTACACCATCTTTCAGAAATGTTTATATTTTGATAACAGTAGACTATATTTCCAAATGGATTGAAGCTATTGCTTTACCTCGATGTGATGCTCAAAGTGTTGCAAAGTTTTTAGAAAAGAATATATTTTGTAGATTTGGAATACCAAGAGTAATCATAACTGATGGGGAAGTCATTTTAGAAATGCGATTATTAGGAAGTTAGCAAAGAAATATCATATTAATCATCACATTGCTACTGCTTATCATCAGCAGACAAGTGGTTTTGTTGAATTATCCAATCATGAAATTAAAAGAATATTGGAAAAAACTGTTAATCCAAATAGAAAGGATTGGTCAATTAAACTGGATTATGCTTTGTGGGCCTACAGGATCGCTTACGTAACACCTATATGAATGTCCCAATATAGGCTGATTTTTGGAAAAGCTTGTCATTTACCTTTTGAACTTGAGCATAAAGCATATTGGGCTATTAAAGAGTTCAACTATAATTTGAAAGATGTGCTGAAAAGAGATTATTGCAATTGAATGAGCTTGAAGAAATAAGGAATGAATTATACAAAAATGCTAAGATTTATAAGAAAAAAATGAAGTTATGGTATGATCGGAAGATTCTTACCAAAAATCTTGTACCAGGACAACAATTTTTGCTGTATAATGCTAGATTGAGAATATTTTCTAAAAACTTAAGTCCAGGTGGATGGGTTCATTTATTGTGATAAAAGTTTATTCTTATGGAGCTGTAGATATTCAAGATCCTAAGACTGGAAAAATATTTAAAGTTAACTGTCGGCATATTTTTTTATTTTTAGGTTATGTGTTTTGAAAAGGGGGTCGCCTACAGAAGTTGTCGGAGAATTTTAAATTTTAAATTTAATTTAAATATATATATATATTTGAAAAGTAGTATTTGGTTTTAAAAATAATTTTAAATTTGAAAGTTTTAAGATATGAAATCAAACCGATCTCACATCCCAAATAGTTTATTTAAACGAGCACCGCACCACAAACTGTGTATTTATTCCGAAGAATAGACACACTGCTTGATGATGGGGCTCATATAAATAAACTAAAAGATTTGTGACATCCGTTTGGTCTGCGAACCGATTTTATAAGCCGACAAGTTCCCTTGTTTAATATAAAGAAATTAAACAGGGTTTATATTACCTGGGTTCTTAAAGTTCCCTATAAGGGAAAGCCCCTATAGATAATTACATCTTAAATGACGGGAATCATTTAAGAAAACTCTTGATAATGATTAGTGGTTTTTCTCTCAAGAATTTAAAAGTTTAAGGTTTCAAAGGATTGAATTTTGGAAATTTCAATAGGGAATGGATCAAATTTGGAACAGTTATTTTCAGGAGTCCAAAGGAAGAGAAGTAGGAGAAGCTGAGGATCCAAGAAGAATCTTGACAACTTCCCAAACTATCCTATGGTTTGGCTTCAATTTAGGAATTTATTTAATATTGTAATCCTGCCAATTTTATTTATTTAGGTCTTACATTCGTATGACATGATCATACAAATGGCCTCGAAGATGTGAGGGTTTATGTCGTACCGAACGACTACCTCGGAGTCCTAAGACTGGTTAGGGCTTAATTTGCATAAGATGATTATGCAAATGCCTATAAAAAAGTTGAGGATTTATGTTGCACTAGGCAAACTACCTCGAAGTCCTATGGCTTGGTTGTTTAATTCTAGGAATGTTTAGCTGATGTAGAATTGTTTTGCTGACGACGATGGCCGTGCTGCCCACCATGCTCCGAGCTCCTTGTTGTTGCAGAGGTTTAGTTTTGGAAGTCATAAATCAGGAGATGAGAGAAGTGTTTTGGTTTAGAGAAAATCTTAAAAACCAAGTGTTTTTAATATTTAATTGAAACAAATCTTGAAGTTGTTTAAACAGAATCGATTAAGATCCCATGGTTCCGTCATCCCGGCACCGTTATTTTCATCAAATTCACTTAGTCCAGATGAATTTGCTAAACTCAACTGAATGAGTTCCACACTTTCATTTAGACCATGGGAAATCCCGTTAGCAACACGTGGGTTACATCATCCGAGGTATTCCCGATTATTCAACGAGACGTTTTAATTTAGTTATAATTGTAGTTTTGTTGTTCTGTTTGTGATTAAATTTTGAGTTGTTTTATATTTTAGAATGTTGTGGCGGTGAATTTTATCTTGAAATGACTTTTAATTTAGTTTTGGTTTCAGTTCAGAGACTATCCTAAAGTTTTTGGTTTTCATGCAACAGTCTTGTTTATCATGCAAGAAAAGTAAAGCACAGTGCATGTAAGTAAATTGCAATAAAGTATATTGCAATAAAATAAAAGCGTACCTGGAAGGTCTTCCCGTCATCCCAAGCTGCACTTAAAACACATGTTAAGGCATTTAAATATTTATAACAAGTACCTAGGTAAAGCTAAGGGAAGGGTTTTGGTTGTCTACCAAATTCCTAATCCTATTGCTAGTCATCTCCTATGACGTCTAGGTTCTTGGTTTGGTTTAAGGATGATTTTCTTCATCAAAGAACAATTAAATTCAATTGTTCTTCTAAAACATCCCGTCATATTGAGGAAGTGCTTAGGACGAGTCCTAAACATCTTTTCAATATTTCGGGGATTGTTTTGAATCCAAGTGAATTTTTATTGTGCGGATGAATTGATCATCCAAGGATTATTATTTTTGTTTTGTTCTTGCTCAGTGAACTTTGGTATTTGATTACCTGATGAATGAAGTGACATCTCACTTAATACTCTATTTAAGAGTTATAATAATTAAAGCCTTTAAGGGCAAGTTGGTTTATTGAGAATTTTAATCAAATTTGAGTTAATGATTTAAAGTGTTTTACTTTGATTATGAGGTTTTAATTAATAGTTTTAAGTATGGAATAGTGTTCAAATTATTTTAGATTTAATTCTTAATGATTTCATTTAGGTTTGTTGTTAAATGATTTTAATTTAATTTAATTTTAATTTAATTTAATTTAATTTAATTTTAATTTAATTATAAATTTAACTTAATTTAATTTTAATTTTAATTTTTAATTTAATTTAATTTAAATTTAATTTAATTTTTATTTAATTTAATTTAATTTAATTTAATTTGATTTAATTTAATTTAATTTTGTTTAATTTAATTTAATTGTAATTCAACTTCATCTGATTTAATTTATTTTGATTTAATTTTAATTTTTTATCTTAATATATTAAATATGATTTAATTTAATTGTTAAGGTGTTAACATGATTTAGATTTTGATTTAATTTAATTTCAACATCTTAAATTTAATTTAATTTAATTTTAAATTTTAAGTTAGGATTATCCTTTTAGTTAAGAATTAAATATTATTGAAGTGATTAATTTAGGGATTCTTAAATTAAAGAATAAATATCCTCTTAATAATATCCCTACTTTAATAATTCCAATTTTATTATTCTTCCAAAATTTCAATTAATTAATTAATTAAAGTTTTATTTTAATTATATTTGAAATGGTTAGTAGGTTTCTACCCTCAATCATTTAAGTTTCAATCATCCAAAATCAGTTTAAAATCAAATATTTTACCCTCCCCTTTTTGATTAATCCTAAAATTTTAATTAAGGGTTGAAATTTTTACTTACCCTTTTGCCCTTCAAGCTTAATAATTCTATAACTCACTAAAATAAGCTCAAATGAACTTGAAATTTTTATGTAACCTCACTCACATGTCAATTAAGACATTAGAGGAGAAAATATGATTTTTCTGTTTTTAATTTATTTATGTAGTTATTTTTAATGAAAAATAGGGGTTTTCAAGGAAAATTCAATAACATGACCATGACAATGTTTCTATCCTTAAAAAAATTATGGGATGTTCCTAATGACCAGAGGACCATTTGGACCAATTTTGGTGATTTTTTGATTTATATTTTATTTATTAGGATTAATTTGATTTTTGGACTGTTAATTAATTTTAAAAATAAAATAAAAGTTAAAAAAAGGATTTTATATTTTTTAAAAATCTCTCTGACCTCAGGGAAATCAGAGAACCAAATTTTATATTTTTGTGATTTTTATTTAATTTATTAGAATTATTTTAGTGGAAATGTTAAAGAAAATCATTTTTTTAATTCAAAAATTGTTTTAAGCCTTTAAAATTCAATATATTACCCTAGAGACTTAGGAAAAATATTTGGTTTATTCCTAGGTGATTAGAGTTCAAAATGTGACATTTTGATGATTTTTAATATTTTAATGATTTTTATTATTTTAATTATTAAAATATTAAAATAGTGATAAAAATCAACTTTTTTAGAAAATTACAATTTTAATTTTCCTAAATTCCTCTAATATCAGAGAAGCTCCAAAACTATTTTTGTGAATTTTTGAAAAGTATTTTGTGAGTTATGAATTTTTAAAGTTTGATTTTAGTTATGTGACTTAATTAATCCATTTAGTGGGGTTAAACATTTCCAATTGATTTCAAATTTTTATGTGATGTTCCTCTGATCCTAAAGATCAGTGGAGAATGGTTTTCAAGTTAATTTGATGTGTAATTAACCCAAATTAATTAAAGTTCAGTTTTGAGTAATTAGGCGAATTAGGGTTGTTCCAAGTGAATTAGTTCAAAACCTATTTTTCCTAGGGTCCTCTGGTCATAAGAAACATCACCAAATTTTCCTAGAATTTATTTCTCAACATACGAATTATTAGAATTACTCAAAATAATAACATGTAATTGAAAAATCAATAACTTCTCATAGGGATGGCCTCTGATCTTAGAAAATTCAGGGAATGTTCCCAAGTTCAGAGGCTTCAAAAGCCTTATTGTCTCATGCCATGGTGAATTGCCTATGCAAATGGAGAATTAAAACATTGCAGAGAGTAAATAAATCATTAAAAATAAAATACTTGATGAAATGACTTGATTTCTTTTCCACATTATTCTCCTCTGTTCACTGAGCAAGTGGGTATTTTTATTTTATTTTTATGATTTTTCTACACAAAGTTATGAATTTTTGAAGTTCTGATAATTATATAAATAGAAAAATACCCTATTTTCCTACTTATCCACGAGACGCCACGCAATCCTCGGCAGCTCCGAAAGGCCACGTGGCGCGCTTTGATTCAGCGCCGCCATCTGACTCAGCACTCCGGGGGCCCGCGGTTCACGTAACATTCCCTGGTCCGGCGCAATCTGGACCGTCCGCTCTATACACGCGCGATCCAACGGCTCCTGGTCATCGTCTACGACTGTGTGCACCCGTGACCGTCCACACTAAAACCCTAAGATCTCACTCGATTCTCAACGGATTTTCGTGTTCTTATGCTCTATGGATTCGTCTTGAAGAGACGAACACATCCATACGATTTATGCCGCTTGAAATTAACCCAATCAAAATAGAGAATGTTCAGAAGCTCAGGAAGAAGAGAGAGCTCATTCCTTTGCTCAGAGAAGTGTGGCTTCGATCTGAGAGTTGTGTCACCTTCGATTGGACCTAAGCAAGCTCCAGATGAAGTCTCTGGCCCTGGGAATTGCCTAGACCTGATTTCCACCATACCCGATTTCAACCTTTGGAGGCTAGAACAAATGGGTGGCCTGGAGAGGGAGCTTTCACTGGGGAACTCCTTCTCTTGGTCTTGTGCAGGTGTGGGTGAGTTTAATTTGATTTTGGTGGAGGATTTGGGAGTGTCATGTTCTGACCTGAGAATTGAGCTCCAAAATTGAGCTCAATCAGTGGGAGTTAGGGCAGGAGAACAGTAGGGATGGATTGCTCTTGGCCAGGGGAAGCTTTGTGAGGAGTTTGGAGGGATTCTGTGAAGGTCTGGTTTAGCCAACCTTTTTGGCCGAGAGGAATGGCTGGTTTAAATAGCCATGGCCATGGCTTCACAGGGGGCGTTAATGGCTGGGATCAGCTGCTCTGGGCAAGAGAAGAACAGCTCTAATGGCCATTGGGCATGAGGCAGCTCAGCAGATGGGAATTCCAAACTTTGGCTCCTCCCAAGGTCTCAGCCATGGTGTTTTCCGGCGGCTGTGGTGGCCGGCTCGCAGTGGTCAGTCACCATCTTGACCAGTGAGGGCAGGGCTTGGCAATGGTGAAGTCAATTGGAGTTGGCCATGTGTAAAGGAGTTGGATTGAAATGGAATGTGGAGGGGATGATTTTTGCTTGGTTTGGGTCAACCCATGGTTTTGGGCTAGGTTCACCTCCCAATGGCTTGCTTGGGCTGAAGAGAAAGTTGTTTGGTTCAGCTTAATCAGTAGGGTCAAGTCACCATCCAAGTATAATTAGGCCTAAGCATGGTTTAGGGGAAACATGGGAGTGGTTAATCACTTTAAGGGAATATGGAAAGAACCTTCTCCTTTTGCCCAAGATGGCATGGTGACATGTATAGGGGCTTTCATGGCTCCCATGTGGCTTGTGTATGGCTTCATGGCTTGCCTATAGCTTGCACATAGCTTGGCTTACTTGTATGAAAATGGATTTTTGCATTTTTGATAAATGTATGAGAGGTTAACATGAAGCTTGATTTAGAATAAATTGATATTTTATTGGAACTTTAGGGATGGTTCTAATTGAAGTCATGATGAAGAAGAGTTTCATATGGGCTTTGGATGAATTTTTTGGGCTTTTGGAATTGGTTAGGAATGGGCTTTTAAATGATTTAAATGGGTGGGCTTTTAGGTTTTGAAAACAAATTTGTGGATGGGAGTTTTGTAAAAGATTGGGCCAAGCAATTGTTGGGTTTAGTTTAGGGATGTGTCATGAGTGATTTGAAATCAATTTGGAGTGATTTGGAATTGAATTGGGTTGAATTTGGGTTTCTTTGGTAAAGGGGCCAAAGTGGGTCAATTTGGACTAACTTGGGCTAAGGTTGGGCTAGTGTTGGATTTAATGTAAAATTAATGTTGAGAAATGTTTAGGGGAATATTATGAAGAGTTTTCAACTTTGGTTGGGGTTCAATTTTGGGACTTGGGCCCATTTGGGTTACGTTTGGGTTTAGGTCAATTTAAGGGATTTTGGGTTTGGGTTGAATTTAAGTAAGGTTTGGGTCCAAATTTTGGGCAAACTATGTTAGTGTTTTTTTTATGGAGATGTTAGGGAAGGTTTAGAAAAGGTTTGGGGTCAATTGGGGTTGAATTGGGTTGGTTTGGGCTAAGTTTGGGTTATGGGTCAAAATTGGGCTTTAAGCTTTAAAATGAAATTGGATTCAAATGTCAATCAAATTGGGCTTGGATTTGGTCTAGATTGATATTGGGGATATTGAATTGAAGTTTAGAATTGATTTGGACCAAAATTGAGGTCAATTTGAAAGGTTTGGTTTGACATTGGGTTCATTTGGGTTTGACATTGGAAAATTGTGGGTTTTGGCAAAAGTGGGGTAAATTGACAAAATTGGCCCATGGTGTAGTTGAACAAAATGAAATTGAGAATATTTGGGATTTTTTGGAATTTTCTAGGAATTTTTGGAATTTTTGGATTTTTGGGTCAAGAGGGGTATTTTGGTAATTTGGAGGGTATTTGGGGTATTTTTGGAAATTTTGGTATTTTTTGTTATGGATGATCAATTTGAATTGTTGGGAATGTTCAAGGTTAATTTTGGGGAGTTTTGGGTGGTTCGGAAATTTTGGAGGTTCTGGGTAATTTTAAGGGCTTTTGGTAGGCTAGGTGGGTCCGGGGCCCCAGGTGTCAAAAACTGAAATTTTGGAAAAATGAAGATTGATCAAATTTGAGTAGAATAGAATCATTTTGATTGAGCCATGAAGCCATATTAAGCACATATGAGCCATGAGAGGACTCATTTGAGGCATTCACTATGTTGTTCCTAACCCTCTTAGCCGTGGGCTTAGGGGTTAAGGACCACCCATATGAACTACCTATATGAGTCAGAAAGTCAAGTTGGGTGAAAGTGTGGGTTCTAGGATCGGAATGTGTGTGTGAGAGTGTAGTGTATGTGTAAGTCAGCCCTCACCAGACCAAGCCACCCAGGGTGATCCTAAGGCCAAAGAGTCTTATAGGGAACTCATCCTTTAAACTTCCACATTTGATCTCAACCCTCTAGGTGATTAGAGGTTTACAATCAAGCTTGTGGGGTTTGCAGGGAGTTAAGAAGTAGTTTGAATTTCTAAGTGGTGGATTCCATTTCTAGTCCTCTAGGATAGTCAAAGGAAAAGCCTAAGGCTAGATCCTAAGTACTAAAGAGGGAAAGAGAAGACCTCATAAAACATGACTTAAGCCATATTTTTCAGTCAATAAATCTAAATTTGATGAGAATTTAATGTTGGGTCACTTAGAATGAGTTATGGGTATGTCAGGCTGAAGACGTTAAAACAAGCACTTTGTGGGAGGCAATCCATATTTATCGGTGTGCTTTGCTTTTTGTTTGTTTTGTGTGTTTTGTTTGCTTTGTTTGGTTTATTTTTATGTTTTTAGTTGTAGTAATTTGGAGTTTTTAAACTGAAGTAGAGATTATTTGACCTTAATTGATAATTAAGAGAAGTCAGAATGAAAATTTGGATACTTAGCAGACCTGTGCTAAATTGTGCACTGGCGGCTAAGCGCCGACTAGTTGGCGCTTAGGCGCCACAATTATAAAAAATGTGAAAAATGTAGATCTAGAAGCCTAGATCGTGGGGGAGAAGTTTTGGGAGTTATTTAGGAGTTTCTAAACGTCTTGGGGAATATTCTAGCATTTCCCAAAACTATAAAAAGGATCTGACTTAAGAGAAACACTTGCCCCAAGTCCTATTTTCATTTCTGAAGATCTAAGAAGAGAATTTTGAGATCATCATATCTTCCTGGAGAACGAGATGAAGAAGAAGCAAGATTCTGACAAGAGTAAGTTCATTAGTGATAGTGCTAAGGAGTTATTTAATGGATATATCGTTGTTAGTATTCAGGGTATTGCAGAAATGATTGCAAAAATTGAAGCCCGAGTGACTTCGATGGAAGCAAAGATTAATGAAACTAACCTGCATTTGGATCACATGGGATGGCAACTCAAGATGCAATTCAATCATTCAAGGTACGTGGAAGAAATAGATAAGGCAATTTTGGTAAAGAACAAATGGATTAAAGAAGATGATGTAAGAATGAACAATGATCACCTGTTCTATTAAATTTATATTCCAGAAGGATCAAATGAGAATAATAGTGGTCCTGGATATAATCTGCCTAATGGAGAAAGGAATTAAGACTACTTTGTTTTGTTTTGTTAGTGTTCTTATGTGTTATGTTAGTGTTCTTGTGTGTTATGTTTGGTTTGTTTAGTGTTTTTAAATATTAACTATGCCTGATGATGTGATAGTTACTTCTTAGAGATGTATACTTATCAGTCTGAGATTAAAGTCTCTTGTATTTAGAGAATTTCATCCTTTATGTTTGGATTGAAATTCTAGTATTGTATTAAATGTTATGTTTGTTTTAATATAATTTTATGTTTTTGTGAAATTTGTGTGGAATCAATGGTTATTTGACTTTGATTTGGAGTATTGGAAGATTTGTGGGGAGAAATAATTATTCTAGAGTAATTAAGGGTAATTAACAAAGTGATTTAGTGCATAAACCTTAATTATGAAAATTTGGGTACTGGCGGCTAAGCGCCAGAGTGCCGGCGATTACGCGTCAGATTTCGCTGCTAAGCACCGAAAGTTCGCACTTAGGCACCAGTTCGCAAAAATTGGTTCCCGAAAGTTAAAATCCCGAAAATTGCCATTTTCAACCGCCCCATCGTCTTCAACCTTCGGTTTACCGCGAAAGAGGAGCCTAGGGTATCATTTTGTGGATCATTTAAGAGCGGATCTCAACAAAAATTGTTAGATTTGAATTCCTTGAGGTAAGAGCACTACTCCTAAGTAAAAATTTTTGGTTTTCACCATGTATTTTGAGTACATTATTGAAAATCTTAAAATCACTATTCATGGTGAAAATTTGAGGAAAAACTTGAGAAATTGCTTGGATTTAGTGAAAATATCTTTTGGAAGATAATTTAGCAAGTTTAGTTTGATTTTGGAATTTATGGTGGAATTTTTCGTGAATTTTTAGAGATGGCTCCAAAGTCAAAGCGTGCACTAGAAAAGATAAAGTTTGATTCTAACAAGTTTGTTAGTATGAGGGCTGAGGAATGATACGTCGATGCATTGCAGTCATGTAATTTGATTCCTAAGCGTGTGTTTAGTAAGCTAGGAGAGGTGATTGAAGATATGATTGCTAGAAGAAACTGGGAGAATTAATGTTGCTTCTCCGTTGTTGCTGTTGTTTCTGTAGTTAGAGAATTTTATGCAAATTTACCTGCTGCAGAAGAGAATCAAGTGATGGTTAGAAGGCAGGAGGTCAACTTTTCTTTTGGTGCAATCAATACTTTTTATGGACTACCTCTTGACATGTTCTATTTTTATTCTAACTATCATCCTTTGGAAGGAGAATTAGATGAGATCATGGAATTTTTGACTGATGGAAGATGATTCTGGAAAATAACAAATGATAGAAGAGTGAACTTTCCTGCTTCCAAATTGAATGTCATTTCTAAGGCGTGGCATTATTTTATCTCATCTAAATTTTTACCTTCTAGTCATACTAGTGAAGTAATGAGAGAAAGAGCTGTATTGAACCATTGTATTCAGCAAGGGAAGCCTATTGACATTGGAAGTATAATTTATGATTATGTTTTGAACTGTGCTAGATCAACCACTACTGCAGGTATGAGATTTCCTTCCTTGATTCATTCACTATGTGAACGATCTGGAGTAAAGTTTAAAACTTGGGAAGAGGTACTTCAGCCATTAAGACCAATTACTAGTGTAAACATTGGTGCTTACACTGTACATTCAGAGTTTGGTTGGAGAGGAGGATTTGGTAGGGCTTCTACTACTTCTGCTTCTGCTGCATCTACTTCTCGTGCTACTACTTAACGTGCTTCATCATCTACTGATTCGCAGACTGGTTTATTAAGAAAAATTTTGAAAAATGTGAGTCTTACTCGAGAGCATATGAAAGATATGGATGGTAAAATGGATAATGTGGAAAGATATATGGTAAAACATGATGAATATGAGGAGAATTATTAGCAATATTTGGATAGATTGATTAGAGGTGATCAGAGTGCTGAGATGCCCCCTCATCCATTCTACATACCTTATGTGCCATCTAGGGATTGGAACGAGCAGGATGATGACGATGATGAGGATGATGAGTAGATTTGTGTTATTTGTTTTTGTTGTGGTGTTGTTATTAATGTATGTTTGTTTTGTTAGTATTTAATTTCATTATGTGTGATGTGAACCTTGATAGTATGCAGATTATAATTGTACTATTTTTCTGTTATGCATACTCAGATGTATTGATGTTGTTATTTTATATGTTGCTTTGTGGTAGAGTGTGAAATTGTAAATGTTTTTTTTATGTGTATGTTATGTCAGAGTTTTTAGTAGTGTGTACTTTAATTCAAGAAATGTTAAGATTATAAACACTATTAGGAACTTCTACTTAGGAAACTATATGTTTAAAATTTTTCAAATTCCACTACTATCTGTTATCTGTATGAGTGTGTTACTTTAGTTGGTGTGTATTTGCTTTGAAACCACTACTGTAGAAGTCTTTTTGAAATTTTTTACTTTTCTATGTATAAAAAAAATATGTTTTGAAAAACTAAATTTGATTTCATTTTACTCCTATTATTTAAATTGTTATACTTGCATATGAGGATATTAAAAATTCCTGCAAGCATGATATGTCAGTTTTTATTTCTCACCCATATATCATTTCTTATGCTTAAATGTTTTAATCATAATTAAAAAAATTAAAGTTTGGGGGGTGGATTTATTTTTAAAAGCAAAGATTTTCAGAAACCTAAAATTTTATTTGATTCTCAAGAATACTTAAAAATAAATCATTTTTTTGATTGAGAACAATTATGTACATGAAGTTATATTAGGGGAACAAAATTTTGAATATAGAAATGAATAAAAGAATTTAGTTAAAATTTATACTAATAATGAAAACTTAGAGTTAAAATTTTCTTAATGAAGAGGTGTTAAATAAAGTTAAACTATCTTTAGTAAGAAGTTTTGTATTTTTGTATAAATAGAAGATTTGACTTTTATTCTTCAAAGCTTAAATTTCTTTTATTGAAGAATAATTTTCAAATACTATTATTATGATTTTTAAGTAAAAGATGTATATCTGACCTTTATTTTAAATGGAAGGGTGGAATTCAAAATTATTAAAGGCCTATCTAGATATAGTAATCCTTGCCTTATAAAAAAAAAAGAGAAAAAGTAAAAAATAGTATATGAAAAGGGAGGAGAAGGAGAAGCTTGAGGATTTAAAGGCCTAATAAAAAATTGGTTTCATACCTAAAGTTTAAGATATAAGTTCAGAGAAAATCTAAAGCTTAAAGTTATAATATAGTAAGTAAAATTATTATCAAATAAATATTTTTAAGTGAGAAAAATAAGTGTTTGAGTCCTATATTTTGAAGAATCTACAAATATTTTTGAAATAGATAGAAACTTATATTTGTCATTTTCCTTTACTTAAGAACTTTCTAAACTTTAAGTTGGTTTTAATTACTAAAGTTTTTTCTAAATTGGACTATTCCATTTCTAGAACAAAATTTTGTTATCTTCCTAAGAAACTCATTACATAATTTGCATGCTAAAATATTTTATGAGATTAACTGTCACTTGAGGCCAAGTAACATTTAAAGTTTTGGGGATTTTGATACACCTAAAATATTTAGTATTTTTATGCACATTTTTATACCTATTTTTAATTATATTGCACTTTAATAGAAGGTATTTTGTGTTTTTCTTGCAGGTATGATGAAAATGGATGGTCATGATGAGCAAAATTGGATCAAATTTGGAGCAAAAAAAAATGAAAAATAAAAAATTTGGCACTGGCTGCTATGCACCGTTAGGCTGGCGCTTAGCCGCCACAGTTAAAAATAGAGATTCAAGTGGATTTGGCGCTAATTTCAAAGGGGATGGGATGCAAGTCTTGGTTGTAACGTTCATAACTTCCTTTGGGCGGCAAGTTTGAATGGAGGGGTGCGTTCCCTAGTAGATACATTGAATCTGGACACATTTTGAAGAGACACCAAGGCACCTTTTGGTTTACTATTTAAAGAGTGTGTTATGAAAGATTAGGAGACTCTTTCTTTGTATTTTGAAGGGTTCTTTCTTTCTTTTGTTGTTCCACTGCATTTTTAAGAGTTTTAATTTTAGAGTAGGAATAGAGAGTAGAAAGTAGAAAAGGGTCAGAGTGAAGTCTTCTTCTTTCCACTTCTTTTCTTTCTTTTAGTTTAGTTTTTATTGAAGTCTGAAGTCTGTATTCTGAGTCATCGGAGTTGTGAGACTTGCTCTGAGGAGTAGTTTAGCGATGAGTCAAAGTTTCAGAGGAACTTCCTTAGTCTTGTGGAGAGGATTTTCAGATAAGTGTTTACTTTTAATCTTTTAATACTTGCTTTCGTTCATTATTTTTCTTATTTTTTTTAATTTCAAATCAATGTGTTTTTGTATTTTCTCAATGCATTCTGAGTAGTTTACTTTATCTTTTTCTTTCTTAAATGGAGAAGTAATTAATTTATAAAGAATTGTTGTGGAAAGTATAAGTGTTTAATAGTTGGAAGAAGTTGTGAAGATTGATTCTAAAAACTTCGTTTACTTCATAATTTGGCCTGTTAAGTTGTAGATTTTCTTGAGATTATGTAAGATCCAATGTGGTATTGTTTCATAAAAGTTTGTAAGAATCACATGCAATTATATGGGTGAGAATTGTAGTCCATATAATTGAATGTAATATTAAAAGATATTTTTATAAAAGGGAGTAAAATTAGGGGATTTTAGAGTGACAGGCTAAAACCCCCTAATTTGGTTTGAAGTTTTGAGTTTTGTTATGAGAAATTAGCCCCCAGGTGGTGGGAATCTAGGGAACTCTAGAGTGAGAGACTCGTATCTTCCCTGTCTAACCATGTTCAAAATAATAAAAATTTCAAATTAAACTATGTTCTTTATAGAACCAAGTAAAGGTAAAGAACACATTTGCTTCTATCTGTCACAACAAATTTGAATACTTCCACAACAATACTTTAAGAATTATTACTACTTCATAAAAGGTAAGAAAAAGATATTCTAGTTAATAGTATTTTACATCTAGTGTTATTAGTTATTATAATTTTAATTTCTTGCTTAACATTTTATTAAGGAAATTTCTAAGGACAAATCAACTTTCAAAACTTTTCAAAATCAAGACATACTTTTTCAAAAACAATTAAAGAAAGTAAAAAGATAATTTTTTTGATTTCTTTAAAGATTTTACATTTTTCCTGTGGATTTGATATCTCGGAACTTAATCAAAAAGTCATATATTACTTGATAAACGATACATATACTTGCATAGTATCCCATATTATAAAATCATAATTTTTATATCTAAATCATCAGCGCATATATTCCTAGCGGCCCAAGTTTTTGGTGCTATTTGCCAGGAATCAAGTGTTTAGCGTCGGTACATTTACAGGACAGTATCAAATTTTTGGCCACATATACATTTATCGGGGATCAAGAAGCATTCCTATTCTTTACCTTTGCTCGATAGTATAAAGAACATTGGCTAATCTATAGATCTGTTCAGGATGTATTATTAGTAGAATGGGTTAATCTATGCTCACACTTCTAGATGTCCAAGGGTTGCTATGGTCGGCCCTACTAGTGACTCGTTCCTTTTATATAAACCAAATTATTAGAATTTATTCCGTCACTCTAAAAACTAATCAATTCTATGCCCAATAAACAATATCTCCCTATTTATTTAAACTTCACCTTGAATAACCCGCATATAGCCTTCGATTACCTAAGGATTCATGTGATATCTACTAATTAAGGACTCATCTCCGGATAGGTCTCAAAATTCATCAACAGGTTTTAACAATTCAAATGACCAGTTTAAAAAGTAAATTAAGATCAGGTATTAAATTTCATCGCAATTTTAATAAAAAATTTAAGTTTTGGTTCTCTAACAAAATTAAATTGTCTTCTTATCTCTTCATAGTTGAAAGTAGAAAGAAAACTAACTACTCATAAAACATTAAATTCACATAAAAAAACATATTTATAAAACTTTGAACCAAAGTTACAAATACTTATCTGGAATGTTCCTTCAAGTGATCCGCTTATACTGACTCTAATACAAGGTACAAGACTTCAACATCAACAACACTTGCAAACTCACACTTACTACTCAAGGAAATGAGTAGTAACACTAAAAATAACTAAAATAAACTCACTAAATACTTAAGAAGAAAATATGGTGGCTCTCTAAATCTATCTCCGGATGTTAGAGATTTAAGGGGGTAAGAGAGAGAGCACGATTTTCTGTAGAAATGTCTCCTATTTATAGAGCTCTGAGAATAGCCAGGGGTTGCTTAAGGCATCTCTTCAAAATTCATCCAAATACAATGTATCTTCTAGAAGGTAATTGTACTGCTTAGGCGCCGGAATCTGGCGCTAGGCGCCGGAGTCCGTGATCAAGTCTTCGCACCTCTTCACTTTGGATCGTACCTCTTCGCGATTAAAACTGTTTTCCCATGTACAGATGCATTGTATCACATGTCCTATGTATTAGGAGTAACTTCCAGTCTTCTAAAAGGTCTAATAACCGCTTAACTCCATCAGAATAACTGCCCAAAGTTGTCAAAAATCCTTCACTACTTCAGTATCAAACTGGCGTTTAGGCACCGGATTCTGGTACCTAGGCGCCAGACCTAATATTTCGGCATTGCATAAAAGCTCTATTTTTGCTCATTTTTTATCTTTTTTCCTTCTTGAACTCTTTTTTTATCACCTACATCCAAAAACATAAAAATATCTTTCATTAAAGCATAATATTCTTAAGAATTGAATCCTAAATAATGCATAAAAATAGGTACTTTTAAGTGGATCAATCATCGGCAGGTTTGTACTTTCGAGATTGTTAGTAGAACATAGAGCATCACTTAACATCATGAGTTTACAGACATTAGCTTACCTGGACATTGATGCACGAGAGCTCTCTACAGATAAAATGATGCTAAGATGATTCAACAAAAAAGGAGAAAGAGCACTTGAATCTATAACACTGCAAATGAAAGTTGGAAATCTAGTAAATACCACAAAATTTCATGTCATCGACGTGGATACTTCATTCAATACCCTGCTTGGTCAGTTGTAGCTTCACGGATACAATATGGTCCCGTCATAACTTCACCAATGCATCAAGTACTACAGAGATGGACAAGAACATTGCAACAAGGGAGATCTACAACCGTTTTCGATACATGAAGTAGGCATCCACGAAGACGCCGCCTACTATACTCCCGAAGAAAACAATACTTTCAAGAGAAGTTACGACAAGCAAAGTTAAAGATTCAGAAAAACCAACAGGAGGGGACCATACACCTCTACTTTAACAATCTCCCACCAATCCATCGCAATGAGTTGGTGGAGGTTCTTTTAGCCCACACATCCGAGGTCGATACTGGGGACGTGGCCGAGGGGGAACTCAACAGATTTTTGAACAGATGAAGTCGGTGATCAACATCGATGTAGAAGGAAGCTCCAAAGAGGATGAATAAATACTGATGATAAGTTAGAAAAATTCTCTGTTCCAGATTTCTTTCAAAGACAAAGAAAACAATAAATATGAATTGATGTATGATCGGATTAACCATTATGTTCAAGCCATGACCCTAACTCCGATCCATCCTCAAAAGATTGAGAGTATGGAGGTCAAGGAAGTTCATAGTAATGGTTTTAAATCGATCAAGCTTTCTCGAGCTTCTCCTTCTACTTCTAAAACTTGTATAATAATCGAAGAAAATGACTCTAATGAAGTAATGGAATTAGCTTTTGGTTACTTTTTGCTATGTGTGCAAAATTTGATTCAACAAGGACATGTGCCGAAGCAAATGCCAAAAGATAAATTAAAATCGTTTAAAAAATTATGGAATGTAAAAGGATGAAAAATCAACTCAAAAGAAGGTCTTGGGTTTGGCACGATCGGACCCGTCGATGACTCGGGGTTTTGTATGGTTGTTACTAGTCAATCAGCAAAATATTACCTTAACATTCAAGATGAATTTGAAGATCAACCAATACAAGATGTTCCACCTAAATGTGAAGAAGAAATCAAATCAACAGTCTACGAATTAAAAGAAATCAACCTCAGGACTAAGGAGCAACTCCGACCAACCTTCATAAGTTCATTACTCAACAAAGAAGAGGTTACAAACTTGGTACGATTACTGTCTGAGTTTAGGGATTGTTTCTCTTGGAGCTATGACGAAATGTCAGGACTATCCTCGGAAGTCGCGATCACCAACTAGGACTGGATCGAAATACAATGCCAGTAAAGCAAGCTCCTAAGAGAATGCACCTCGAAATAGAGCATCAAGTTACAGCTGAAATAAAGAAAATGATAGATGCTAACTTTGTCTGAGAAGAACAGTATACGACACGGTTGGCCAATGTTATGCCCGTTAAATGGACAGATACGAGTGTGTGTTGACTTCAGGGATTTGAACAAAGCATGTCAAAGGATGAATTCCCATTACCAATACCAGAAATAATAGTAGACATTGCATCTTCACATGAAATTTTCTCCTTCTTGGCTGGATCATCAGGATACAATCAAATTAAGATGGCTCCAGAAGATGCAATGATCACAGCTTTTAGAAACTCGGTTGGGATTTACTGCTACAACGTAATGTCGTTTGGTTTGAAGAATGCCAGAGCTACATACCAAAGAGCGATGACGAAGATCCTCAATGATCTTATTTACAATCAAGTGGAATGCTATGTGGATGATTTGTTCATCAAAAGAAAAGTAAAGGAAAATAACGTGTATGATTTGAGGATCTATTTGAACGATTAGTACAATACAATCTCAAGATGAATCCCTTAAATTGCGCCTACAGCTTTCTAGGATTCGTTGTCCGTCATCAGGGAATTAAACTCAATTCAGAGAAGATTAAAGCTATCTTAGAAATGCCCCCTCTGAGAACCTTGAAACAATTACATTCCTTTCAAGGAAAATTAGCATTCCTAAGACACTTTATATCTAATCTATCAGGAAGGTGCTTACCCTTTTCGACTTTACATCAAAAAGATGTCACATTCAGTTGGGGAGAGCCGTGCCAATAGGCTTTTGAAGATATTAAATGGTACCTAAAGACACCTCTTATTTTGGCAACCCCTATCCCGGGTAGACCATTTATACTTTATGCAGCGACTTTAGATGAGTCTCTCGGAGCCTTACTCACCCAAGTCAATGATGATGGTAAAGAAAACACACTACTTTCTGAGTTGACGTCTATTACCTACGGAAGTAAAGTATCCTCCTATTGAGAAACATTGTCTAGCTTTGGTTTTCACAGCTCAAAAGCTTAGAAATTACATGTTGTCTCATAAGATCAACTTGATCTTGAAAGTTAATCTAATGTAGTATTTGATGACTCAACCAACACTTTCCAGAAGCTTAACAGATTCTTGTGGATTTTCTCGTAGTGTACCAACTACTAGCTGGGTCCCCTCTCAACATTGGGAAATGTATTTCGATGGAGCATCGTCAGCCAGAAAAGAAAAAGGACAGTAGACAGTGATACCAGGCAAGGCAAGAATCAGTTTGATCTTCGTGACACTAAATCAGGTCATACTAAGATATTCCTACCACATGGCAGAGACATGCACTAACAATGAAGCAGAAAATGAAGCTCTAATCACTAGTTCGAATTTGCAATCTAAATGGAAATAATGGATATTTCCATTTATGGCGACTCACAGCTATGTCGGCCATTAAAAATCTTTATTATATATATATATATATATATATATATATATATATATATATATATATATATATATATATATATATATATATATATATTTTTTTAGAGGTGTGAGGTTTGATATTTTTGAAAAAAGGTTTAAAGTATAGTTTTCATAAAGAAAATAGGAATTTGATTTAATTTAATATATATATATATATATATATATATATATATTAAATTATATATATATATATATATATATATATATATATATATATATCGATTTTGAAAGTAATATTTTAATTTTAAAGAATACAAAATCAAATCAATCTCATATAAATAATAGTTTAAATAATCAAGCATTTCACCGCAAAACATGTATTTATCCTGAAGAATAAGTACATGGCTTGAGGTGAAGCTTGATCAAATAAACTAAAGATCTTATGACATCTGTTTGGTCTGCGAACCATTTTTGACCGACAATTTCCACTATCTAATATGAAGGAATTAGATAAAGTTTATATTAATCTGAGCTCTTTAGGTTTCATATAAGGGCAAGCCCCTATAGTTAATTACATCCTAGATAACCGAAGTCACCTAAGAAAACTCTTGATATAGATCAAAGAATATTTATATTCATGACTTCCAAATGTAAGATTTTCAAAGAAAATATGATAGTCGGAAACTCAATAGGTGGATGGCTCAAGTTTTGGAACATTTCATTTTATCTGAATCCAAGGGAGACATGTCTAGAGGAAGAACATAGATTCAAGAAAAATCTTGATGTCTTCCGAAACTATCCTCTAGTTTAATTTTGATTTAGGATATTTATTTGATGTTTCATCATGTCAATTTTATCATTTAAGACTTACATTCACTTGATATCAATCATGTAAATGACCTGGAAGATAGGAGGATTTATGTCATACCCGACGACAACCTCGAAATCCTAAAATGATTTAGGGCTTATGTTGCACAGCATGGTTGTACAAGGGCCTAGAGAATAGGTGAGGATTTTTTATGCGCTAGGCAAACTACCTCGAAGTCATATGGTTTGTTTTTTTTAATTTCTAAAGAGTTGTTTTGCTGGTGTAGGCAAGTTTTGTTGTTAAAGATGGCTACGCTGCCCATTATGCATGCTCCAAGCTCCTTGTCATAGCAGGTTTAGTATAAAGAAGTGTCAATTAAGGCGAAATGAGAAGTGTTATGTTATAGAAATTTTTAAATTGAGGTGTCTCAATATTTTTTTAGGGGAAAATTAAAGTTGATTATAGCACACCGGTTAAGGTCCCACGGTTCCATCATCACGACATCGCTATTTTCATCGGATTCACTTAGTTCAAATGAATTTACTAAACTCAACTTAATGAGTTCCATACTTTCATTTATACCGTGGGAAACCCTATTAGCAACACGTAGGTTACCTCCTTCAAGGGATTCCCGATCATCCAACGAGACATTTTAATTTAGTTGCAATTGTGGTTTTTTTCTTTGTTTGTGATTAAATTTTGAGTTATTTTTATATTTTTGAATGTTGTGGTGGCGGATTTTATCTTGTATTGATTTTTTTTTTATTTTTGTCTCAGTTTTGCGGCTATCCTAAAGGTTTCAATTTTCATGCAGGGTGACATTGTTGTTTAACATGTAAATTTGCAAAAAAGTAAAGTGTAGTAGAGTGCAGGTAGGCAAATTGCATTAGAATAAAGCATACCTGGTAGGTCTACCCGTCTTCTCCACCTGAAACTTTAGTATTCTTGCAATAAACATTTATATTTACAAAGAAGTAAAGCCGAATGGATATGTTCATCATGAGCTTACAAAGTTCTAGGTCATAACCCGGTAAATTCTATTCATTTTTTTGAGAGATACTTTCATTTAATAAATATAATGGGTGCAATAGTCCTACAAGGTGTCCAGAAGATTTGTGAAACGGTCCAGGAGAAACTTGGATATTTCACAATACTTTTGAACTTCCTTGAGGTCCTATGTTTTAGTCATCCCGAAAGGCTGGGTAGTTATCATTTGGTGCTTTACTTAAGAATTATGTGGGTGGGCCCTTAAAGACAAAATTAACTTATGGAAGAATTTATCAGATTTTGATGGGCTCGTAATGTGTTAAAAGGTAGTTTAGGATTAATCGTCTTTTCTTTTCTAACTCTTGTTAGTTAATTCTTTTGATTAAGCCTAGCTCATTACTAAGCCCTTAAGATTTAGTGGGCATTTTTATGTCTTTAAAAAAAGGAAATTTTATGACTTTCATGATTATGATCCTTACCAAAATATTGATTTATCATTTGAACATCAAAGGAAGGGGAATTGAATTAGTGGAATATTAACTTCCAAAATCAACCCTTAACCTTAAGGTTCTTGTAATTTTATTTTTCTTCCAAATTATAATAATTAAGGAAATTTAAATATTTAATTTTGATGTGAAAAAATTGCAAGGGGTTTCTACTATTTGTCCCTTAATGTTTCAATCATCCAACATAATAATTAAGATCATTTATTGCCCTTTTACCATTTGATTAAGCCTAAATATTAATTAAGGCTAAATTTTCAAAAATTACTATTTTACCCCTAAAGGCCTTTCTCACTTCATCAATCATTAAATTTAGCTCAAATGACTATGACATTTTTATCAAAACCCAATTATGGGTTAATTATAACATTTGAGGAGAAAATGTAATTTTTAAAATTTTAATTTAATTTATATATTTATCTAAATGCAAAAATAAGGTTTTTCAATGAAAATTCAAAAACTTGTGCAAAACAAAACAGATGACTTTGAAATTTTTATTTGAGGTAGAGTTAGACTAGAGGACCACTTGTAACAAATTTAATGATTTTTTTTGTTTTAATTTAATTATTAGAATTGTTTTAATCTCTGGAGTTTTAATTAATTATAAAATGTTTTAAAAGTTAAAAATTCAATTTTATATTTTTCTTAAGTTCCTCTGAGATCAAGGAACCTAGAAATACAAACTTTATATTTTTTTTAATTTTATTTTAATTATTATAATTATTTTAGTGGAAAATTATGAAAATTCATTTTTAGCCTTTAAAAATTTAATTTAAGCCTTTAAAATTTGATATTTTAATTTTGAAGCTTAGGAAAATTATGGGGATGGTTCCTAAGTGATTAGGAGATCAAAAGTGACAATTTGGTGATATTTAATATTTTTGATATTTTTACTATTATTTAATTATTTAAATATTGAAAATATGATTAAAAATGAAAATTTTGTGAAAAATCCTCTGATCACAGAGAACTTCCAAAACCAATTTTATAATTTTTTGAGTTGTATTTTAATTATTAAAACAAGTTCAATGTTCAAAATTATTATTTCATTTAGAAAATTCATTTAAATGACTAAATGCGTTTCAAATGCCATGAAAATTTTATGGGGAGTTCTCTGACCTTTAAAATACAGTGGAGAACTGTGTTTAAGTGACTTTCATATTTAATGAACTCAAATTAATTTAAATTCATTTTTAAACCAAGGTTATAATTAGCTCATTTCTTAATGATTTAACCCATGAAAATTTTATCCTAAGGTCCTCTGGTCATAGGGAACCTACCATGATTTTTCTGGATTTTTATTACCATCATGATAATTTTTGGAATTAATTTATAAAAAAGATGTAAAAACATGGAAAATATAGAACTCTTCATAGAGGTCTCCTTTGATTTTGGAAAATTTAGGGAAGATCCCCCATCATAGAGGCTACGTCATGTTAAAATAGTAAGCCATGGTGAAATGTCTATATGCATGGAAAATTAAAAGACCACAGAGTGTATTTAATTAATTAAAAATTTTACATGCATTGAATAAATTTCAAACCATTTCCACATTATTCTCCTCTATTCATTGAGCAAGTGGGTATTTTTCTTTTATTTTTATGATTTTTCTAGGCCAACATATGGAATTTTAAAGTTCAGCTGATTTAAATAACTCAGAAAATTCAAATTTTCCTACTTAACCACGTCAACTTATGACGGATCAAACTCCCCACGAGGCGCGCTCCCACTAGTTGCCGCAAGTTGACTAGGATGCCACGCGGCCTGTGGTGTCGTTTCATCTCCTCGTCCGGCGCAATCAGAGCCGTCCAACGAAAATATGTGCGATCCAATGGCTGCCCGTCTTTGTCCCCGTCTGGTGTGAACTCGTGACCGTCTACACTAAAACCTTAATTTCTCAGCCTAGACTAAACAAAATCACTTCAGGTTTGGTCCTATGGACTCATCTAAGCATGTCAAACATATCATACGGCTAAGCATGGTTTAAATTAACCTAATTACATGGAGAATTTGGAGAAGCTCGGGAAGAAAAAGAAGTCAATTCCTTCGCTCTAAGAAGTGAAGCTTCAATCAGAGATGCTCTACACCTTCGCTGGAGTCCCAGTAGCTCAGAGATGAAGCCTCTTGCCCCGGTGAATTGTCTATATATGAAAGTGACCCGGCCCGATTTAGAGCTTTGATGGAAGTCCCTATTGGAGTGGCCTGGTGATATGGTTTTCAGTGGGGAACTTCTTCTCTTACTGTTGGGATGGTGTGGGTGAGTTTAATTTAACTTTGGTGGAGTTTAAGGAGATGTCCTGTTTCTGGTCTAAAATTGGACTTCAAAATTGAGCTGGGTCAATGGATTTTAGGGCGGGAATGCAGTGAGGATTGGCTTCTCTGTGTTGTGGGAAGGTTTTGGAGTGATTTTGGAAGAGTTTTGTTAAGGCCTGGTTCAGCCCATTATTTTTGCCATGAAGGGTGGTGGATTAAATAGAGGGTCTTAGGGGGAAGCTCAGGGCCTGGCCTTGGGTGCAAAGTCTTGATTAGGTGGAGGGAAGAATACCTCCAATGGCCAATGGCAGTGAGTCAGCTCAGAGAATTCTGATAGGGCACTTTAGCCATTGGGTGGTTCTCAGTTTTAGCATTTTCCAGCCACTAGGGTGGCTGGCAGGGCAAGGCTAGTGGCCAGGTGGTTCAGGTGAGCCAGGGGAGGATTAATGATGTTTAACCCTTAATGGCAATTGATGATGGTGGAGATATTTTGATTAAGGCCAAATATAGGGTGAACTCCTTTAATTCAAGCCATTAGAGTGGGCTAGGGGGGTCTAGCTCAGTCCTAGGGGCCCACTTGGCTGCTGTAGTGGTCTTAGTTTGGCCAAATTTGGTTTGATTTGGTCACACTGGTGTATGGGTTCAAAATTGGAGGTTTGGACTAGACTTGGGTCTACTTTTGGTTAGAGTTTGGGTTGAGCTCAAATGATTGAGAAACTTGGTGTAGATGATTGTAATGAAGACTTTCTATGAATACTTGGAGTGGTTTTGAGTTCAATTGAGGGGTCAATTTAGTGGAATTTCAGATTTTGGTCAATTTGGGAAAGTTTGCTAAGCTTGGGTTTATGTTAGGCTAGAGTTGTGTCTAAAGCCAATTGAAGGTTCCAAGTGGTCTAGGGGGATGTCATGAAGAGTTCTCAACATCAATTGGGTGGAAATTTGAGGTTTAGGGTAATCAATTTAGGAGATTTTGGACATATGTCATGTTTGGGTCAAAATTTGGGGTTTTGGACTTTAAGTTGATTTGGGTGAGAATTGGGCACAAATTGGGGGAAATTGATGGTTCAATTCAATTTAGGGGAGTGTTATGGATGGGTTATAATTGAAGTTTGGGGAAAAATTGATTGACATTGGGTTAAATTGGGGATTATGGGTCACTTAGGCAAAATTTGGAGTTTTGGGTTATAAGTGTACTTGAACTTAAATGTGGGTCAAATTGGGCTTGGTTTTGGTTTAGATTGGTATTGGAGATATTTAATTAAATTTTTGATTTGAAACTGGGCAAGATCAGAATCAGTTAGGTAGACATTGGGTTTAATTTGGGCACTTTTGGGTTAAATAGGTCAATTTGGGGCTTTTGGATAACTTGAGCTAAATTGGCCAAATTGAGTGATGTGGCAATTGAGAGAAATGAAATTAAGAATATTTGGAAGGTTTTGGAAATTTATATGAGTTTCTGGAATTTTTTGAATTTTGGTCTATGAGGGGCATTTTGGTCATTTTGGGGGAAATTTTGATAATCTTGGGTAATTTTGGCTACTTTGAGTGGTAGGGAGTGTTTTGAAATGCTTTTTGGAGGATTATGGGTTATTTGGGTAATTTTGCAAATTTTGGTAGATTTTAGGGTTTTGGGGGTATTTTTGGTATTTTGGGTATTTTGGGTATTTTGGAGTGAAGGGGTTAGAAATTTGAAATCTTTGGGAAAAGTTAGATTAGTTGAAAGTAAGTATTATGGCATTTCTTAGGTTGAGCCATGAACCAAGGATTACCCTCATTTGGTCCTCTATGCGTTGGTACTAGCCAAACCCTAGCCTGAGGCTAACGGCTTGGGAAAACCACTTACATGAGTTTCCAAAGAGTTAGGGGATCAAAGATGATGTGCCTTGTTTAGGGTTGTGAGTGTATAGTGTGAGTGTGGTTTAAGCTCCAGACATCTTAGGGTAGATCTTAAGGCCTGAGCACCAATAGGAGACTTCCCATGGGCTTCCTTATGCTTGGTCTCTTCCTCCCAAAAACTGGAGGTTAGGCCTTAAGCATATGAAAATTCCCAGTGAAGTGACAAAAGTTTGAATTTCTATGGGGAGGGTTCCATGAAAAGCCTTCTAAGAAAGTAACCAGGAGATTCCTATGGCTAGAACCTACGTTATTCTAAAGAGAGACTAGACTTCAACCAAAACTGAGGTCAACAAATGGACCCCCAATAGGTGTGGTGTGTTAGGCAAGCACACTGCACGTATTGGTGTTGTTCAACGAGATCAACAAAACCAACACAATTGTGTGAGTAAAAAATCAAGACAAACACAGATATTAGCGAGGAAGTTTCTGCTGGAGATTATCTGGTTGAAACCTTTCAAGTCCTGGGAGCTCCTGCTGGGAAGGGAAATGGAATACCT
The DNA here is from genome assembly GCA_022702705.1 of Papilionanthe hookeriana x Papilionanthe teres. Taxonomy (NCBI): domain Eukaryota; kingdom Viridiplantae; phylum Streptophyta; class Magnoliopsida; order Asparagales; family Orchidaceae; genus Papilionanthe; species Papilionanthe hookeriana x Papilionanthe teres. The sequence goes on along the minus strand of CM040421.1, from coordinate 134,552,890 downwards.
TCATGAGAGAGGCTATGGATTTCAAGCTTCCAAACTCTGAAGGAGTCCGACTAGAATCAATTTTGAATTGGAATTTGGATTTAGAATTGGGAGTTTGATTTCAGATTTAATTTTTGAGTTCTGAAATTTAATTTAATTTTGAGTTTTAAATTTAAATTTTAAATTTCATGGAATTTACAAAAATTTTAGAATTTATGGAATTTTGAATTAGAAGATTTTAATTTCGTGGGGAAAATTTTGAGTGTTAAGGGAGTGCAAAGGGGAAATCAGAATTTCAGTACAGATATCAGAAAGTGGGAATCAGAATTTAAGTAGTGATCCCACAGGGTGAGAACTGGAATTTAGGTACTGGTCTCAGGAATGAGAATCGAAATTCCGATACTGACCTCGGGATTTCAAGGATGTGGAAAATTTCTCGGAAGGGAGACGGAAAATTAGGGAATTTCAGGGGAATCGGACAACTAAGCTACGTTCTTGGAATTTCATGGAAGGCGGAAAACTTCTCAGAGAGGGAATGAAAAATTAGGGAATTTTGGGGGAATCGGACGACTGAGCCCCGATCCCAGAATTTAATGGAAGGAGGAAAACTTCTCGGATAGGATGTGGAAAATTAGGAAAATTTTTGGGGGAATCGAACGACTGAGCTCTGATCCCAGAATTTCATGGAAGTTGAAAAATTTATCTGATAGAATGTGGAAAATTAGGGAATTTTAGGGGAATTGGATGACTATGCTCCGTTCCCGGAATTTCATAGAAGGCAGAGAATTTCTCGGATATGAGGTGGCAATATAGGGAATTTTGGGCGAATCGGACGACTAAGCTGCTTTCCTAGAATTTCATGGAAGCTGAAAAATTTCTCGGATATGAGGTGGCAATACAAGGAATTTTGGGGGAATAGGATGACCAAGCTCTGATCCCAGAATTTCATGGAAGGCGGAAAATTGCTTGAATGGGATATGAAAAATTAGGAAATTTTTGGGGAATCCGACGGCCAAGCTCAATTCCCGGAATTTCATGGAAGGTGGAAAATTACTCGGATAAGATGTGGAAATATAAGGAATTTTTTTGGGGAATCAGACGACTAAGATCTGATCCCAAAATTTAATGGAAGGCGGAAAACTTCTCGGATAGGAGGTGGCAATATAAGAAATTTAAGGAATTTTAGGGAGGAAAGCTCAAGGACTCATTTACGACCCAAGGGGTAACAGGAGGGACTCAGAACTTAAGTATTGCTCCCGAAAGTTCATTTGTGGAAAATTTGGTAGAATTTGGTATTGTCTTTAACAGAAAGCAATTCTGTGTAATTCGTTCGAGATCGGTAGCCATCACAGGATTTGTAGAATTTCAAGATATTTTGAATTTGTGAGAAGTAACGCTGTGTGAAAAAGTGCCAAGTTTTGCGGAGTGCCCGCAAAAGCAAGGGATTTGAAGATGAGCAAGGACTCAGAATTTTGAGAGAGAGAGAGAGAGAGAGAGTATTATCATTTGTTTGTTTTCAATTCATCATTTTTTTTAATTTATTTTGTTTCTTTATGTTTCATTTGATTTAAATTTTGATTTTAAATTTCAATTTTAATTTCATTTTTTTTACTTAAGTTTTGAGTTCATTTCAATTTTAATTTCATTTTGTTATCATTTTATCATTTTCTTCTGCATCATTCTTTTGTCCTTTTCATTTTGGAACCAAACACGTGGTTCTACGGCTTTCGACTATGGCGCTGAAAAAAAGCATATCTGAAAACATAAATCTTCATTAATTTTGCTGAAAGCAGTACAACTGATCATATACTGATAAGCATCCAAAAGTAGATCATGTGTACAAAACTGAACAGAGCTGACATATCATATCATCTGACTACTGACCCTCGATCCGCAGCAATGCACGAAAAAGTTGGTTTGCAATCGCCAAACAATGTAGTAATATATCCTATCAAAAATATGTTATGGTCAATACTTTGACTTAAATAATAATAGCGGCTAGTGTATATAAATATAATTTTATGGAAAATATTTTACACACTGGGGGTACTACGCAAGTATACGTATCGTATCAAGTAATATAGGGCTTTAAATAAAGACCCCAATATTGATCCCACGATGAGGATTATAGATTTTTCTTTTAAATATTTTGATTTTATTTTTATGTATTTCTTTTAAAGTTAAAAAGTTAATATTTAATTTACTAGATGCAGAAATAAAGCAGTAATAAAGTAATGATTGATGTAAATAAAATAAGCAAACAACTTTCCTCCTTTCAATTAATCCAAGATTTTTTAGATAATGTAATATTAGTGGAGAATATAAATTTATGGTATTGTGCCAAATAGAAGCATTCCTATTCTTTACCTTCGCTCGACATTATAAAGAACATTGGCTAATCTATAGATCGGGTCTGGATGTATTGTTAGTAGAATGGGTTAATCTAGGCTCACACTACTAGATGTCCAAGGGTGGCTATGGTCGGTTCTACTAGTGACCCTTTCCTTCTCTATAAACCAAATTACAAGAATTTAGCCTATCAGTCTAAAAACTTATCAATTCTACGCCTATTAAATATTATCTTCCTATTTATTTGCACTTCACCTTGAATAACCCGCGCAAGGCCTTCGACTACCCAATGATTTATGTGATATCTACTAGTTAAGAATTCATCTCCTTCTAGGTCTTAAAACTCTTCAACAGATTTTAACAATTTCAATGGCCAATTTAAATAGTAAATTAAGATATAGTATTAATATCATCACATTGTTTAAAATATATATATAGTTTTTAATTCTCCAACAAATGCTATATTATCTTATTTATCTTTTCATAATTGAAAGGAGAAAGTAAAGTAACTACTCAGAACACATTGAATTTAAACAACTAAACATATAAATGAAACTTTGAATCAAAATACAAATACTTATCTCAAGTGTTTCTCCAACTGAACCTCTGAATTCTTCTGACTCCAAAGTAAATAGACATTAGAAGCAATAACTCTTCAAATACTCTCAATACAAAATCTAAATAAACTCACTAAGAAACTATAAATATGGCCCTTAAAATATTTCTCTAATCTCTCTAAATGGAACTATAGGATCTCTCTCTAATTTTAGGCTATGTGGGGCGTGGGGCTAAGTTGGGCTAAGTTGGGCATTTTTCTCTGAAGGAGTAGCCTTCTATTTATAGGCTTCAAGGGTTGCCTTGAAGCACCTCTTTAAAATGTGTCTAGGTTCAATGAATCTTCTAGAAGGTGTTTCTGGCGCATAGGCGCCGGGCTCCGCATCCAGTTCTTCGCACCTCTTCATTTTGGATCGCACTACTTCGCGATCCTAACCATTTCCAAGCGTCCAAATACAATGTATCACAAGTCCTATAATCCAGGAATAACTGCCAATTTTCTAGATGGTCCAATAACCACTCACATCGTCAAAATAACCGTCCAAAAGCCATCAAAAATCTTACAGAATTCAGCATCAAACTGGCGCTTAGGCGCCAGATTCTAGCGCCTAGGCGCCATGCCAATTATTTTGAAAATTTTGTATTTTAGCTCCTTTTTGCTCCTTTTTCATCTTTATTTTCTTTCTTGAACATTTTTGCATCACCTACATCCAAAACACAAAAATACCTTTCATTAAAGCATAATATCCTTAAGAATTTGATAAAAATCAAGGCATAAAAATAGGTATTTTTTCATGGATTAGCTACTGCAAAAGTGGTGACAAAGACTGTCACGACCAGTTGAAAGGGGTAGTGGATTTCTATTGCCTGAGACTGCTGCAAAGATAAGCCAACCTGCCAAGGTTACACTCGCGAACACCCAGAGGTACTATCGTCACAGTGGTAAGGGACGAAGGTTCTCTAGTTCTAGATCCAGATCATAGTAAAATGGCGCTTTATCTTCATCCATTCTTCTGAAGGTGACTGACACCCTTTTTCTTGTAACTCCTAGGATGCAGTGACTTGTTATGTCTGCTCAATTTCCTTTTAATACCAGCACTGATCCGATTGGTAGGGGTATTTTAACAGAACCCCTGAATCCTCCTGATCCGATTATCTGGATTTCTCGTCCACAAAATATATTACTTTCTCTTATAAAGGATACCGTGCAGAAGGGTCTCACAAAGTCATGGTGGTCGATATGAGGCGGGATTAAGTCCCCGTCCTCATAAATATTTATGATGTAGCTATTAGGAATACAGTATGCATGTAACACGTGCCACTAGACCATCATCTTTATGATCTTTATGATTTGCATTGGCATCGGATCCACCTCATCTTGCTGTAAAATCCCTGGGGGATTTCCTTATCGATCTATCGCAAAGTTATAACAACAGCCACAGTGAATAGTGACCCTGCCCTTCCCTCATTTCCTTTTTGAGGACTCTGTATATGTTCTCGGCCTCAAGCGACCTGCTCTGCCCAAATTTTGAAGAGATTTGATGCAGCACAAAATTTCTTCTTCGTCTTTCTTTGAGAATACATCAGTGTATAGCTCGAGTCCTTCAACGATATTGACAAACTTTCTTTTTATGTCTTCATAATGTTGAAATTCTTGTTTTTTTATTCTTCTAATCTTTTCCATGATGTAATCTAGAACTCCTCATGGTGGCGGCGACGGCGGTAAGATGAATTATGGCACGTACGGCTCCACATCAGGATAATCCTTACTCCTGAGTAGCATTGAGGAAGCTGTATATGCATCAAATGTGCCATACTCCTCAAGCTGTAGAACATGACATTCTGGGCATTCTGAAAATTCCCTGTCACTATAGGCAGTCAGGGTAAACTTGAGTTGCATGTCAGACACCCAGTCTAAATTTCTTCCATCGGATCCAGTGTCAGCACGGGATCCTCTACAGTCTCTGGCTCAGTATTGGTGCGTGTTGCGCTGTCGTCAGTTTCTTACATTTCAAGATTATAAGAATCTTATGGAATGGGTGATAGCACGGTGGCTAGCTCTCAAGCTTGTCTCCTCTCCATCGTATCTAAGAGGCGACACTTGTGGTGATTTGCATTTCTTCTTTTTGTATGTGCCAACGGTGCATCTGGAACTCTTTCAGCTGAAGCAGCAACAAGATCATCTTCTGGAGTAGTGATCATGGACGGAACCTAACTGTGTCTTATAGCAAGGAGGTGTAAGTCGATGAACCCCCCCAGTTCCTTTGTATCCTGATGTCTGTTCGGTCTCTCTACGACCAATCATCTTCATCTACTTCATGTTTGTAATCTTCTTTTGTGTGTTTCTATTTCAAAACGCAAAGTCCAAGCCGTTTAGAGAAGCAAAAACCAACTCGAAACCCGACACTGCCTGCACAAGTAAACAAGGGAAATGTCAGTGGTTGGTGTTGTGCACGAGCAAGAACAAGGACAAAAGTATTATCTTGTTTTGTTTTAATAAGTTTTATAATTAGTTTGATGCCATTATCTTATTTAATATAATTTTATAAGATTTAGAGATTTAGAAATTTCAAAAAGTGCATTTTATTTTGTGAGAAAATTTACTTTATTTCATTCAACTTTATTTTATTACAAGATTTGGAACCAGTTGCAGATGCTGGCCTTATTCTACATCAGAATGAAAATCTCTCTTTAGATTCCTCATGTTGCGTAGTACTTCTTAAGATATCGTCCATTTATTTGCAACATGAGTCTATCCCCTTGAGAGTCCATCAGTTGGTACGACCCTCCAGAATAAACCTTTTCCACCACGAATGGTCCTTCCCAGGTCAGTTCAAATTTTCCACCTATCTTGTGGTGTGCAATAAAAGGCATTATGAGAACGAGCACAAGGTCACCAATTTTGAACGCGGACCAAACTTATCATGGGCTTGAATCATCTTTTCTTGGTAGAGTTCTAAATTCTGCTGTGCAAGCAATCTTTTTCCTTCAAGACTTTCCAGTTCTGCCAGTTGAAGTTTAGCATTCTTTTCTATTGTAATTTAATTGGCGATGGCGATCCAGAGTGACAGTAGCTAAACTTCTAATGCAAGGACTTCCTCATTCTCGTACACGAGTGCATACGGTGTAAATTGTGTCGGTGTTCTCACTGTCGTCCTGTAGGCCCACAAAGCTCCTAGCAATTTCTCGCGCCATCCTCTTTTCTTTTCATTGAGTGTCTTCTTTAAAATTTAAACGATTGTCTTGTTAAAGTCCTCTGCCAAGCCATTTTCTTTGGAGTAGTAGATTGTGGAGTATCTCCAATCTATCCCATGTCTTCTGATGAAGTTATTAATTTTTGTGCTTTTGAAGGCAGACCTATTGAAGGAGATGATTCTTCGCGGCACACCGAAGCGTTAGATAACCTGATTCTTGGAGAACTGTAGAACATGCTGTGTTGTAACTCCCATAGCGGCATCGTCTCTGCTCACTTAGAGAAGTAGTATGTAGCTGCGAGTATGAATCTGTGTCCTCTCAAAGACAGAGGGTCTATCAGACCCACTATATCCTTGCCCTAACACTCGAATGGCCATAAGGCAATCATGGGGTGTAGAACATTTGGAGGTTGGTGCAAGACCACTCCGTGCACTTGGCATTGATGACACTTCTTTGTTATATCTATGCAGTCTGTCATCATTGTCGACCAGTAGTATCCGAGTCTTTTGATTTTCATCTTCATTTTCGGTTCTAACCTGTGAGCTCCACACAATCCGACATGTACTTCTTTGATGATTTTCTGTACTTCTGCTTTATTGAGCCATCTGAGCCACATCTGATCAAAGGATCTTCTGTACAGAAAATTGTCAATTAAGGCATATGAGAGAGCTCTCTTCTGATTTTGAAGCTCTGATGTCTTGTTTTCTGACAACCTTCCTGTTTGCAAATATTCAATTAATGGCTGACGCCAATCTTCTGTATCTTCTGCCACTGTGGCTACTCTTTCTTCTTTTTCAATATTGTGTAGAATGTCAAGGTGACGTCGTTGTACTGTAATATCTACAGAATCTTCGAGCAGACAAGCTAATTCTTTAGCAATTTTAGCTAAAGTGTCTGCGCGGGTGTTGTCTGCTTGAGGAATCCTGTAAAATATCACACTCGGAATTTGTTCAAGTAGTTTCATCATGTACCGGTGGTTTACTTCTAATCTTCATTTCATAATTTTATATTGACCTGTGGTGCGACTTTTTAATTTACAAAAATTAATGAACTCATATATATATATATATATATATATATATATATATATATATTTAACGAAGCAAAATATATTAAATTGAAGAGTTGATACATCTAACATGAGGGATCTTAATTAAATCCCCATGTACTAGAGAACTAAAAAAAGGAAAAGAAGAGACGACGAGAACTACAAACTATATTAAAGGAAGAAGATGCGGTAGATGCAAGCCAATTTGCGAGGTCGATTCCCTTCTCCGTAGATGTGAGACCAAATAATATGCTTGGAAGCAAGTAATAACCTTGATCTTTTTTATCCATATATGAAGGAACCATGGTATAGCAGATTTCGTGTCAAAATCTTTAAGAGAAGCAAGGAATCAAGTTCAAAATGAAGAAAATTTAAGTTCATTTTTTCAACGAATTTTCAATCCCCAAAAAACGACAATTATTTCGCATTCTAGTGCGAACAAGACATGACAGGGGCAGCAAAGAACCATAGACATTGTCCTCTAAAATCCCCGCAAAGTCCTCCAATACCGGCGGAAGTAGATTTAAGGCTGCCATCTGTATTAATTTTCAACCAAGGATGCATAGGAGCCTTCCATTGTACTAAAACAAATTGCCTTTTCTTATGAGTCTGAGAAGGAGTAATAAAATTCTACAGTTTGTTAAGATAAGACCAGCAATTTCGAATAATAGATTGAGAAGAGAAAGAGACATTAAGATGTTTAACATCATTTCGAGCCAACCAAATGAACCAGAAGATAATCAAGGGAGTGTAGTAGCAAGAACCATCTTTCCAATCCTACCAACAAGCCTCAATAGAAGACCACACAAAAAATTTTTCATTCTGACCTAATATGGATAGAATCTCCTTCCAGATTTGCTAAATCCGATTGCAATTAAGGAAAGTATGGAATAAAGATTCCTCATCAAGAAGACAAAAAGGACAAATAGAAGGACCTCTAATACCTTTAAGCTTCAAAATATCATCAGTAAGGAGTAGCTTCTTGAATAATTTCCAACAAAAGAAGGGCATAGATGGAGTGATAAATTAATTCCATAATTTAGTACCCCAGTCATTTTTATGCCAGTTGAAGCAAGAGTGATAAACAAACTTAGAAAAACTACGAGTAGATGAATTCTTAGGTATTAATCTATCCTTTCCATTAAACCGAATAGGAATGGATAAAATCTTGTTAATAATTTCGGGATTAAGATGATGTTGAAGCATTTCAAAATTCCATTTATGATCTTTCCAGCAATCAGCAACAATATTAATATTAGAAGAAGAAGTATAATGATTTGTTAAAGATTCATCATACAACCACTTATCAAACCAAAAATTAATTTGGCCATTACCAATATCCCAAGTAAAAAGATCTTCAGCCTTCATTCTAATATTAAGTAGCTCCTTCCAAGTTCTAGAATCACCCACTTTATATTGGACTTGAGTAGGATGAGTATTATAACAGTATTTACCATGCATGAATTTAGACCAAAGAGAATCATTAGCTCTAAACTCATATATATATATAGATGGATGTGGCGGTACGCTTGTGCTCTGCTAGGGTTCCAGGCATGAGCCTTCCGGCGGCGGCCCCCCTGGCTGTTGGGTTTGGTGTGGAAGGTAAGACTCCTTCCTCTTCCTGCTGGTTTTCACCAAGGACTAAGCTTTTTGGGAAGTTCCATCTTTCACGGGTTCTCTCTTTTCAAAAAAAGTTATTGTTCCATTGCCTTGGCCCCCTGGTTTGTTCCTGCTGTTTGGCTTTTGTCTTTCTGATCTGAAAGGTGCTAGTTTACTTGCTCTCATGACCACTCCTATTGAGTTGCATACAAATATTGAATGGGCTAAAGCCTCCGATGCTGGTGTGGTTGGCAGAGACACAGCTGTAATCGAACCTACCTCCTTAATCTTCCCTCAATCAATGCATGATGCAGCTGCTGGCAAAGGATCCTGCCCATTCATCAAACCTATTGGAGTTAAAGATGGTTTCCCAGCTGTTTACTTCACTGAGCAGGAGCTTCATAATCTTAATGAGGAAGTAAAACTTACTCTGATAGGGAATTTTGCTTTGGGCCACCCAAAGATGGAGCTTGTGAAGAATTTCTTTGAATCCCTTAATCTCATCAGTAACTGGAAACTAGGCTTAATTGATGGAAGGAATTTGTTAATCAGCTTAACATCAGAAGAAGACTATGCCAAATTATTTGCTAAACAAGTGGTAACCATTGCTGGCACTGAAATGAAATTGTTAAAGTGGACCCCTGACTTTGATCCTAGCAAGGAGCCCCCCATAGTCCCCATCTGGTTTAAATTTCCTACACTCCCCTACAGATTTTTCAACCAAGCTGCCTTGTTCCAAATTGGAAGGGCCATTGGCACCCCTCTAAGGCTGGACCCAACTACCCTACATAAAACCAAACCTGAATATGCCAGAATTCATATTGAAAGAGATATAACCCTTCCTGAAATATAGAAAATCTGGGTTGGATCAGCTGAAGATGGATTATGGCAGGAGGTTATCATGCAACAAAGGCCCTATTACTGCATTCACTGCAGGATGTTTGGACATACTACAGATAGATGTTTCAAGCTTCATCCACCTCCCAGGAGAGTCCCAGCCAGGCCAAATGCTTCTCAAGAGATTAATACTGATGCTGTACAAGGCAGAATAACTGGGGCTCACCTCCCAACAGCTCCCACCTTATCTAATCCTACTCCCTTGCCCATTCCCCCTCCACCCCCTAATCCCACCTTAATCACTCCAGCCCCTTCCACCACTCCTCCTTTGTTACCCCCTCTTTTGCCCACACCAAACCCCTCTCCCCCAGCTCCACTGGCTCCACTCCCTCCCTCCCCCTCTAAATTAAAACTTACTTCTGATTCTATGGAGGAGGAATGGGAGATCTATTTCTCCAAAAAAAAGAAGAAAAATAAACTTGAATTACATAAACAATCTCAATCCAGTTTTAAATCCAAAGAACTTTCCCCACCCCTCACTAGAGGCAGAACCAGATCCAGCTCTCACAAATCTCTATCCCCCCCTCCCCCATTTCCCAATGATAAACCTACTGTGCTGGAATATTAGAGGGGTGGCTTGCCCACACTCTCTCAAAAGAATAATATACCTCATTAAAACCCATACACCCTGGTGTATTGTTCTTCTTGAACCTTTAGTCCGCCTAAACACCTCTAAAATCCTCCAGAAACTCCCTGGCTTTTCTTTCCATGCTAACATCAACAACAAAATCTGGTTCCTTTGTAGAACTGAAGTTCAGTGGTCCCTCCTCATTGATTACCCCCAATTCATTCACTTATCCCTCACTTTTGTTGGACATATAATTAATGCCTCTTTCATTTATGCTGGTTGTAGGAAAATTGACAGAATTCACCTCTGGAACCATCTACAGCTTATTAACAATTCCATTACTCACTTCTGGGTAGCTGGGGGAGACTTCAACTGCATTGCTACACCTGCTGAAAAACTGGGGGGAAGGACCCCTTCCCTCAGCCAAATGAACTTTTTCAGTGACAGCATTCAGTCTGCTGGCTTATTTGACCTGGGTTTTAAAGGCCCCCCTTTCACCTGGAGAAGAGGAAAAGCTTGGGAGAGATTAGATAGGTTCTTGGTGAATGAAGCCTGGCACTCTCACTTCCTTCATACCTCCATCACTCATCTCCCCCTACTTTGCTCTGACCATAGACCTTTACTCCTCTCCATATCTGCCCCACCTCAACCTTTCTCTTGTCCCCCTTTCAGGTACCAAAACTTCTGGTCTTCTCACCCTCAATTTCTTCAAACCATCCAGTCTCTCTGGCAAGGGGTTTTTAACCCTGACCCCTGGATCAGGCTGGGGCTCCTTCACCTAAAAACCTGCAAGGCACTCAACAAATGGGGATGGAATGAATTTGGAAATGTCTTCACTGCTGTCAAAAAAGCTGAGGAGGATCTAAATGTGCTGGAACATCTGGCCTTGAGGGAGCCTAACTCTGATCTCATTATTGCTGCCCAATCAAGACTCTCTAATGCCATTGATGTGCAAGATCAGTTCCTTAAACAGAAAGCCTCTTTAAAACACTTTTCTGAAGGAGACAGAAACACAAAGTACTTCCATGCTCATATCAGATACAGGAAAAGTTGCAATATTATCCATAGCATTAAAAATGAAGCTGGGGTCTGGCTGAATTCCACAATTGAGATTGGTTAGATACTTTAAAGATCTGGTCACCCACTCCACTTTCGACAGACTACAGATCTCCCCTAATCTGTCCAATGATCATTTCCACTACATTCATGGACTGAACCTTACTGACCTCCCCACTAAACCTGAAATCTGGAAAGCCCTACAGTAGCAAATCAACTGGCCCTGATGGCTTCACTGCTGACTTTTACAAGAAGGCATGGTCTGTAATCAAAGCTGAGGTTACTGAAGCTATCATTAGTTTCTTTCAAGGCAAAGACATGTCCCACTATTTTAGCTCCTCCAACATTGTCCTCATCCCCAAAAACTCTGAACTCCATACTTGGGATCAGCTCAGACCCATCAGCCTAACATCAGTGATAAGTAAAATGATAAGTAAGATCATTGTCCTCAGGATCCAGCCTCATTTAAACAAAATTGTGAATCTGAACCAAACAGCTTTCATCAAAGGTAGGTCCATCTCTGATAATGTTCTATTTGCTCATGAAATTCTTCTGGATCTCAATAAGAAGTGCAGGGGGGGCAATCTCATTTACAGACTTGATATCAGAAAGGCCTTTGACACTATCAGCTGGGACTTTATTCTTGAGGTGCTAGCTGCTAAGGGCTTCAATGACAATTTCTGCAGGTTAATCCAAAGATGGCTAAACAATAACACCCATTCCCTTCTCATCAGTGGGTCCAGCTGGGGACCTTTCTCAGCTACCAGGGGGCTCAAACAAAGGGACCCCCTTTCCCCCACCCTTTTCATCATTGCAATGGATTACTTCTCCTCCATGCTCAACCAGCTGCAAAACAGTCATCACCAGCTCAGATACCATCACAGATCTAATATCCTCATCTCTCACCTTATTTATGCAGATGATCTAATGCTTTTTTCTAATGCTTCCAAGAAGGCTGTTACTTCTATATATAAGTGCATTCAAACATTGCAGGACCAATCTGGGATGACTTTCAACACTGCCAAATGCCAAATTATTTTCTCTAAGCAGGTGTCTCACTCTACCAAACAGTGGATCCTCAACCACACTGGTTTTTCTAGCACTGCCCTTCCTATTAAGTACTTGGGGGTCCAGCTCAACATTGGCAGAACCAAGCTCACTCACTTTGATGAAATCCACACCAAGATCAGTAACTATCTTGCACATTGGACCCACATCTTCTTATCTTCTGGGGGAAGACTCACTATACTCAAAAGCATCCTTACCACCCTCCCTAACTACCTAATGCAGATGACCATTATGAAGAAAAGCACTCAAAGGCAACTTGAAAGAACTTTTAACCACTTCCTTTGGGCTGGCAAGAGGAAACAGTTACATTGGACATCTTGGCAGAAGCTAGCTAAGCGTGAATGGGTCAGGGGGCTCGGATTTAAAAACCTAAACCAACTGATTCAAGTAAACCACTGCAAACTTTGGCTCAATTTCAGAGCCCAAACTTCCCTCTGGGCTAAATTCCTCATGGGAAAATATTGCAGGAAAATCCACCCCTCTTTAGTCACCCCTAAGTTGGGAGATTCAAAAATCTGGAAAGCTTTGATCAAAAACAGGCAGAAGGCTGAGCAACTTTATCTCTGGCAGCTGGGGCAAGGTAAAATCAGTTTCTGGCTGGATCACTGGTGCCCTCATGATTGGCTACAACCAACCACCCCCATCAAAAATAATAATCTCTTAGTGTCTGACTGCTGGGAGAATGACACCTGGTCCACCCCTCTTCTCCTATCTCTTCTAAGTGCCCCCTCTGCACTGAAAGTTTCTACAATTCCTTTTGATAAACACAAGCAGGATACCCCTCAATGGTCCATCACAAAGAACCAAAGCCCCTCTAAGATCATCTACACCAAATTGTTCAACTGGAATGCTGTGCCTCAGGGTGACATTTTCTGGGAAAATACCTTTCTCCCACTATGGCCTTTTTCTCGTCGGAGGACCTTTAACTATTTCCTCCCCACTGATGACATTTTAAAATTAAAGGGGCTTAGAGGACCCTCCTGCTGTAGATTATGCCACAGGGAGGAGGAATCCATCACCCACCTCTTCTTTACCTGCAGCTTCTCCCAACAGGTCTGGAAAGATCTCCTACTCCACACTAATCTCAACACCCTGAACTTACAATGGGACAATTTGCTCACTTGCTGATCTGACTGGAAGAAAGCCAAAATCACTGCCCTCCCTCTTATCACTGCCTGATTTATCTGGATGGCCAGAAATAAGGCAGCATTTGAAAATACTCTCCTAAAGGATAAAACTGTGGCAGGTTATTGCCTGTCTTACCTGCTGAAATTGATTAAGCTCAAGAATTTCCCTAACATCTGCTCCACAACATCCACCACATCCACTAATCACAGCCAAACCCTCAGGATCACCAAAGTCTTCTGGCTTTCCCCACCATACAACCAGGTCAAAGTCAACACTGATGGCTGTTATAAAAATGGCATAGCTGGTATAGGTGGCATATTTAGAAACCATCAAGGTATCTGCTTATTATTTTTCTGGGCCCCCATTGTGGCCTCTGATGCTCTAGATTCTGAACTCCAAGTCATTTTCTACAGGCATTGAAGATTGCAATGCATCTCCATTGGTCCTCCTCGATTATAGAGAGTGATGCTCAAGAGATGGAGCACATGGTGGATAATATAACAAAGCACAGCTAGAATCACCTCTACTGGTATCACAAGATTCAATCACTCAAAAATCAGCTCCTAGCCAGTTCAAAATTTATTTTTCGAGAGGGCAATAAACCAGCAGATTGGCTTACAAATATTGGTGCTCTCTCTACTAAATTCTCTATGGCTACCTCCCCACCTCCCTACCTAAAATCATTGATTGTTGGTGACTTGCTCCCTGCCCCCCATCTCAAGATGAACTTCTAAGGGACTGCATTTCTGTTTGGCAATTGCATTGGTTGGGTGACACTTCTGCAGTGAAAGATTCCTCCTCTATCCCTTCCCACTATTATTTTTTGCTTCAGTGGGGTCTTTTGCTTTCTGTATTTATTTGTCTCATTTTGCTTTCTTCAATTTGGGTGCTGTTTGGGACTCACCCCCCAAAATATTTTTGTAATGGTTTCTTCATATTAACATGTAAGGAGCCCTGAGCCCCTTCTTTTTAAATATATATATATATATATATATATATATATATATATATATATATATATATATATATTGATTTAAATGATAATGAGTCACAAAATTAACGCAAGTATACATATCACTTAAGTAATACAGGGCTCTAGTGGAGTCCTGGAATATCGATCCCACATGGAGGCTTTAATTTTATGGCGTAGCTCAGAAATATCTTATTGAATCACAGCATAATTGCAAGTGGATTAATTCTTAATGTAAAGACGAACATGTTCAGTTACTTTATCTACCAAAGCTCGTTCTAAACTCTAGCAAGTTAAACTAATGTAAGATTAAATTTATAAAAAAGTTCATTTGTAATATAGATTCTTCCTCCTTTCCATTCATAATGTGATGATTATTATGACAAAGATCAGTGATGCAAATGTATTGTGCCAAATAGGAGCATTCCTATACTTTACCCATATTTCAGCGTATAAAGAACATCGGCTAATCCTAAGTTTAGTCCCCAAATCTGTGGTTTGGCTGGGATGATACTGACTCTCACTTCAGAGCTCCGACTTCCCTTCATGTGAAGTCTAACTCTCGCTTCAGTTTCTAAACATTAGGACCAAATTGAGGATTTCAGCTTGTCACTCTAAAATCTCCAATTCTACGCCCATCAAAGTATATTTGCACTCAACCCCCCCACCCAATGAACTTCACCATTTATGGAATTTGAAAGTGACATTCACTTTTGTTGTGGAACTCATAGTCCTTTCGGAACATAAGTTTCCTAACAAGTTTTAACAATTCAATTGGCCAGATCAAAAAGTAAATGAAGCTCTAAGTTAAAAGGTAATCACAAATTCTTCATAATAAATCGGCACATCATTTCCATTTCATAACATCAACACATCACATGAGAAGGAGAAAGACAAAGAAATATACTCAAGACTCATGAGGAAAAGATGAAAAAAAAATAGATTTCATATATAAAAATAATGTCATACAAACAGAGTAATGTAAAAACTACTTATCTCAAATTCTTCTCCAAGAGAATCTCAAGGAATTCCTTTGACACCTTTTTTTTTCACAACAACACATGATTCTCTCTTTAGAATAGTAAGGAAGAAGAAATCTCTCACTTTCCCTCTCCTCTCACACTCCTTAGAAGAGAAAACACAAACCTAACTTCCTACACAAAATGGAAAGGACTCACTCTCTAAACTCTAAACTCTTCTCTTCCTTTCTTCTCCCCTTTGAAATGTGGCTAAAAAAGTGTTTAAATTTGGCAAAAACTGAATTTCCAAGAGTTTCCTCATGAAACCTTTCAAAAGCGGGCCAAATACATTGAATCTAGTTTAAAATCGTGATAGGGAAGGAAGGACGTTCGGTGCATTAATTCGCCAAAATGTCGTAACTCTCTAGAAACTGGCACTGTCCGGCGCTGGTGGCAGTACTGTTCGGCGCAAGTTCAGTAAAATGCACTTTTGTCCTTTTTCACTCCAAATTTGCTCATTTTCACTTCATTTTTCTCCGAAGGCCTAATATCTTTGTATTGCATGAAAACATCAAAAATCCCTTCCTTTAAAATGCAATATCATCAAAAATAGGTAAGAAATGGATAATAAAAAGCTATCAAATTTTCTATGGATCAAGATCCTTGTCCTCAAGTAATTCTAGTTAATACATAAAGTTATGATCAACTGCAATGAACTTTCTTTCTAGAATACTATAATTTTGATTTAGATACGTACAATAATAAAATTTTCAGAAAGATATTTTACTAATTCATGTAAATTCTGCAGGTGTATGAATATCTAGTAATTAAGTCGAAGAGTTCTAGCTTTCTATTCATTTCAAAAATGACTGGAGATTGTTCTATTAAGGCACTTAAAAGGATTACATGAAAAGCAGTTTATGAGAACACTACTAGTAAAGATGCTAATCCATACATATAAGTTCAGGCTAGTAATTAAGTTTTTTTTTCCCTTTAGGTAGGTCCAAGTGAAGCCAATTTTTTATTAGGCATCTCCTCAAGCTCTCCTCACTTCTCTTTTCTTTTATTTTTCTTTTGCTTTTTTCTTTTCTTTTCTTTTCTTTTGCTTTTTGATTTTTTTTTCTTTTGTTTTTAGTGATGATTACTATATTTATAAAGCCTTTAATGATTTTGAACTTCACCCTTCTCACCCTAAATTTGAAACTTACCACATTCTTTTACCTTATAGGCACTTCTTTAGCTTATTAATGATTCATCATAGAGTCCCAATCCTTTCCTATCACATAAAATTTTAAGATTCTTAATATTCAAAACATATAGTTTTTCTTACTTTGAATAGTTGACTATAGTCCTATACTTTTATACCAAATATCTTACATTACAAAATTACTTTTCATTACCAAACACTTTCCTTCAATTTCATAAAATACTTAAATAAAATCAAAATACAGTTATTTGAAATTGAGCTCTATTACAGGAAATCATGTTACTAATTTTTAAAAATAATTTTAAATAAGAACAATTAATAGTTAATTCTTTTTTTCCTTCCCCCAAACTTAGATTTTTGAATATATTTTACATGGAAGAAAGAAAAAATCTAAATATAAACTCATACCTCAATATGCTGGCTTTTCATACCTTTAAGTTTCAGCAGGTTTTTCTTCATAAAGTAGAATAGTATACCTGAAATAATTAAGAAGTATTTCTATACACAAATATGGGTTAGAAGTTTATAAAGAAGAAGTTTAAACACATTAAATAGTGCACATAACGTTAACATCCAACTGTTACTGGTGCAAATTAAGCTAGCAATCCAAACACGTAAAAACTTCACTATCACATCACAAATCAACAACAAAGTCTACTACAAGTACATCCAACACACATAAAATATCTCAAATACATATCATAAGGAGTCTCTAGTACATCACAAATACAAAACATAAATACATCACAAAGTTCAATGAAAAATAAAAATAACAATACACAAACTACCAATCTTCATCTTCTGCAGGAGCTCCACCATCACAAGGTTCTTCAGGCTGGTATGGAGTATACTTAGGGTATATAGGAAATACAACATCAGTGTCTCCCCTGAAAAATCTCATTTATGTGTCATGATAAGCTATCTCATATTCTCTCCCCTGCACTTGATAATCATCATTAATTTTTTTCCTTACTTCCAGTCCCTATACTCTTGTGTTTAACATTTCCAATTGATCCATAACATCATGCAGAGTATGCTCCCTAGATGTAGATGGTCTATCTCGACTAGAAGAAGGCTCATCATCTATTTTACTCCATTTCCATCCTACATGAGCTTCATAAGTTTTCAGATTTAATTTAGTAATAGGCTTCAGGGGGTGGACTACCTCATCATTATCTTCAATTATAACACCTGCCTGAATACATAGAGCATGAATCAAACTGGGGTGTCCTAGTCCTCCTGTAGTCTCTCCTTTTGAACATGTCAAAATACTTTTATGAATAATAGCCCCAATATTTATAATCTTCGTGTTATAAATACAGTAATTCAGAACAGCTCTATCAACAGTAACATCATTGTGATGGTTGGTAGGTAACAATCTTGCAGAAATGAAATAATGCCAAGCTTTTGATACAGGATTCAAAGTAGAAAGGGAAAAATTAACTTTCATTCTCTACTAAATTTTCCATTCCCCATTTCCAACAGTCAAAAGGTTTATAATATCATCCAATGCCTGATTCGTGATAGAAAAATTTTCATATTCACAATGGTAGGGTGCTCTCAACTGATAAAATGCATTTATGCTGGCAGGGTAAATTCAACCATTTGTCCTCTAACCAGAATAAATTCACTCTTAGAATAATACATATTAGCAAAAAATTCTTGAACGATACCCAACATCGCATCAACAGTAAAATAACAGAAAATCTCTCATTGACGATTAGCAATCAGTTCTTCAAGGATTCCTCCAGGATTTTCAAAGGCTCTTTCATGAATACATTTCTTATTGTTAAGAAATGTACTAAAAAGTGAATAGGCTTTGAAATTCACAAATTTACTTCCTTCATAATCAAATTTCCTCTTCCCCTTAGCCAATATTGGAGCCATTTATCTAAAAATATCAATTTTTTCCAAATCAATTTTAAAATTACAATGCAATTGACTCCAAGGCAAATTTAAATAGATAAGAACTCAACATCCATAAATAATCTCCAAAGTTTCTCAAAAAACTTTAAAATTCCAAATCATCCTAATGTAAGAGATTTCCATGGTCAAAATAAAAAAATTTTAGGTTAAAGTGTAGCTCTTACCAACAGAAGATGAAATCTAAACTTTTCCAGCCACAAAAATGCTTCAAATCCAAAAGCTAGTAAGCCCTAGATGTGAAAATCATCCTTGGCTGGAGGTTAAAGACAAAGATTTGGGCAAAAATGGCGGTTCCCAGGGTTAAATCACAAAAAATTGGAGTTTTGGGCATTTTTTGTGTTCGAACATTGTTCAGCGCTGGAAGCAGCGCCGTTGAGCGCATTATTCTACTGAAATGGCCAAACTCTCTGACTTTTGGCACTATCTGGCGCTGGTGGTAGCGTCGTTCAGCACCAGTTCAAAAACTGGGTTTCCGACTTTCTTTGCAATTTTGATCATTTCAAGCTCGCTTTGATGTCTAATCAGTCTAATTAAGCTTTGAATAACATCTTAAAGCCTTGGCAAATGATATTTTTTAACACAAACAACACATAACATTACTTTCATATATAAAATCCATGAGTCATACACATACACACAACACTAAACGTTACATATTTTCAATCTATATAATCTTAAATTCGGTGTCGCACACAACCACAGCATAATAACACTGAGAACTAAACAAACAATCATGTCGAAATATAGCATTCAAACCAAAAAAAGTAAAGCAAAGCAAAGAAATCTGATACATAAACACATAAATGCACTAATCAAGTTTCATTCTTCCTCCAAACTATCATCAATTCTAAGATTTCCCATCGATTGAACATGGACAAATAAATTGTAAAATGGACGAAATGGGAATTCTTCAGTAGAATCCTCTTCAATCTAACATTTTCTTCTCATCAATTGAGTCAAACTTCCTTCAAGGTATCCAAAATGATCAAAGTACTCTTTCATTCTCCAATCCAGATGATCAAGGAAATCAGAAAGATTGTTGATTGCATTCATCAGATGTTGTACTTCCTTCTCCGATTTCTTGATTTACTCCAGGATGATCTGTGAACTTTCAGAAAAATAAGGAGGAATAGGTGCTGACCTTTGAGATTGTTGAGCTTCAATAATGCTCATATCAATCATATCACCAATTACCTGGTTACTATATGCATCTGTTGGGTCTATAGGCTTCCAAGGTAGAAGTACTCTTTCCTAGTTCTCATATGGCACTTGTGGTAGCTGACGAAGGAGAAATATGGTGGAAGAATTTCCAAGCCCATACTTTGATCCATGAATGATCAATCCCAAAACAGACTTAACAATTATCGAATCAACATCAATAGGCATTCCCACTTGAATACAATTATTCATAATATCACACAACTTAGTTACCTTACTGATTTTCATTGTTGGGAGAAATTTTGCACAAATGAAGTAATGTAAGTGTTTCGATGTAGGATTTAATAGTGTGTTTAAGAAACTTACATGTCTGCTAACTCTTATCTCCCATTCATCACTTTCATCCGTCAAATATCTCTATATGTCATTCATATTGTCCTTCGTCTGGGAAAAATTCGAATAGAGGCAGATTGACACATTCTATATCATGTATAAATCATTAATCTTTGCAGGAGTAAATGTGACAAACCTACCTCGCATGTAAACTGATCCTTAGGTGATTCCATGAAGATTTGTATAACTCCTTCACAACCGGAACAACTACAGCGATAGTAGTATAACACAATACTTCCCAACATCTCTGAACAATAATTTCATCAACTCTTTTTGTAGGAGAATTCATACCTCAATTTACAAAGCCTCGCTCCTTAATCAAACTCATTTTCGAGATATTTTTGTTGAAAAGTCGCTGCGCCTCAAAACTTATAAACTTTCTACGGGTGAACACTTGAAATCTTTGAATTTCCATCGAGTCAGAATCCATTTAGATAAGAATTTGGGTCTTCCTCCACGTTCCTTTGGATGTTCCAGCGTCCAGGGGCGGTTTTTGGAACTTCTAATGGAGGAGTTACTGCATAGAACTACCAAAACTAGGATTTTAAAGACGAGAAACGATTTTCTGAACAACATCGCTGTCCGGTGCTGATATCAGTGTCGTTCGGCGTTAGTTCAAATTCGCCAAACTTCACCTCGTTCAATTTTTTCCAAATTTCGATTTGATTCATTTCTTAAATATTATTAATGATAATTAAGGAAGAATAAGACTTATTTAAGCAACAAACAAACACAAATAACACTTCAAACAAAGCAAACACTTAATAATTGTGGGTTGCCTCCCACAAAGTGCTTGGTTTAACGTCATCAGCCCGACATAACTTTCAGTTAATCAGTTTGATCCAACATTAAAACCTCTTTAAAATTAGGTCTATTGCCTTCAAAATATGGTTTTAATCTTTGGCCATTAACTTTGAATATTCTTCTAGATTTAGGGTC
Organism: Papilionanthe hookeriana x Papilionanthe teres; assembly: GCA_022702705.1. Taxonomy (NCBI): domain Eukaryota; kingdom Viridiplantae; phylum Streptophyta; class Magnoliopsida; order Asparagales; family Orchidaceae; genus Papilionanthe; species Papilionanthe hookeriana x Papilionanthe teres. The sequence goes on along the minus strand of CM040421.1, from coordinate 134,531,896 downwards.
TTCGATAATCACTGCTCCAAATTGATACACTTTTACGATAATGAAAGTCCTGTCCATCTAGATTTTAGTTTCCCAGGAAATAATTTCAATCTTGTATTGTATAATAAATCTTTTTGTCCTGGTTCAAATTCCTTTTTGAAAATTTTTCGATCATGCCATATTTTTCTTCTTTCCTTATATATTTTATCATTATCATGTGATTCACTTCTAATTTCTTCCAATTCATTCAATTGCAACAGTCTCTTCTCATCAGCATCATTCAAATTAAAATTTAATTTCATTATCGCCCAATATGCTTTATATTCTAATTCAACTGGGAAGTGACAGATTTTTCCAAAGATTAATCTGTAAGGGGACATTCCTATAGAAGTTTTATAAGCAGTTCTGTATGCCCATAAAGCAATATCTAATCTAACAAACCAATTCAATTTTTCAAGATTAATGACTTTCTCTAGATTTCATTTAATTTCACGATTAGATACCTCTGCTAAACCATTAATTTAGGGATGATTATCTGTTGAGATTCTTTGCACAATATTATATTTTTCCACCAATCTTTGAATCAGATTGTTCTTAAACTGGGATCCTCTATTAGTGATGATAACTCTAGGCATTCCATATCTTGTGAAAATATTTTTCATTAAAAATCTCGAAACACTTTTAGCATCACACCTAGTTAAAGCTATTGTCTCAATCCATTTTGATACATGATCAACAACAATCAGTATATATATATTTCTAAATGAAAGCATAATTGGTCCCATCAAATCTAATCCTCATGCATCAAAAATTTCAACTTCCAGAGTAAAATTAAGTGGCATTTCATTTCTTCTAGATATATTGCCTATTCTTTAACATCAATCACAAGTTTTAATAAATTTATAAACATCTCTAAAAAGTGTAGTCCTATAAAATCCATATTGCAAAATCTTATGTGCAGTTCTATCAATTCGTAAATGTCTTCCAAATTCAAAATCATGACATTCTCGAATAATTTTTTAAGTTTCTTCATAAGGCACACATCTCCTAATAATAAGATCATTACATTTCTTATACAGATAAAGATCATCCCAGAAATAAAATTTAGCTTCATGCTTAAATTTTTTTTGCTCTTGCAATGTTAAATCAGGTGGTAAAATATTATTAACGATGAAATTCACAATATCAGCATACCACCGTAAATTTCCTTTAATAACGCTATATAATTGCTCATCAGAAAAAGTTTCAGTAATTTCATATTCAAAATCATCCAAATTAAGTTGTTCAAGTTTATATAAATGATCAGCTATTTGATTATTGACCCCTCTTCTATTAACGATCTCAAAATCAAATTCTTTTATTAAAAGCATCCATCGAAGTATTCTTGGTTTTGCCTCCTTCTTTTGCATTAAGTATTTAATAGTAGAATGATCAGTATGCACTATGCATTTAGCTCTGATTAAGTAAGATCTAAATTTTTCAAAAGCATATACAATTGCTAATAACTCTCAGTAGTAGTGTAATTAATTTGAGTAGCAGTAAGTGTCTTACTGGCATAGTATATAACTTTAAAAATTTTATCATGTCTTTGCCCTAAAACAACTCCAATATCATAATCGCTAATATCACACATTAGTTCAAATGGTTTCTCCCAATCAGGTGAAACTAGTATAGGTGCAGCAATTATTTTTTTTTAATAGATTGAAAGCTTTTAAACATTCATTGTTAAAATCAAACTTACTCTCTTTTCCAAAAGTTGGCATAGAGGCTTAGAAATTTTTGAAAAGTCTTTGATATATCGCCTGTAGAATCCTACATATCCCAAAAAGCTTCTTACCCCTCTCACAGTTGTTGGAGGTAGTAATTTTTCTATAACATGAATTTTTGTTGGATCTACTTCCATGTCATATTCAGATATTTTATGCCTAAGCACAATTCCTCCTGCAACCATTAATTGACACTTTTCCCAGTTTAGGACTAAATTTGTTCTCTTGCATACCTCTAAAACGTTTTCTAAGTTGCACAGACATGCATCAAATGAATCTCCAAATACTGAGAATCGTCCATAAAAACTTTTATTCCATCATCAATTAAATTGCTAAATATGGATGTCATACATCTTTGAAATGTTGCAAGTGCATTACATAATCCAAAGGGCATTCTTTTAAAAGAAAACATTTCATAAGGGCTAATAAATGTAGATTTCTCTTGATCCTTAGGAGAAATAGGTATTTGGTGATAACCGGTATATCCATCTAGAAAGTAATAGTAATTGTCTCCAGCAAGACTGTCTAGCATTTGGTCTAAAAAGGGTAAAGGAAAGTGTTCTTTTCTGGTGGCGGCATTTAATTTTCTATAATTAATATATATTTGCTAACCTGTGACTTGTCTTGTCGGTATAATTTCATCCCGATCATTTACATCAACAGTCACGCCTCCTTTCTTAGGAACACAATGAATTGGGCTCACCCAAACACTATCAGAAATAGGATATATAATTCCAACATCTAACCACTTTAATATCTCTTTTTTAACCACTTCTTTCATTATTGGGTTCAGTCTCCTTTTTGGATCAACTCTTGGTTTGTGTTGTTCATCCAATAAAATTTTGTGCATACAGATCGAAGGACTGATTCATTTAATATCAGCTATGGAACAACCAAAAGCTTTTTTGTATCTTTTTAAAGTTTCCAATAAATTTTTGTTCTTGATATTCATTTAAATCTGAAGATACAATGGCTGGTAAAGTAGATGATTCTCCCAAAAACATGTACTTTAAATGATTAGGAAGAATTTTCAGGTCAAGTTCAGGGGTTCTAATGATAGATGGAATCAAACTTTTATCTCCATTTTCCACAGTATCCAATCTTTCAAAATTTTCCTGAACAAAGTCTAACTTTTCATTCTTCATATCATCCAAATCATCTTCATTTTCACTTTCATTTTCATCCTCACATTCCAGATTTTCTTCAAATACTTCTTTAAAATAATCTTCTCTCAAATAATCACAGACTTCCATTTGATAGCACTCATCATCTTTTCCAATTGAAGGGTACTTCATAGATTTCAAAATATTGAAAGTTACCTCTTGGTAATTAACTCTCATAGTTAATTCTCTTTTTTGGACATCAATCATAGCTCTCCCAGTAGCAAGAAATGGTCTTCCCAAAATAATTGGAATTTCTTTATCTTTCTCCATATCTAATACAATAAAGTCCACAGGAAAGATAAATTTATTCACCTTCACTAATACATCTTCTACAACTCCTTTAGTATAAGTGATATAACGATTAGCAAGTTGAAGAGTCACAGATGTAGGTGAAATTTCTCATATTCCCAACCTTTTGAAAGCTGACAAATGCATAAGATTAATACAAGCTCCAAGATCACATAAAGCTCTTCCGAAAAAAATTTCACCTATAACACACAGGATAGCGAAACTACCTTGGTATTTAAGTTTTTTAGGAAGCTTTTCTGGATAATTGCACTACACTCACGGCTAAGTGCAACAGTCTCATGGTCCATAAACTTTCTCTTCCTTTTAAGAATATCCTTCATAAACTTTGCATAATCAGGCATTTGCTCTAATGCTTCAACAAAGGGAATATTAATCGTTAATTTCTTAAGAATTTCCAATAATTTTGCAAATATGTTATCCCTGTTCTGTTTCTTTAGTCTTTGAGAAAAATGAGGAGGTGGTTTTTCAATAGTTATCTTCATTAGTTCTATCGGATATTCGCTTGGATATATCTTATTAGAACCTTTCTCAATGTTCACTTGTTCTCTTTCAATTTCGACTTCTATTTGAACTCTTGATTCCAATTCTTTTCCACTCCTTAATTGAATAGCTTTAATTTGATATTTATTTTGATCTTTCGGGTTGATCTCAACATTGCTAGGAAGATTCCCAGAAGGTCTATTATTAAGCGTAGTAAAGATATGTCCCAATTGATTTTCAATGTTCTTCATCGCAAAGTTTTGAGCTTGAATTTGATTACCCATATTTAGAATCATTTCATTAGTAGACAACTTCTTTTCCTTAAATTGTTAATTATTATTAAAACCAGGAGGATAAGAAGGTCTAAAATTGGTATTTCCTTGGTTGTTTAGATTTTCAACTGGATTCATAGGATTATTTTTCCCATTTGCGGGTTAACGACAGCATTGGTATTATTCCAGTTAAAGTTCGGATGATTCTTCCAACTAGGATTATATTAATTTGGATAAGGATTATTGACTTTATTATGTATAACATTCAAGTTTTCATAAGACATTTGAGAGTTTATCTTCTGTCCTGATGAATTTTCATCTAACACCTGGGGTGTTGGATAATATTTCATTCCATATTGATCTATTTTCTTAGAAAGTGCAACAAATTAAGAGACTATCATAGTTATCGCATCAGATTCATGAATATTGGCTACTCTCTTAGGATTTACCCGCTCAGAGGGCCATTGAAATTTATTAGTAGCCATCTCTTCAATTAACAAATATGCTTCATTAAAAGGTTTTGACATTAATGATCCACCAGCAGCAGCATCGATAATCGATCTCAATGATCCTGCTAATCCATTATAGAAGGTTTGAATTGTTAACCAGTCTGGTAAAGCATGTTGTGAACACTTCCTCAGAAGATCTTTAAATCTTTCCCAAGCTTCATATATGGATTCTCCATCAAATTGACTAAAAGATGTGATATCATTTCTCAACTTATCAGTTTTGGAAGGAGAAAAATAATTCAATAGAAACTTTTGTGAAAGCTCTCCCTAAGTTCCAATAGATCCAAGTGCTTAAGAATTTAACCACACCTTAGCCTTATCCCTAAGTGAAAAAGGAAAAAGTCTAAGTCTAACAGCGTCGTTCGACACTCCATCGTATTTAAAAGTAGCACACAATTCTAGAAAACTAGCGAGATGTAAGTTAGGATCTTCATTAAATGTTCCTCCAAATTAATTATTATGTACTATTTGGATAATAGCAGGTTTAAGATCAAATGAATTAGTAGCAACATTAGGATTTTGAATAGTTAAATGAATTTCATCTGTTGTATGATTAGCATAATCTCTTAAAGGTCTTGGTATATTTTCATTTTGATTGATTAAATTGTTTGTCATTTTATGAGGATTTGCAGATTTTTTTTGTTGTTTTTGAATTTTTTTAACAGTACACTCTAATTCAGAATCGTAAGGCACTAAACCTATAGATTTGATACTATGCATGAAAATACAATAAACACACTAACAATAAATAGACACACACAACTATGACTTGCAATTCAAATATAAGATTTCAAATATTATAAAAGTTAAATTTTAACAGTTACTTTTTCTTTTACCTTGCCTCCCGAGCAACGGCGCCAAAAACATGGTGCGACTTTTTAAATTTGTAAAAATTAATGAACTCAAATTTAGATATATATATATATATATATATATATATATATATATATATATATATATATATATTGATTTAAATGATAATGTGTCACACAATTAATGCAAGTATATGTATCGCTTAAGTAATACAGGGCTTTAGTGGAGTCCTGGAATATCGATCCCACAGGGAGGCTTTACTTTTATGGCGTAGCACGGAAATCTGTTATCGAATCACAGCACAATTGTAAGTGATTTAATTCTTAAAGTAAAGACAAACAGGTTCAGTTACTATATTTACCAAAGCACGTTCTAAACTCTTGCAAGTTAAACTAATGCAAGACTAAATTTATAACAAAGTTCAGTTGTAAGAAAGAGTCTTCCTCCTTTCCATTTATAGTGTGATGATTATTGTGATAAAGATCAGTGATGCAAATGTATTGTGTCAAATAAGAGCATTCCTATTCTTTACCCATATTTTAGCCTATAAAGATCATTGGCAAATTCTAAGTTTGGTCTCCAAATATGTGGTTAGGCTAGGAGGATACTGGCTCTCACTCCAGAGCTCCCAGTTCCCTTCACCTGAAGGCTAACTCTCGCTTCAGTTTCTAAAAATTAAGACCAAATTGAGGATTTTCGTCTGTTACTCTGAAATCTCCAATTCTACGCCCATCAAAGTATATTTCCCTAATTATTTTGCACTCAACCCCTATGAACTTCACCATCCATGAAATTTGAATGTGACCTTCACTTTTGTTGTGGAACTCATAATCCTTTCGGAATATATGTTTCCCATCAAGTTTTAACAATTCAATTGGTTAGATCAAAAAGTAAATGAAGTTCTAAGTGAAAAGATCATCACAAATTCTTCATATAAAATCGGCACATCATTTCCATTTCACAACATCAACACATCACATGAAAGGGAGAAAGACAAAGAAATCTACTCAAGACACGTGAGGAAAGATGACAAAACATGAATTTCATATATAAAGACAACGTCATACAAATAGAGTAAAGTAAAGACCACTTATCTCAAACTCTGCCCCAAGTGAAACTCAAGGAATTCCTTTGACTCCTCTTCTTTCTTCACAACAACACACGATTCTCTCTTTAGAATAGTAAGGAAAAAGAAATCTCTCACTTTTCTGCCCCTCTCACACTCCTTAAAAGAGAAAAACACAAACCTAACTTCCTACACAAAATGGAAAGAACTCACTCTCTAAACTCTAAACTCTTCTCATCCTTTCTACTCCCCATTGAAATGTGGCTCTAAACGTGTTTAAATTTGGGCAAAACTGAATTCCCAAGAGTTTCCTCAAGCAACCTTTCAAAATCTGGCCAAATACATTGAATCTAGTTCAAAATCGGGATAGGGTGCTATCTGGTGCTGGTAGGAGTGCCGTTCGGCGCATTATTCCGCCAAAACGTTGTAACTCTCTAGAAACTGGCGCTGTCTGGCACTGGTGGTAACGCTGTTCAGCGCTAGTTCAATAAAATGCTCTTTTGTCATTTTTCGCTCCAAATTTGCTCCTTTTCGCTTCATTTTACTCCAAAGGCCTAAAATTATTGTACCTGCATGAAATCATCAAAAATATCTTCCATTAAAGTGCAATATCATCAAAAATAGGTATGAAATGTATAGTAAAAAGCAATCAAATTTTCAGTGGATCATCCTGCCACTTGCTGAATGATGAGTTCTGAGTCGCCATAAATGGTAATGTCTGTTATTTCCATTAGTATTGCTAATTCCAAATCGGTGATTAGAGCTTCATATTCTGCTTCATTATTGGTACACGTCTCTAACAAGTGATAGGAGAATCTTAGCATCGCCTGAATCGGTGTCACGAAGATCAAACCAATTCCTCCTTTTCCTGGTATCACTGTCTGTTGTCCTTTTTCTCTTTGGCCTGATGACGCTTCGTCAAAGTACATTTACCAACATCTAGCACTAAGCTGCTCTATTTGAAGTATTTGTTCATCTGGTAATTCGTTATTGAGCGGGGACCCAGATGGCAGTGGGTGTACTGCAAGAAAAATTGCGAGAATCTGCCCTTTGATAGTGCAAAGGGGCACAAAAGTTATGTCAAATTACAATAATATCATCAACCATCTTGCTAAGCGTCCAGAAAGTGTTGGTCGGGTCATCAAATATTGTAATGGATTAACTTTCGAAATCAGGTTGACTTTATGAGATAACATGTATTGTCTAAGCTTTTGAGCGATGAAGACTAAAGCTAGTCAATGTTTCTCAATTGGAGGATACTTTACTTTTGTAGGTATTAGACATCGACTCAGGTATTAGAGTGCATTTTCTTTACCCTCATCATTGGCTTGGGTGAGTAAGGCTCTGAGGGACTCATCCAAAGCCGCAGTATAAATTATTAGCGGTCTACCCAAGATAAGGGCTGTCAAAACAGGAGGCATCGTTAGATATAGTTTAGTATCTTCGAAAGCTCGTTGACACGGCTCTCTGATCCACGATTTTAAATATACTTAAAAATAAAAGAATTCGACACCAGTACTAGAAGATATAAATTCTCAGCAGCAGTGCAAAAAAATTTACTTGGAGTGTAATTTTAATTTTAGTAACATATAAATATTATAATCTTTTAATCGCAAAGTTACCTTTAAAGGCAAGTATACGTATCGCTCAAGTAATACAGAGCTCTAGTGGAGTCCTGGATATCATTCCCACTGGGAAAATATTAAAGCTTACGGACTAGGATTATATAAACCAATTTAGAATCATAACTAATTCGAAATCGCCTATCTGTCACTAATACGCAATCGATAATAATATGAAATTTATATCTAAACTAGTTTTACTAACAATTTACTAATACTGCTAAAGTTAAGTTTAAATATATAATAGCAAGAATCTTTCTCCTTTGTTAAGATATTTAAGTGAAGCAATAAATAGAATTAGGTTTATATGAGTTATGCCAAATAGGAGCATACTTATTCTTTACCCTTTGGTCCAGGCATAAAAAACATTGACTAATCCTATGCTTGGTTACTGAATCTACCGCTAGGTTGGGAGGATACCGGCTCTCACTTTGGAGCTCCCACATTCCTCTCGCTTGAGGGCTAACAATCTACACATCAACACCCAAACGATATGATTGAATTAAGGACTTTAGCCTATTACTCTAAAATCTCCAATTCTACGCCCGATTAATATTATTTCCCTATTTATTTGCACTTTTCCTTTCAAGGATTTACCCGTCTACCTTTCAAAGAGAAATGTGATACATACTAGTTAAGAATCCGTAGCCCACGATAGATCTTAAGAATTCTTCAAAGATTTTAGCAATACAAATGACCAATTCGTATAGTAAAGTAAGTTTAGGTATAGTATCATCATAACTTCTTTATAATAGGTTTGATACACTAATTCATATAATCATTTCACAAAAACATCAAAACAAGGAGAAAGATATAACAACTACTCAGAATTCATGAGGAGGATGCAATAAAACTTGGATTTCATATAATAAAGTAAAGTTATACAATTTATAGTAAATAAACACAACTTACCTTAAATTCCTCCGCAAGCAAAGTCCTTGAAGTTTCTCTGAATCTCTTCCTTTCTTTAGAGTACGCAGAATTCTCCTTCAAAACGACAATGCAGAAGAGATCTCTCACTTCCCTTCCACTCTTACAGTCCTTCGAAGATTTCCTCACAAAATCTATATTTGAACTCACTTCTATCTAAATAACAACACTAAAATAACTATCTACTCACTAATAGATACAGTTATAACACTAGTGGACTCTTTTGGACACTTTTTATTGACTTTGGACTCTCTAGTAAACAGAGACCACTTTTTCGGCCTAAAAAGGTTCTTTTTAAAGTTGTAGAAGAGTCTCTAAGAGTTTTGCAGGCACCCCTTCAAAAATCGTCCACAATTGACGTATTTCTGGAAAGCACCGTCAATCCCGCTGTCGGCGGCCTCGAGCTGCGCCGTCGGCGGTCTTATAGAAACAGTACTTTAAACAGACCCCACCGTTGATGGCGTAGACCTCCGTCATCGGCGGCCTCCCTTGCAATGGGAAAATTACGTCGTCGGCAGCATCGACCTCGCCGTCGGCGCCCTAGGTCAAATTTGCATAATTTGGTCCTTTTTGCTCCAAATTTGCTCCTTTTTGCATATTTTCGCTCTTTTATCCTTAAATCTTCATACCTGCAAAAAACACCAAAACAATATCATCAAAATCAGTATAAAATAGGCATAAAAATCTTAACTTTTTCCCTTGGGTCAAAATCCCCCAAACTTAACTATTACTTGTCCTTAAGTAATTTTTAGTACTACAAAAAAGTTATGATTCATTGTGGTAAAGTTTTAATTCAGAAATACTATAATTGTGATTTAAATAAATATCATAGCAAGAATTCTTAAAAATATTATCAAGTAATTAGATTAACTCTGCAGATGTAAGGCTATCTAGTCATCAAGTCTAAGAGTTCTAGTTTTCTATTCATTTCAAGAAAAAACTATATGTTGCAATATCAATTCACTCAAAATATTCAGAAGATAAGAAATTCATGAGGAAACTACAAGTAAGAAACTAGTTATAAATATAAGTTTAGAAATGCTTTTAGTTTTCTTTTTAGGTTAATCCAAGTGAAGCCAATTTTTGATAAGGCATTTCCTCAAGCTTCTCCTCACTTATTTTCTTTTCTTTTCACTTCTTTTCAGGGATTATTTTTCAATCCTTTTTCTTTTTCTTTTCTTTTTCTTTTTCAAGTGAGGATTACTATATCTGGATAGCATGTTAATAATTTTGAACTTCACTCTTCTTGTCCTAATTTTGAAACTTTCAACATTCTTTACCTTATATGTACTTCATAGTTTTTATATTATTGAATCCCAATCTTTTCTGTCTCAATTGAATTGCTAAGATTCTTAATATTTCAAAATATAGTTTTCTTTACTTTAAATAGTTAACTATAGTCTTATCCACTTATACTAAAAACCTTAATCTACAAGATTAATTTTCATTATAAAATAATTTCTTTGAATCTTCTACAATATTTAGATAAAATCTAAACATAGTTATCGGAATTAAATTTTATCACAAAAATCATATTAATAAAAAAATATGTTATTTGAGAACATATAATAGTTAAGATTTTTCTTCCCTCCCCCAAACATACAGTTTTCTATAAATAGAAATAGTACATGGTGGAAAGAAAAATTCTAAATATTAAATTCGTACCTTTGCACTTTAGGCATTTTTGTCTTTTTGAAATTTGCAGGTTCTTCTCAAAATTTCTAACTTCAACTGACCTTTAATATTAAAAATCCTTTCTACACACATAATAGTTTAGAAAATTTTTGTCGGGGCAATGAATTTTTAAAACAAGTATATAAAACTAAACATTAAACAAAAACAACTAACTACACTACATAAGTCATATGCATTTCACAACACAAAACAAACAATTTACTATTTTAAACTCAACAAGTTACAATTACAATTACAATCACAGATATCACAAACATCTAGAAATGAAAATACAAACTACCAACTAAACACATATCACAGAAAATAAAGCATAGTCCACAGAATACAATCAATAAAAGTACTACAACAAAAATAAAAACAAACACAAACACATACAACACATCACTATCAAATCATCAAGCATCAAAATCCCACACAATGTCTTCATCACCCTGGTCGGCGAGGAGGATTGGGCTGATGCCGAGAATACCGGGGGCATCTCGGAAAAATGACATCAGGCTCTCCTCTGTAGTATCTAGCCTGAGCATCGTAATAAGCCATCTCAAAATATGAGTGCCTCTGAAGATACTCACTATCGTGATCATATCTTCACTCTAATCCTTCAATCCTGTGATCAATTCTTTTTAATTTTTTATTTAACTTTTCAATTTTTTTCCTCTGCAGGGTCATGGCATTCATCAAATCATATAAGGTAGGGGGACTAGATGCAAGAGGGTCATAGCTAGTAGAAGGGATATCTCTACTAATATAAGGTGTCTTGCTCCTACTTCCTGTTCTCCATTCCTCATGGGATTCGTAAATTTTTATATTTTCTTTACTAATGGGTTTCATAGGATATACCCATTCTTCATCATCTATTGCTTCTACTCCAGATAGTTGACAAAGTGCATAAATTAGGCCAGGATGTCATAAATATCCACTTGTCTTACTCTTCGTAGTGGCCATAATATTCTTATAGATTATTCTCCCCGCATTAATGCTTCTGTTGTTCTGAATACAGAAATTCAGAACAGCTCTCTCTCTAGAGACTTCACTATGATGGTAGGTGGGTAGCAGAGTCGAATAGAAGAAATAATGCCATGCTTTTGCAGTGGCATTCATCATGAACAATGGAAAGTTAATTCGTTCACGATTTTTAATTTTCTAGATTCCTTTCCCATCAGTGAGAAAGTCGATAACATCGTTCAATGGACCTTCCATTGTTCCAAATGTTTCATACTCGATAGAAAAATAGTTGTGAAGCTCGTAAAAAGTGTTAATGCGATTAGCATTAACGTCGACAGAGAATCCTCTTTGGACTAGTTCATCCTCAAGTTGAGTAAGATTGGAGTAGAACTCTCTAACAACTTCTATAGCAGCCTTGTTTGTTGTGTAGCAGAAGTTTTCCCATCCTCTCTCTTTGATAACTCTTTCTACTTCTCCTTCAGGATTCTCAAAAACTCTATCTTGTATACACTTTTTACTTTGATAGACTGAATTGTAACTCGATTGTACTTTCGCATTTATGAATCGAGTTTCATCGAATTCGAGTCTTCTCTTTTGTCGTGGAGCCATTGTTTAATCAATCAAATCACAAAAATTCTAAACTAATTTTCAAAATAATAATACAATGGCTTCTAAATTGGGTTTAAAACAATCAAAATCAATTTCCATGAATTTCTTCCTAGTCTTTTCTCCACATTTTCAATTTTCCAAAATTTCTTAATGTGGAAGAAATTCATGGTGAAAATAAAAAATTTCTACATAGGAGTGAAGCTCTTACCAAGGGAAGATGAAATATGGTGTTAGAATTTATTAAAATTGCTCCAAATCCGAGATCTATCAAGCCTTAAGTCGACTTTTAAGGTAAAAGGGGGAAGAAGACGATGAATAGTGGCTTTGACAGGTCAAAATCACGGTAAATAGGTAATTTTCAAGATCGTGTCATAGGCTGGCTTGTTCGCACCTTCGGCGGTCTCTACTGAATTAAATTCCAATTCTTCTCGGGAAAATCACGCCGTCGGCGGCCTCGAACTCTCCGTCGGCGTGATTCTAAAAAATTGATCATTTTTCAAATTTTTGCAATTTCGATCAATTTTAAGCCTCGTCGTCATCCATTCGATCCTTTTTATCATATATTTAAGTGATTAAGTGATGTATTAACACAAATAAACATACACACAACAAACTTCACATTTATATATTGAATCCAAGTGTTTGCAACACACAATACATAACACACATAAGTAGGTATTCTTTCAACCTAAATCTATCTAATCAGCGTCACAATCCAAACCACAACACTCAAAATGCTGAAAAAAAAATTGCAAACTTAATCTCATCTATACTGAAATTAAAAAGCAAGCTAAAGAAATCAAACACACAAACATACAAACATTGTTCAAATCAAACACAACATAATGAAATAAATTAATCAAGTCTACTACTCTTCAGAACTAGTGTTGGTCTCTCCTCTGATATCTCCCATTGTTTGAACATGGACAAACAGGTTGTAAAAAGGTCAGAATGGGAATTCTTCAGTTGAATCTTCATCAATCAATCCCATCCTTCTCATTAATCGCACCAAACTCACTTTGAATTGTCCTGTATGATCAAAATGTTCTTTCATTCTCCAATCGATGTGATCGAAGAAATCAGACATGTTGTTAACTGTACTTGTTTAGTTCTGTACCTGATTCTCCAGATTCTTGACTCTATGCAAGAGCATCAATGTCTTGTCTGCTAATAAGGAATGAGCAGGAATAGAGTTCTGAGATGCTTGATCCATAATCAAGCCTACATCACTCTCTCAATCATTGGCTGGGAACATCTGAGTTGGGTCTAAAGGCTTCCAGTGTAGCAGTATCTTCTCCCAAAGCTGGTATGATACTTGAAACAAACTGTAAATTGTGGAAGGATGTCCAAGGCCTTGGGATGATCCTTGAATGATCATACCATAAACAGACTTCACAATAATCGATCCAATATAAATGGGTCATCCCACTGGAATGCAGTAGTTCAAAATTGCACTTTCTTTCGTAACTTTGCTAATTTTCATCGTCAGAAATAACTTCGCAGTGATGAAAAAGTGCCATTTTATCAAAACGGGATTTAAAAGTGTTGCAGAGAAACTAACATACTCATTCTCTCTAACTTCCCAGTAATCGATTTCATCCATAAGAAATTGGTATATTTCATTCATCTTTTCTCTCGTCGGCACGAAATTTAAATAATAATAGACTGTAACATTGTCAAGCATATATAACTCATTAATTCTTCTAGAATTGAATGTAATCCACCTACCTCGCACATAAACGCTTCCTTGGTTGATTCCATGTAAATTGGAGTAGAATTCTTTAACCACTGGAACGACTACTGCGGCAGTAGTGTAGCAAAACACTTCCCATCTTCTCCGCAAGATCATTTCTTCAATTGGTGACGAAGAATTGCTTTGTTCTCTATTGATAAATCCTCTTTCTTTAATCAATCTTTTCTTCGAGATTACCTTGTTGAAAAGTCGTTGCACCTCCGCATTGATGAACTTTCTCTGGTTGTGTACTCGAAATCTTGGGTTATCAATTGAATTGGAAGCCATTTGAGAAGAATTCAAGAGAGTATCAATTCATTTTTGGGAGTTTGGAGTGTTTAGGAACCGTCCATAGGATTTTATAGAAGACGAATTCGCTAAAAACCACCAAAAACTATCATTTTGGACACGAAAAACTGCTCATTTGCCGATCCCGCTATCGGTGGCCTCGAAGGCATCGTTGGCGAGCCTTGTACAATTAACATCCAGAGCTCTCAGGAAAAACCCACCGTCGGAGAGCACAAAAACGCCTTAGTCCAATACATTCCAAATTTCTTCATGGATTCAAATTCTATGATAATCAAAGGGTAAATATAAGTAGTAAAACTTAATATTACTACAAATTAACAATAATTTCAAATAAAGACAAAACTATTAAAGATAAATATGGGTTGTCTCCCATAAAGCGCTTGATTTAACGTCATATGCCCGACCTATTTAGGTGTTATTCAAGGTTGTTGAGCATTAAAACCTCTCTAAAATTTTGTCTTTTACCATCAAATAATGGTTTTAATCTATGTCTGTTTACTTTAAATTTATTCCGAGTCTTCGGATCTTCAATTTCAATAGCTCCATAAGTATATACTTGAGTCACAGTAAAGGGTCCGAACCAACGAGATTTCAATTTCCCAGGAAATAATTTTTGCCTTTTATTGTAAAGCAAAACTTCTTGCCCTAGTTCAAAGTTCTTTCGGCTAATCTTTTCGATCATGTCTTAACTTCAATTTTTCCTTATAAATTTTGTTGTTATTGTAAGATTCATTTGTTAATTCTTCTAATTCCTTAAATTGCAGCATTCTCTTCTCACCATCATTTTTCAAATTATAATTAAATTCTTTAATCACTCAATATGCTTTATGCTCCAATTCTACTAGTAAGTGACAAGTTTTTCCATATATAAGCCTGTAAGGAGTCATACCAATAGGAGTTTTATAAACAGTCCTGTATGCCCATAATGCAGTATCCAGTCTTATAGACCAATCTACTCTATTAGGATTTATAGTCTTTTCTAGAATTTGTTTAATCTCATGATTATAAACTTCAGCTAAACCACTAGTTTGAGGATGATAGGCAGTAAAGAATTTATGAACAATATTAAACTTTTTTGCCAATCTTTGAATGTATTTATTCCTAATATGGGATCCTCCATCAGTGATAATCACTCTCGACATTTCGTATCTTGTGAAAATGTTTTTCTTTAAGAATTTTGAAACACTTCTAGCATCACAACGAGGTAAAGCTTGTGCTTCAATCCACTTTGATACATAATCAACCACAATAAAAATAAATAAGTTCCCAAATGAAGGAATAAATGGTCCCATAAAATATAATCCCCAAACATCAAAAATCTCAACTTCTAATATGAAATTAAGAGGCAGTTTGTTTCTTCTAAATATATTACCTACTCGTTGACATCTATCACTCGTTTTGATATATATGTAAACATCTCTAAAAAGAGTAGGCCAATAAAATCCAGCCTGTAAAATTTTATATGCAGTTTTGTCAACGCCAAAATATCCTCCAAAATCAGAATGATGACATTTCTGAATGATCTGTTCAGTTTCTTCATAAGGCACACATCTTCTAATAATAAGGTCATTAAATTGTTTATATAAATATGGTTCATCCCAAAAATATGATTTTGGATCATGAACAAATTTTTTTTGTTGCTGCAATGTTAGCATAGGTGGCTAAATATCACTTACTAAATAATTTACTATATCAGCATACCAAGGTATTTTCCACTCATTAATATTATAAAGTTGTTCATCAGGAAAACTATCTATCATTTCATTGTCGGTGTCAGATAATTCTTGATATTCTAGTCTCGACTAATGATCAGCAATTTGATTTTCAGTTTCCTTTCTATCAATCACCAAAAAATCGAATTCTTTCATTAAAAGTACCCACCAAATTAATCTTGGTTTAGTATCCTTCTTTTGCATCAGATATTTAATAGTAGAATGATCAGTATGCACAAGACATTTAGTTCAAATTAAATATGATCTAAATTTAGCAAAAGCATACACAATAGCCAGTAACTCTTTTTTAGTAACTATATAGTTAATTTGAGCATCATTAAGAGTTCTACTAGCATAATATATAACCTTAAAAATTTTGTCATATCTTTGATCAAGAACAACTCCAATAGAATAATCACTAGCATCACACATTAGTTTGAATGGTTTCTCCCAGTTAGGTGAAACTATTATAGGTGCTGTGATTAGTTTTTCCTTTAATAACTCAAAGGCATTTGAGTAGTCTTCAGTAAATTCAAATTTCTTATCTTTTTCTAAAAGTTGGCATAAAGGTTTTGTAATTATTGAAAAATCTTTAATATAGCGCTTGTAGAAACCAGCATGTCCAAGAAAACTTCTTACTCCTCTCATTGCTGTAGGAGGAGGTAATTTAGCTATTACTTGAATTTTTGCATAGTTTACTTCCATGCCATTTTTTGAAATTTTATGCCCTAATACAATTCCTCTTGCAACCATAAATTGACATTTTTCTCCCAATTTAGAACTAAATTAGTTTTTTCGTATAGCTCCAAAACTTTTTCAAGATGATTTAAGCATGCGTCAAATGATGTTCCAAAGACATAGAAATCATCCGAAAATACTTCTATTCCATTGTCTATTAATTTACTAAAAATAGACATCATACATCTCTGGAATGTTGCAGGTACATTACATAGTCTGAAAGGCATTCTTCTAAAAGCAAAAGTTCCATAAGGACTAGTAAAAGTTGTTTTCTCTTGATCCTCGGGAGCAATAGGTATTTGATTGTAACCATTATATCCATCCATAAAACAGTAGTACTTATGTCCAGCAAGTCTATCCAACATTTAGTCTAGGAAAGGAAGATGAAAGTGATCTTTTCGGGTGGCGGCATTTAATTTTTTATAATCAATACAAATTCGCCAACCAGAAACTTGTCTGATAGGTATTAAATCATTATTTTCATTTTCTTCAACGGTTACTCCACCTTTCTTGGAAACACATGAATTGGACCTACCCAAGTACTATCCAAAATAGGATATATAATTCCAACATCTAACTATTTTAAAATCTCTTTTTTAACTACTTCTTTCATAATAGGGTTCAGTCTCCTTTGTGGATCAATTCTTGGTTTATGTTCTTCATTTAATAAAATTCTGTGCATACAAATCGAAGGACTAATTCCTTTAATATCGCTAAATTCCAACCAAAAGCTCTTCTGTATTTTTTTAATGTATCCATTAACTTTTGTTCTTTAATTTCATTTAAGTCTGAGGATAAAAATTACTGGTAATGTTGAAAACTCTCCTAAAAATACATACTTCAAATGAATTGGAAGATTCTTTAATTCAAGTTCAGGGGGTTTTACAACTGATAGAATTAATAATTCATTTTTTGGTGCTGTTGAATTGAGCTTTTCAAATTTTTCGTAAATATAATCAGCTTCCTAGCTATCAATTTCATCATAATTATCTTTTTCGATAACTTCTTTTTCTTCATGATTTTCTTTGAAATATTATTTTCTTAGATAATCACATATAACCATTCTAAAGCATTCATCATCTTTTTCTATTGATGGATATTTCATTGACTTTGAGTTGTTAAAGTTTACTTCTTGATCATTTACTCTCATTGTCAATTGTCCTTTTTGAAAGTCTATCACGGCTCTTCCTGTAACTAGGAATGTTCTTCCTAAAATGATTGGAATTTATTTATCTTCTTCCATATCTAGAATGATAAAGTTCATAGGAAAAATAAACTTATCAACCTTGACCAAAACTTTTTCTACAACTCCCTTAGAATGTGTAATAGATCGATCAGCTAACTGTCGAGTTACAGAAGTTGGTGCAATCCCTCCAATTTCTAACCTTTTAAAAGTTGATGAAGGCATCAAATTTATGCTAGCACCCAAATTATGTAATGCTCGTCCATAAAATTTTTCACCAATAACACACGGGATAGTGAAACTACCAGAATCTTTAAGTTTTTCAGAAAGTTTTCTCTGAATTATAGCACTACACTCTTCACTGAGTGCAACAGTCTCATAATCTAGTAACTTCCTCTTTTTATTGAGTATAGCCTTCATAAATTTAACATAATCAGGCAATTGTTCTAAAGCTTCAACAAAAGGAATATTTATTGATAATTTTTTCAAAATATCTAATAATTTAGCAAATATTTTTCCTTTATCTTGATGCTTTGTTCTTTGAGGAAATGGTGGAGGTGGCTTTTCAACAGTAATATTCATAGGTTTCAGAGGAAAATCAGGATATAAACTTTCGTTTTCTCCTTTAGTTTCTTCTTTTTCCTTTTCAACTACAGTTTCTTTTTGAACTCTTATTTCCAACTCTTTTCCACTTCTTAATTGAATAGCTTTGATTTGTTCTTTTCCTTGATCTTTAGGATTTACTTCAACATTGCTAGGTAAATTTCCTACATGCTTATTGCTTAATGTAGAAGCAATTTGCCCTAATTGGTTTTCTATGTTTTTTATAGCATTTCCTTGATTTTGTAATTGATTACCCATATTCAAAACTAATTCTTCCATAGACAACTTCTTCTCCTTAAATTGTGAATTATTATAAAAACCTGGTGGATTAGAAGGTCTCTAATTAGAAATACCTTGATTATTTATATTTCCTAATGGGTTTACTAGATTGTTCCCCCACTGAGGATTAACATTATTATTTTGGTTATTCCAATTAAAATTAGGATGATTCTTCCAACCTAGATTATAATTGTTTGAATAAGGATTATTTTTTCTATTATTTATTACATTTATAGTTTCATATGAAGATTGAGCATTTATAATTTGTCCTAATGAATTTTCTTCTAACACTGGAGGCGTTTGAGAACGATTCATTCCGTATTGATCTATTTTCTTTGAAAGAGCAGCAATTTGAGAAACTATCATAGTTAAAGCATCAGAATCATGAATTCTAGCTACTCTCTTAGCATTTACCCTTTCAGCAGGCCATTGAAAATTATTGGTAGCCATTTCTTCTATTAAAGTAAACGCTTCTTCAAAAGGTTTAGACATTAGTGATCCACCAGTAGCAGCGTCAATTATATATCTAAGAGATCCTACTAATCCATTATAAAATGTTTGAATAATTAACCAATCTAGTAAAGCATGATGTGGACATTTCCTAAGATGTTCTTTAAATCTTTCCCAAGATTCATATATCGATTCTCCCTCATACTAACTGAAAGATGTGATATTGTTTCTAAGCTTAGCAATCTTAGACGGTGGAAAATATTTCAATAAGAATTTTTGTTTATGTTCTCCCAAAGTTCTAATAGATCCAGGTGCTAACAACTTTAACCAAGCCTTAGCCTTATCCCTTAGCGAAAAAGGAAAGATTCTAAGTCTGACAGCATCATCAAACACTCTTTCGTACTTAAAAGTAGCACAAAGTTCTAAAAAACTTGCAAGATCTAAATTAAGATCTTCATTTGAAGTTCCACCAAATTGATTATTTTGTACCATTTGGATAATTGCAGATTTAAGCTCAAATGAATTAGCGGCTACATCAGGATTTTGAATAGTTAAGTGAATTTCATCTAATGTAGGGTTAGCGTAATCTCTTAATGGTCTAGATTGATGTTCATTTTCTATTCATTGGTTATTTACGTTGATTTCCATTGTTTCAAAATTATAGATTCTTTTATTAGTTTTCTAATTCTCCTAACGGTGCGTTCTAATTCCCAATTGTAGGGTATAAGATTTTCAGAGCCAAATTTATGCATACAATCGAAATCAGTACACAACAAAACGGTTAACTAAATAAGTTGCAATTCTATTAAAAAGGTTTTCTAACAGTCCTAATATGTACGTTACTCTAATTATGTTATTAAATATTCCTATATTCCTATAACAAATAAAATATTTCCCCGGCAACAGTGCCAAAAACTTGATCCGTGATTTTAAATATACTTAAAAATATAAGAATTCGACACCACTACTAGAAGATATAAATTCTCAGCAACAGTGCCAAAAACTTGACTTGGAGTGTAATTTTAATTTTAGTAATGATTAAATATTATATTGTTTTAATCGCAGAGTTACCTTTAAACGCAAGTATATGTATCGCTCAAGTAATACAGGGCTCTAGTGGAGTCCTGGATATCGTTCCCACAGGGAAATATATTAAAGCCTACGGACTAGGATTATTTAAACCAATTCAGAATCACAACTAATTCAAAATTGCCAATCTGTCACTAATACGCAATCGATAATAATATTAAATTTATATCTAAACTAGTTTTACTAACAATTTACTAATACTACTAAAGTTAGTTCAAATATATAATAGCAAGAATCTTTCTCCTCTGTTAAGATATTTAAGTGAAGTAATAATTAGAATTAGTTTTATATGTGTTGTGCCAAATAGGAGAATACCTATTCTTTACCCTTTGTTCTAGGCATAAAGAACATTGACTAATCCTATGCTTGGTTACTGAATCTGCGGCTAGGCTGAGAGGATACCGGCTCTTACTTCGGAGCTCCCACGTTCCCCTCGTCTGAGGGCTAACAATCTACACTTCATCACCCAAACGATAGGACCGAGTTGAGGATTTTAGCCTGTCACTCTAAAATCTCTAATTCTACGTATGATTAATATTATTTTCCTATTTATTTGCACTTCTCCTTTCAAGGATTTACCCTTCTACCTTTCAAAGAGAAATGTGATACATACTAGTTAAGAATCCCTAGCCCATTGTCAGATCTTAAGAATTCTTCACAGATTTTAATAATAGAAATGGCCAATTCGTATAGTAAGGTAAGTTTAGGTATAGTATCATCACAACTTCTTCATAATAGGTTTGATACACTAATTCATATAATCATTCCACAAAAACATCAAAACAAGGAGAAAAACAGAACAACTACTCAGAATTCATGAAGAGGATGCAATAAAACTTGGATTTCATATAATAAAGTAAAGTTCTACAAGCTATAGTAAATAAACACAACTTATCTTAAATTCCTCCCCAATCAAACTCTTTGAAGTTCCTCTGAATCTCTTTCTTTCTTTACAGTATGCGGAATTCTCCTTTGAAACGGCAATGCAGAAGAGATCTCTTACTTCCTTTCCACTCTTACAATCCTTCAAAGATTTCCTCACAAAATCTATATTTAAACTCACTACTCACTAAATAACAACACTAAAATAACTATCTACTTACTAATAGACACACTTATAACACTAGTAGACTCTTTTGGACACTTTTTATTGACTTTAGACTCTTTAGTAAACACGTAGGAGACCACTTTTTTGGCCTAAAATGGTTCTTTTTAAAGATGTAGAAGAGTCTCTAAGGGTTTTACAGGCACCCCTTCAAAAATCATCCACATTCAATGTATTTCTGGAAAGAATCGTCGATCCCGCCGTTGGCGGCCTTCTAGAAACAGGACTTTAAATAGGCCCCGCCGTCGACGGCCTCGACCTCCACTGTCAGCGGCCTCCCTTGTAATTTATTCTAAACTCTCTAGAAAATCACGTTGTCGGCGCCATCGACCTCGCCGTCGGTGCCCTAGGTCAAACTTGCATAATTTGGTCCTTTTTGCTCCAAATTCGCTCCCTTTTGCATATTTTTGATCCTTTGTCCTTAAATCTTTATTCCTACAAAAAACACAAAAAAAACCCTTTTTAAAGTGCAATATCATCTAAATAGTATAAACTAGGCATGAAAATCTTAACCTTTTTTCCTTGGGTCACTCTCCCCAAACAAAAGTTACATCCTTTTAAAGTAGGTTCGAAAAGGGGAGACACCTTCCTGACAAATTAGAAATGAAGCATCTTAGATATGCCAATTTTCCTTGAAAAGATCGTAATTGTTTCAAGGTTCTAGGGGAAGGCATTTCAAATATCGTTTAATCTTTTCTGGGTCAATTTCGATTCTTCGATGATGGACAACAAATCTTAGAAATTTCCTAAAGGCAACTCCGAAAGCGCACATTAAGGGATTCATCTTTAGATTGTATTGCTATAACTGTTCAAATACAATCCTCAAATCATTTAGGTGGTTTTCCTTTACTTTGCTCTTGATGACCAAATCATCCACATAACATTCCACTTAGTTTTGAATGAGGTCATCGAAGATCTTCATCATTGCTCATTGGTAAGTTACTCCTGCGTTCTTTAATCCAAACGACATCACAGTGTAGCAATAAATCCCGATCGGAGTTCTGAATGTCGTAAGCGTTGCATCTTCTGGAGCCATCTTGATCTGATTGTAACCTGTCGATCCATCCATGAAGGAGAAATTTTTGTGTGACGATGCGATGTCTATCATTAATTCTGGTATTGGCAAAGGGAATTCATCTTTCGGACATTTCTTATTCAAATCCCTAAAGTCGACGCACACTCAAATTTGTCCATTTTTCTTCTTTACTGGTATGACATTAGCTAGCCATGTCAGATATTGTTCTTCTCAAACAAATTTAGCATCTATTAATTTCTTCACTTCTGTTGTAGCTTACTGTTCAATTTCGAGGCGCATTTTTTTGGGATCTTGCTTTACTGGTCCTGTATTTTGGTCTGCTTGTAGTTGGTGAACTGCAACCTCTGGAGATAGTCCAGGCATTTCATCATAGCTCCAAGAAACCAATCTTTGAATTCTGACAGTAACTTGACCAAGTCTGTAACCTCTTCTTCATTGAGCAAGGAACTTATAAAAGTTGGTCGGAGCTGCTTTTCAGTCCCGAGATTGATTTCTTTTAATTCATCCACAATTTATTTGATTTCTTCTTCGAACTCCGATTGAGCCTCTTCTATTGGTTGATCTTTTTATTCTTCTTGGTTGTCCAGGCAATCTTCTTCTAGCTGACTAGTAACAACTGTGCAAAATTTTGAGTCATCGATAAGTCCAATCTTACCGAACTCAAGATCTTCGTTCGAGTTGAGTTTCTTTCCTTTTGTATTCCATAATTTTTCAAATGATTGTAACTTATTTTTTGGCATTTACTTTGGTACATATCCTTGTTGAATTACATTTTTTACATAAGGCAAAAAGTAACCAAAAGTTAATTCCATTAATTCATTAGAATCATTTTCTTGTAGAGTTACACAAGATTCAGAAATAGAAGGAGAAACTTTATAAAACTTAATCTTAAAACCATCATTATGGACTTCCATACTCTCGATCTTTGGAGGATAGATCGAAGTTAGAGTCATGGCTTGAACATAATGATTAATCCGATCATACATTGATTCATATTCATCCCTTTCTGTGTCATCCGTAGAGATCTCAAACTGAGGCTTCTTCTGACTTATCATCATTATTTCCTTATCTTCTTCAGAGCTTCCTTATATTTCAATGCTGACCGGCAGCTTCACCTGTTCAATAATCTGTTGAGTTCTTCATCGACCACATCTCCGGCTTCGACCTCGGATGCGTGGGCTAAAAGAACCTCCGCTGACTCGTTGCAAAAGTCATGGGAGATTGTTGAACTGGAGCTGCATGGTCCCGTTCTCGTAGTTCTTTTGAATCTTCTGATTTACTTGTCAGAATTTATCTTGAAAGTATTGTTCTCTTCAGGGGAGCATAGTAGGCCACATGTTCATGAATGCCTACTTCATGTATTCAAAATGGTTGTAAATCTCCTTCACTGCAATGTTCTTGTCCATCCTTGTATTACATTATGCATTGGTGAAGCGATGACAGGACCATATTGTACACGTGAAGCCACGGCCGACCAAGTAGGGTATTGAACGATGTATCCGCATTAATGATATGGAATTTTGGAGTAGTTACTAGATTTCCAACTTTCATTTGTAGTGTTATAGACTCAAGGGCTCTTTCTCCTTTCTGGTTGAATCCTCTCAGCATCATTTTATTCATAGACAGTTCTCGAGCGTCGATATCCAAGTAGGCTAATGTCCGTAGACTCATTATCTTGAGTGACATTCTAGGATCTACTAACACTCAGGAAAGTACGAACCTGCCGATGATGACGAAAATGTAGAGCGAAGGGTTGTGACCGGCTGTTCCGAGTAGCAAATCTTCATTGGTGAAGGTTACGCCAGGCCTCTCTTTCAAATTGCAAACTCCATCTGAGGATGTGCTAGCCAACTGTGCTAAGCAAATATCCGGATCAAGTAGAGCCTAGATCAAATTATCTCTCATTTCCTTTGATAGGATCAGAGCATTGTAAATACTTAGTTTGGCTGGCAACTTCCTGAGATGAGCTAGCACTTTATAATCCACTCTGTTCGGATTTTCAATTTCATTTCGAACTTGTATTTCTTCCGTTGCTGGAGATACTTCTTCTTGGGTAATCTTTTTTTCTCCTTTATCCATTGGAGTCATCCTTGGCAGTAGCGCATTGCCACTTCTTAAATGTACTTCTGTTATTTCTGCTTTTTATGGATCCAAAGATCCTTCTATTACTGTATCTGGCTCTTTCGTATCTGAGAAGTCCACGTTGATGGCAAGTGCAGTTTCTTTGCATTCAAGGACTGGCTCCTCGCTTCCGGTGCTGTCGCAGTAGGTATTATCAATGTCTTCTTCATTTTCATCATTATTATTGTCGGGAATAATCATGATTTGAGGATCATTTTTGGAATTGAAATCAAGGTTAGAGAGGTTGTGATTAGTTACGTCAACACTAGAGACAGTAAAAACGTAGCCAACATCATTTATATTATCATTATGAGACCCTGGAGGGGCATAAAGATAATGGTACAAGGTCAGTGGTTCGAGGGTTTCACCCCCAAATCCGAAACAACCAATCTAATAGGGGCATCCTCTATCCTGCCCTTCACGATATCGGCCTTAATTTCATTCACGATCTGCTTCTTTCTACATTCTTGTCGCAGTGGCCTTCTTGGTGAAGCTTTAATCTTGAATTGGGCTGGCGGTAGACTTTAGACAATAGCTTTTTTTGGAGTATACTGGATCTGAGCCAGGACACACTTGAGCTCATTCCAAATTGTGCTCCATGCGCCTTTGCCGGCATATGGGTATATCAGAGAGATTGGCTCGGCTGAAATCATATTTATAGCACCTCTTTCTGGTTCATTCAAGTATTCATTTGGTATCGTTATATTTCCTTCTTTGTAATTCCGCTCGAGCCAATCCTTAAAACTAAAGCAGCTTTCTATGGTGTGTCCCAACATCCTGTTTGTCCACCTCTTCCAACTTCTTCGGCTCAGGCAATCTGAACTCAGGCTTCTTCATTAAATTTTCAAACATCTTTGCTACGGCTTCATCTCTGATAGAGTAGTTTCTGTGCAGCCATTCTGACATTGTCAAACCCAGTCGTCCATCTATCCTGTATGACTTCTGCTGCTGACCAGACTGACTGCTCTGTTGTGTACGAGGCTGACCATACTTCTTAGGCTTACTGTACTGAGGCGATTGACTGTGCTGCTGTGGCACCTACTCAAGCTAAATCCTCATTAGTTGTTTCCTTTATCTACCATTGCCACTACGCTAGATCTCTTCTTGTATGCTTTAGTAGGTTTTGTCTTCTCTGTCTTTTCTGCAGGCTCCATGTGCTTGACTTATTCTTGTAGGCTGATGGCTTTGTTGAGTAACTTCTCGAAGGACTTCATGGTAACACTCTTAAGCATGAAGGCTACCGGACAGTGGAAGCTCTTGAGTAGTATCTCAATTGTGTGTTGTTCTTGTAGCTGAGGTTCACACTTCATGCTTAAGTTTCTCCACCTTAGAATGTAATCGACCAAAGTCTCATCGGGCTTCTGCTGCTCCACCATGAGATCTCCTATAGTGACATGATGTCGGGCACTAACGAATCTTTTCATGAATATGATTTCCATTAATGTAAATGTTTTTATTGATCCAATGGGAAGCTCTGCATACCAATCGAATGCTATTCCCGAAAGACTGCTGACAAACGGACAAAACAACAGAGCCTTACTTCCTCCTGTATTGCAACAACTAGCTCTGAAGTGTGCTATGTGCTGGCGAGGATTTCCTATGCCATCAAACATCTTGAAAGTCGGGGGCACCAAGCCTTTGGGGTAAGGCACGATATCGAACTCGTCTAGGTAGGGTCTACCCTTTGAAACTGATGCTCCACCTTTAGATTGAGCCAAGGCCTCCCGAACTTGCTGTTTGACCATCTGTTTAATGTCTTTTTCTGGCGGGTTCAGAGTTGGATCACTTCTCGGTGGTTCATCTTCATTGGCCAAAGTGACTTCTCTTCTTTCATCGGTGATGTGTATAATCTCAGGCTGGTTAACCTCTAGAACATGAGCCAATCTCAGAGACTGATGGTGGGGCAAGAAAGGTATCATCAGAATCATCTTCATGCAAAATTTCTTTCCCTTTGGTAGATGGGAAAGTAAGTGCAGTGACGGCAAAGCCGGTGGCAGTAGAGGAAACAATTCTCATTGGGACGGAGACGACTGACCTGACGATGGCAGTGGTTACTTTCACCTTCTTAGAAGAAGGGAAATATTTGTGGGAGTTTAGATCAAACTCGACAGACGGTTCTTGAATTTCAGGAGTGGCAACTTTCACGACCATAAACAGGGCTTTCCCGAGTATGACTTTAAATTCACTGAAGCCGGTCCTGAACATAATCATCGATGTTGTAAGACGGGCTTCGTGGGAGGAGGGCAAGTTGCAAGAGAAAGTTAGCGTAGGGGTTGACATCTTTAATTGTCAAGATAAACATTCCAAAGGTTAGTGAGGGCCAAAAACCTTGTCATCATAGTGCATACGCTATGAAAAAGGCTGTTCTGTGGACTGGGGAAAAATTTATTTCATTTTGATATTTTATTATCTTTTTATTTCATTTTTTAGGTTTTCATATGTTGGTTAAAAGGAGATTTAAGATTTAAAGAAGAGTGGGTCAATCTGTCGAAGACAGGATTGAACCAGAGAGGTACAAAAAGAAGGTGAAGTATGGGATCCTGTCGGAGATCCTCTTCACAACGCAGATCACCCTAGAAAATTTTCATGCTGACACACCTACTAGGGGTCCAACCCAACAATATCAAAAGGAAAACCTAGGGACTCCTGAACCCTTCTGTTTAAGAGTGACCAAACAGATGGTCCTGAAATCCAGAGGAGTTGATCACACTTTCCCAATAAGGAAATGGGTAAAGTATGTCAACAAAAGAATGGTAATATGGCCATGAGGGACATGAGCACATTACCGATATATGAATATAGTATTTCCTGATCTTAATGAAGAGAGAAACTAATTCCCAGTGGAGTCGCTAGAAAGCTGTCGGTCGTTAAAAATCTTTATTATATATATAAATATTTATTATTTTTTATAGAGGTGTGATGTTTGATATTTTTGAAAAAAGGTTTAAAGTATAGTTTTCATAAAGAAAATAGGAATTTGATTAATTTAATATATATTTGGATTTTGTAAGTAATATTTTAATTTTGAAGAATACGAAATCAAGCCGATCTCATATAAATAATAGTTTAAATAATCAAGCATTTCATCGCAAAACATGTATTTATCCTGAAGAATAAGTACATGGCTTGAGGAGAAGCTTGATCAAGTAAACTAAAGAATTTATGACATCCGTTTGGTCTACGAACCATTTTTTACTAATAATTTCCCTGATTAATATGAAGGATTTATATAGGGTTTATATTAATCTGGGGTCTTTATGTTTCCTATAAGGGCAAGCCCCTATAGTTAATTAAATCTTAGATAACAGAAGTCACCTAAGAAAACTCTTGATATAGATCGGGAAATATTTATATTCATGACTTCCGAAGGTAAGGTATTCAAAGAAAATATGATATTCGGAAATTCAATAGGTGGATGGCTCAAGTTTTGGAACATTTCATTTTATCAGAATCCAAAGGAGAGAAGGCTAGGGGAAGAACATATATTCAAGAAAAATCATGATATCTTCCCAAACTATCCTATGGTTTGGTTTTGATTTAGGATATTTATTTGATGTTTCATCCTGCTAATTTTATCAATTTGAACATACATTCACTTGATATCAATCATGTGAATGGCCTGGAAGATAGGAGGATTTATGTCATACCCGATGACAACCTCAGAATCCTAAAATGAGTTAGGGCTTATGTTGCACAACATGGTTGTACAAGGGCCTAAAAAAAAGGCGAGGATTTATGCTGCGCTAGGAAAGCTACCTTGAAGTCCTATGGCTTGTTGTTTTAATTTCTAAGGAGTTTTTTTACTAGTGTGGATAAGTTTTGCTGTTGAATATGGTCGTGTTGCCCACTATGCATGCTCCAAGCTCCTCGTCATAGCAGGTTTAGTTTAAAGAAGTGTCAAATGAGGAGAAAAGAGAAGTGTTATATTTTGGAAATATTTAAATTAAGGTGTCCTAATATTTTATTAGGGGAACAATAAAGTTGATTATAGAAACACCGGTTAAGATCCCACAGTTCCATCATCCCGGCATCACTATTTTCATTGGATTCACTTAGTCCAAATAAATTTACTAAACTCAACTTAATGAGTTCCATACTTTCATTTAGACTGTGGGAAACCCCATTAGCAATATGTAGGTTAGCTCCTCCAAGGGATTTATGATCATCCAACGAGACGTATTAATTTAGTTGCAATTGTGGTTTTTGTTTTGTTTGTGAATAAATTTCGAGTTGTTTTTATTTTTTTGAATGTTGCGGCGGTGGATTTTATCTTGTCTTGATTTTTTTGATTTTGATTTTGGTATCAGTTTTGTGGCTATCCTAAAGGTTTCAGTTTTCATGTAGGGTGACATTGTTGTTTAACATGCAAATTTGCAAGAAAGTAAAGTGCAATAGAGTGCAGGTAGGTAAATTGCAATAGAATAAAAGTTTACCTGATAGGTCTTCCCGTCATGTCCACCTGAAACTTTAGTAGTCTTGCAATAAACATTTATATTTTTTTAGGGAAGTAAAGCCCTATGGATATGTTTGTCATGAGCTTACAAAGTTCTAGGTCATAACCCGACGAATTCATTTATTTAGAGATACTTTCATTTAATAAATATAATGGATGCAATAGTCCTACAAGGTGTCCAGAAGATTTGTGAAACGGTCCAGAAGAAACCCGGATATTTCACAATACTTTTGAACTTCCTTGAGGTCCTTTTGGACTTATTATAGTTATTAAATGATTTATCTATTTCATACCCTTAAGCTCAGTGAGCCTATGTTTTAGTCATCCCGAAAGGCGGGGTAGTTATCATTTGGTGCTTTACTTAGAAATTATGTGGGTGGGCCTTAAAGGCAAAATTAACTTATGGAAGAATTTATCAGATTTTGATGGGCTTGTAATGTTTTAAAAGGTTGTTTAAGATTAATCATCTTCTCTTTTTCTAACTCTTGTTAGTTAATTCTTTTGATTAAGCCCAGTTCATTACTAAGCCCTTAAGATTTAGTGGGTATTTTTATGTCTTTAGAAAAGGAAATCTTACGACTTTCGTGATTATGATCCTTATCAAAATATTGATTTATCATTTTGAACATCAAAGGAAGGGGATTTGAATTAGTGGAATATTAACTTCCAAAATCAACCACTAACCTTAAGATTCTTGTAATTTGATTTTTCTTCCAAATTATAATAATTAAGGAAATTTAAATATTTAATTTTGATGTGACAAATCGCAATGGGTTTCTACCATTTGTCCCTTAATGTTTCAATCATCCAACATACTAATTAACATCATTTATTGCCCTCTTCCCATTTTGATTAAGCCTAAATATTAATTAAGGCTAAATTTTCCAAAATTATAATTTTACACCTAAAGGCCTTTATCACTTCATAAATCATTAAATCTAGCTCAAATGACTATGAATTTTTATCTGACCCCACTTATGGGTTAATTAAAACATTAGATGAGAAAATGTGATTTTTCAAATTTTAATTTAATTTACATATTTATTTTAATGCAAAAATAGGGGTTTTCAACGAAAATTCAATAACTTGTGCAAGACAAAAACATATGATTTTGAAATTTTTATTGGAGGTATTCCTAGACTATAGGACCACTTGTAACAAATTTTATGATTTTTTGAGTTTTAATTTAATTATTAGAATTATTTTAATTTTGTAGTTTTAATTAATTATAAAATATTTTAAAAGTTTAATCAATTTTATATTTTTCTTAAGTTCCTCTAAGACCGGGGAACCCAGAAAACCAAACTTCATGTTTTTTTTTATTTTTATTTTAATCATTAGAATTATTTTAGTGGAAAATTAAGAAAATTCATTTTTAGCCTTTAAAAAATTAATTTATGCCTTTAAAAATTGATATTTTAATTTTAAAGCTTAGGAAAATTATGGGGACGGTTCCTAAGTGATTAGAAGACCAAAAGTGACAATTTAGAGATGTTTAATATTTTTATGATTTTTATTATCATTTAATTATTTAAATATTGAAAATATGATTAAAAATGAAAATTTTGTAAAAATCCTAATTTTATTTTTAGAAAAATCGTCTGATCACATAGAACTCCCAAAATCAATTTTACAATTTTTTGAGTTGTGTTTTAATTATTAAAATTAGTTTATGTTCAAAATTATCACTTCACTTAAAAAATTCATTTAAATGTCTGAATGAGTTCCAAATGCCATGGAACTTTTATGGGGAGGTCTCTGACCTTTTAAATACAGTGGAGAGTTGTCTTTAAGTGTTTTTCATATTTAATGAACTCAAATTAATTTAAATTTAGTTTTAAACCAAGTTGATAATTAGGTCATTTCTTAATGATTTAACCCATGGGAATTTTATCCTAAGCTCCTCTGTTCATAGGGAAACTACTATGATTTTTCTGGATTTTTATAACTACCAGGCTAATTTTTTGAATTAATTTATAAAAACAGATGCAAAAACTTGGAAATATAGAACTCTTCATTGAGGCATCCTCTGACTTTGGAAATATCAGGGAAGATCCCCCATGACAGAGGCTACATCATGTTAAAATAGCAAGCCATGGTGAAATGTCTATATGCATGGAAAATTAAAAGACCACAGAGTGTATTTAATTAATTAAAAATTATACATGCATTAAATAAATTTCAAACCATTTCCACATTATTTTTCTCTGTTCACTGAGTAAGAAAGTATTTTTCTTTTATTTTTATTTTTTTTCTAGTCCAAGATATGAATTTTTAAAGTTCAGTTGATTTAAATAAATCAAAAAATTTGGATTTTCCTACTTAACCACGTCAACCTACGGAGGATCGAACTCCTCACACGGTGCACTTCCATTCGATGTTGCCAGCTGTCTGAGATGCCACACGGCCTGCAATCTCATTTCATCTCCTCATCTGGTGCAATCAGAGCCATCCAACGAAAACACGCGCGATCCAATGGTTGAACGTCTTCGTCCCCGCTGGTGTGAACTCGTAACCGTCCACACTAAAACACTAATTTCTCGGCCTAGACTCAACCAAATCACTTCGAGATTGATCCTATGGACTCTTCTAAGCATGGCGAACATATCCATACGGCTAAGCATGGTTTAAATTGACCCTAATTACATGGAGAATTCAGAGAAGCTCGGGAAGAAGAAGAAGTCAATACCTTGCCTCTGAGAAGTGAAGCTTCGATCAGAGATGCTCTACACCTTCATTGGAGTCCCAGGAGCTCAGGGATGAACCCTCTTGCCTTGGTGAATTGCCTAGATATGAAAGTGACCAGGCCCCATTTGGAGCTTTGATGGAAGTCCCTGTTGGAGTGGCCTGGTGATGGGGCTTTCAGTGGGGAACTTCTTCTCTTGCTGTGTGGATGGTGTGTGTGAGTTTAATTTGACTCTGGTGGAGTGTAGGGAGATGTCCTATTTTTGGCCTGAAATTGGACTTCAAAATTGAGCTGGGTCAATGGGTTTCAGGGCAGGAATGCAGTGGGAATTACTATGGGAAGGTTTTAGAGTGAATTTGGCAGAGTTTTGTTAAGTTCTGGTTCAGCTCACTATTTTGGCCGTGAAGGGTGGTGGCTTAAGCAGAGGTGGTTAGGGGGAAGCTCAAGGCCTGGCCTTGGGTGCAAAGTGTTCCTTAGGTGGAGGGAAGAAGAGCTCCAATGGCCAATGGCAGTGAGCCACTCACGAAATTCAAATTGGGGACTTTAGCCATTGGGTGACTCTCAGTTTTAGCATTTTCTGGCCACTAGGGTGGCTGGCAGGGCCAGGGCTGGTGGCCAGGTGATTCAAGGGAGCCAGGGGAGGATTAATGATGTTTAAGCCTCAATGGCAAGTGATGATGGTGGAGATATTTTGATTAAGGCTAAATATGGGGTGAAATCCACTAATTCAAGGGACCTTTGGTACATGGCTCCATTAGAGTGGGCTAGGTGGGTCTAGATCAGTCCTAGGGGTCCACTTGGCTACTGCAGTGGTCTAAGTTTGGCCAAATTAGGTTTGATTTGGTTACATTGGTGTACAGGTTTAAAATTGGGCATGTTTGGGCTAGACTTGGGTCTTGGTTGGGTTAGAGCTTGGGTTGAGCCCAAATGATTGAGCAACTTCGTGTAGATGATTGTAATGAAGACTTTCTATGAAGACTTGGAGTCGTTTTGAGTTCAATTAAGGGGTTAATTTAGTGGAATTTGGAATTTTGGTCAATTTGTGCAAGTTGGCTAAGCTTGGGTTTAGGTTAGGCTAGAGTTGGTTCCTAGGCCAATTGAAGGTTCCAAGTGGTCTAGGAGGATGTCATGAAGAGTTCACAACATCAATTGGGTGGAAATTTGAGGCTTAGGGTAATCAATTTGAGGTCTAGGAGGATGTCGTGAAGAGTTCCCAGCATATGGTATATTTGGGTCAAAATTTGTGGTTTTAGACTTTAAGTGAATTTGGGTGAGACTCGGGCTCAAATTGGGGGCAATTGATGGTTCAATTCAATTTAGGGTAGTGTTATGGTGGGTTTCTAATTGAAGTTTGGGGAAAATTGATTGACATTGGGTCAACTTGGGGAATTTGGGTCACATAGGCAAAATTGGGAATTTTGGGTTTTAAGTAAAATTGAACTCAAATGTGGATCAATTTGAGCATAAATTTGGTTTAGATTTTCATTTTAGATATTGAATTAAAGTTTGGAATTGAAATTAGGTAGGATTGGGATCAGTTGGGTAGACATTGGGTTTAATTTGGGCACTTTTGGGTTAAATGGGTCAAATTGGGGCTTTTAGTTAAATTGGGCTAAACTGGCCAAATTGGGTGATGTGGTAGTTAAGAGAAATGAAATTAAGAATATTTGGAAGGTTTTGGAAATTTATAGGAATTTTGGGAATTTTTGGAGTTTTGGGTTATGAGGGGCATTTTAGTCATTTTGGGGATTTTGGGGAAATTTTTGGCAATCTTGGGTAATATTGGCTATTTTGAGTGGTAAGGAGTATTTTGAAATAATTTTGGAAGAATTATGGGTAATTTGGGTAATTTTGAAAATTTTAGGGGATTTTAG
Source organism: Papilionanthe hookeriana x Papilionanthe teres (assembly GCA_022702705.1). NCBI lineage: Eukaryota > Viridiplantae > Streptophyta > Magnoliopsida > Asparagales > Orchidaceae > Papilionanthe > Papilionanthe hookeriana x Papilionanthe teres. Next base: position 134,498,368 of record CM040421.1, on the reverse strand, counting down.
GGTTTTGGGGGTATTTTAGGTATTTTTGGTATTTTGGGCATTTTGGAGCAAAGGTGTTAGAAATTTGAAATTTTTGGGAAATTTAGGATTGGTTGAAAGTGAGTAATATGGCATTACTTAGGTTGAGCCATGGACCAAGGGTCACCCTCATTTGTTTCTCTATGTGTTGGTACTAGCCAAACCCTAGCCTGAAGCTAATGGCTTGGGAAAACCACATACACAAGTTTCTAAAGAGTTAGGGGATTAAAGGTGATGTGTCTTGTTTAAGGTTGCGAGTGTGTAGTGTGGGTGTGGTGTAATATCTTGACCTCTCAGGGTAGATCCTAAGGTCTGACAACTTATAGGAGACTTCCCATGGGCTTCCATATGTTTGGTCTCTTCCTCCCAAAAACTAAAGGTTAGGCCATAAGCATATGAAAACTCCCAGTGAAGTGAGAAATAATTGAATTTTTATGGGGAGGGTTCCATGCTAGTCTTCTAAGAAAGTCACTAGGAGAGTTCTATGGCTAGACCTTAGGCTATTCTAAAGAGAGACTAGACCTCAACCAAAAGTGAGGTCAACAAGCTCATCATCCAGCAAGTGGCCGGACAGTATAAGTTTCTAAAACCAAGATTAGCATAATATCATTGGTACATGATGAAATTACTAGAGCAGATTCCAAGTGTAATATTTTATAGAACTTCTCGAGCAGACAATGCCCATGCAGGCTCTTTAGCTAAATTGGCAAAAGAATTGGCTTGTCCACACGAAGAATCCATAGATATTACAGTACAAGGATGTCAAGTTTTATCGTAGATCAACCTCGACAGTCTACACAAGATTAAAAAAGAAGAAATGTCAGCTACAGTGTCAGATGATATAGAAGACTGGAGTCAATCGATAATATAATATCTGCAAAAAAGAAGACTACCAGAAGACAAATCAACAGCTCATCAAATTCAGAAGAGAGCTCTCTTATATGCTTTGATCGATAATGTTTTGTACAGAAGATGCTTCGACCAAATGTGGCTCGGATGTCTCAACAGAGCATAAGCACAAAAAATCGTCAAGGAGGTGCATGTTGGATTTGTGGAGCTCACCAGTCAGAACCAAAGATTAAAATTAAAATTAAATGACTCGGATACTACTGGGCGGCGATGATGACCAATTTCATGGACATAGCAAAGAAATGTCATCAATGCCAGGTGCATGGTGTGGTCTTGTACCAACATTCGAATATTCTACTCCCCATGATTGCCTCGTGAATATTCGTGTGCTGGTGCATAGATATTGTAGGTCTGATAGACCCTTCGTCTTCCAAAGGAAACAGATTTATACTCATAGCTACGGACTACTTCTCTAAATGGGGCATAGGCAGTGTCGCTATGGGAAGTCACAACACAACAGGTTCTACATTTCTTCAAGAATCAGGTTGTTTATTGCTTTGGTGTTACATACAAAATCATTTCAGATAACGGGTCCGCTTTTAAGTGTACTAAAATCAACAACTTTGTTAAACGTCATAGAATAAACTGGCGATATTCAACCATCTACTACCGAAAAATGAATAGCTTGGCAAAAGCCTTCAATAAGACCCTCGTACAGATCTTAAAGAAAACAATCAATGAAAACAAAAGAGGATGGCACGAGAAGTTACTGGAAGCTTTATGGGCTTACAAGACGACAGTCAGAACACCAACTCAGTCTACACCTTACGTACTTGTGTATGGCTTCGAGGCAGTGCTTCCATTAGAAGTTTAGCTAACGTCGCTCAAGATCTCTGTCACCAACCAAATAACGACAGAAGAAAAAGCCAAGCTACGACTTGCAGAATTGAAAAGTCTTAAAGGAAAAAAGATTACTCGCACAACAGAATTTGGAACTCTAACAAGAGAAAATGATTCAAGCCCAAGATAAATTGGTCCGCCTAAGGTCCTTCAAAGTTGGTGACCTCGTGCTCGTTCTTAGAAGGCCTACTCTTGTACATCGTAAGATAGGTGGAAACTTTGAGACAACCTGGGAAGGGCCATTCGTGGTTGAAAAAGTTTACTCAGGAGGGTAGTACCAGTTGGTGGATTCTTAAGGGGATAGACCAATGTTGCCTATAAATGGACAATATCTAAATAAATACTATGTGACTTGACAAAAACTGAAGAAGGATATTCATTCCGATGTAGCCATATGGCCAGTGTCTGTGACTGGGTAAAAATTTCATAATAAAATAAAATCAAAAGAAAATAAAAATAAATTCATAAAATATGCTTGCAAGATTAATTTCTAATTCTAAATTTTATAAAATCTTATTAAATAAGATAATAGCTTCAAAATAATTGTGAAAGTTGTTAAATAAATAATACTAATAAGTTTGTTATTGTTTTTATTCATGCAAAGTGCCAACTACTGTTATCTTTCCTATCTTCTTGTGCAGTAAGTGTCAGGTCGCATGGCATTTACTTTCAAAGATGGCTTGGACCCTGCGTTCTAAAGAAAGAAAAAAGCACAAACAAGAAAGCTGCAAGTATGAAATTGATGAAGAGAAGAGATCGTAGAGAGAGCCAACAAACATTATGATACAGAGGCACCGGAGGTTTTGTTTACTCAGACCTCCTCGCCAGCAAACACGGTTAGGCTCCATCCATGATCACTACTCCAAAGGGTGATGTTGTTGCCACTACAGCTAAAAGAGTTTCAGACGCACCATTGGCACGTACAAAAAGAAGAAATGTAAATCGCCGCAAGCGTCACCTCCTGGATAGGATGGAGAGGAGGCAGGCACAGGAGTTAGGCGCTGAGCTACCACCCATTCCAGAAGAATTTTATGAACTAAAAATGAAGGAAACTGACGACAGCGCACCGTGCACGGATATTGAGCCAGAGACCGCTGAGGACCCCGCACCGACATGGGATCCAATGGAAGAAATCTTTATTGGGTGTCTTACTTGCAGATCGGTTTACCTAGACTGCCTTCAGTGGCAGGAGCATTTACAGAGTGCCCACAGTGTCACGTTCTACAGTTGGAGGAGTATGGCACATTCGATGCATATGCAGTCGCCTTGATGCAACTCAGGAGCAGGGAAAATCCTGATGTAGAGCCATACATACTATAGTTCGTTCTGCCACCGCCGCCGTGAATAGTTCCAGAATACATGATGGCATAGATCAGAAGGATTAGAAAGAAGGAATTTCAACATTATGAAGAAATCCAAGGAAAGTTCATCAATATCTTGGAAGGCCTGGAGTTATACACAGATGTGTTCTTTGAGAATGATTAAGAAAAGATCCTGGATTGCATCTTCGCTCTCCAAGGCATGGGCAGAGTAGGCCGTCTGAAGCAGAGGACATACACAGAGCCAACAAAATTGAAAAGAGGAAAGGGCAAAGTCATGATTCAGTGTGGCTGTTGTTACAATTTTGCAAAAGATAGACATGGCAATCACCCAGGGATTTTACAACATGATGAGGTGGATCCATGACGCCGCAGATCAAGAAGATGGTAAAAAGGATGGTCGAGTGGCACATCCTGCCTGAAGACCGTATTCCCAACAACTACATTATAAATATTTATGAGAATAGGATCTGTATCCTACCTCATATCGACCACCGTGACTTTTTGATGCCTTTCTGCATGGTCTCCTTCATAAGTAAATGCAATATATTGTTTGGACAGAAAATTCATATCGTCGGACCAGGAGGGTTCTGAGGTTCTGTTGAAATCCATCTACCAGTCAGTTCAGTGCTGGTACTAAAAGGAAACATAGCAGATCTTGAAAAAAACTACATCCCAGGAGTTACAGGATAGAGGGTAGCAGTTACCTTCAGAAGAATGGATACAATACCATTTTACTACGAGCCAGATCCAGGATTGGAGAACCTTTGTCCCTTGCCGCTGTGACAGCAATACCTTCGGGTGTGTGCGAGATAACTTTTGTTCCGGAGCGTAGCCTTGGTAGGTCAGCATGTCCACGAAGTAGTCTCAAACAGCAAAAATCTACTACCTCTCCAATGGGTTACAGCAGTCGTCACTACTTTTATGTCAGCAGGATATGATATGATAGTTTTGTTCATATTTTTATGCTTGATTGATTTTTTGGATACTTGTCAGCATGTGATCAGTTGTACTACTGCCATCGGCAAAAAATTAATGAAGATTTATGTTCTAATTCACCGATTTTATCACAAGTGTTTCTTTTTAATATGATGGTTGAGAGCCGCAGGACCATATGTTATTTCCAAATTAAAACGAACAAAGAACGATACAAAAAAAAGAAAAAAATATAAATAAAATGAATCGAAAAAGCCAAAACAAAATCAAATGCAATAAAACAAAATTTAAAATAAATTTAATCTCAAACAAAATGAAACCAAACAAAATGAAAAAATGTCAAATGAAATTGAATGAAACAAATCAAAAGAAAATGAAAAATTGAAAACAAATGATAAGCTGACTCTTTATTGAGACTCCAAGTCTCTGGCTCATCCTCAAATCCTTCATTTCTAAAAGAACTCTGAAAATTTGGTACTTTACACAATATCACTTCTCTCAAATTCCAATGTCACGAAATTCTACAAATCTTGTAATGGTTAGAAGGCCTAGCCGAAGTAAACAATTCTACTATCTTCGAAAAGTCAATGTCAAATTTTCTCTAAATCTTTAAAATTCTAGAATCAGCACTTAAATTTTGTTTCCATTTTGTCACCTCTAGAGTGGATGTGAGTCCCTGAGCCTTCCTTCCTAATGTGACACTCTGCTACCTCTTGGGTTGGATGTGAGTCCCTGAGCATTCCTCCTCAATGTGGTGAAAGATTCCTCAAAATTCCCTATATTTCCATTTCCCTTCTGAGAAAATTTTTTTCCTTCCATGAAATTCTAGGATCGGAGCTTAGTTGTCTGATTCCTCAAATTCCCTATATTTCTCTCTCCCTTTTGAGAAATTTTTTTGCCTTTCATGAAATTCCAGGATCGGAGCTTAGTCATCTGATTCCCAAAATTCCCTATATTTCCATTTTCATTCCAAGAAATATTTCACCTTTCATGAAATTCCAGGATCGGAGCTTAGTCGTCCAATTCCTCCAAAACTCCCTACATTTCCCTTCTAAGAAATTTTTCTGCCTTCCGTGAAATTCCAGGATCGGAGCTTACTCGTCTGATTCCTCAAATTTCCTATATTTCCATCTCCCTTTTGAGAAATTTTTTTGCCTTTCATGAAATTCCAAGATCGGAGCTTAGTCGTCTAATTCCTCAAATTCCCTTTATTTCTATTTCCCTTCCGAGAAATTTTTCCACCTTCCATGAAATTTGAGGATCGGAGCTTAGTCATCTGATTCCTTCAAATTCCCTATATTTCCATTTCCCTTCCGATAAATTATTCCGCCTTCCATGAAATTCCAGGATCAGAGCATAGTCATCTAATTCCTTCAAATTTTCTAAAGTTTTCGACATCTACAAAATCTCGAGATCGGTACCTAAATTTTGATTATCATTTTTGAAACTGGTACCTAAATTCCAGTTTTTATCTTTCAGGATCATTACCAAAATTCTAACTCCCTTCATCCGAAGTCGATACTGAACTTTCGATTCTCATTTATGAGACTGGTACCTAAATTCCAGTTCTCATAAGATGGTATAAATGATCTGTTGACCTCACTTTTGCTAAGATCTAGTCTTCCATTAAAATAGCATAAAGGTAGCCATAGGATTTTCCTAGTGACTAGCTTAGTAGACTAGCAATGGAACCCTGACTCTATAGAAATTCAAAACCACTTCTTTGCTTCACTTGGAGTTTTTAAATGCTTAAAGTCTAACCTCTAAGTGCTTAGGAGGATGAGACTATGCAATAGGATGCTCGAGAGGAGTTCCCTATAGGATGATCAAGCCTTAGGACTCTCCCTGTGAGGTCTGGTCTGAGTGAGGCTCACACACACACACACACACACACACACACACACACACCTGCACATTACACTCTCACACACTACCTTACAACCCTAAACCAAACATACCAAACTTCTTCACACTAGATCTCCTACTCTTTTGGAAACTCAAGTGGGTGTTTCCTTAAGCCCTTGACCCTAGGATATAATTTGGGTTAGAACCAACACATAGAGGATCCAAGTTGGGATTTCTCTTGGTCCATGGCTCAAATGGGTTATGATCCCCATTCAACTCCAATTTTACAAAAATTCAAACATTTGACACCTTACCCCTAAACTTCAACAGATGAAATTCACTTAACTATCCAAAACCCTGATGTTACTGATAATTCATTTTAGTGAAAACCTACTATTATCCAAATGGTACATAATAATCAATTTGGAGGAACACCTAATGAAGATCCTAACTTACTTCTCGCTAGTTTTCTAGAATTGTGTGCTACTTTTAAATATGATGGAGTGTCAAACGATGTTGTTAGGCTTAGACTTTTTCCTTTTTCATTAAGAGATAAGGCTAAGACATGGTTAAATTCCTTAGCACCTAGATCTATCAGAACTTAGGGAGAGATTTCACAAACGTTTCTGTCAAAATATTTCCCTCCTTCCAAAACTGCTAAGCTGGGGAATGATAACACATCTTTTAATCAGTTTGATGGAGAATCCATATATGAAGCTTGGAAAAGATTTAAAGATCTTCTAAGAACGAGTCCACATCATGCTTTACTAGAATGTTTAATAATTCAAACATTTTATAATGGATTAGTGGGATCTTTAAGATTGATTATCGATGCTGCTGTTGGTGGATCGTTAATGTCTAAATCTTTTGATGATGTATATTCGTTAATTGAAGAGATGGTTACTAATAATTTTCAAAGGCCCTCTTAGTGGGTAAATCCTAAGAGAGCAGCTAGTATTCATGATTCTGATGCGATAACTATGATAGTCTCTCAAATTGCTGCACTTTCTAAGAAAATAGATCAATATGGAATGAATTATTCTCCAACACCCCCAATGTTAGAATAAATTCATCAGGACAGATGATAGTGTCGGCTATTTTTAGGTTGTGTCGTTTAATCTTTTTAAAAAGAGGTCGCCTACAGAAATTGTCGGCGAATTTTAAATTTAATTTACATATATATATATAATTTGGAAAGTAGTATTTTGATTTTGAAAATAATTTTTTAAAAATTTAAGATATGAAATCAAACTGATCTCACACCTCGAATAGTTTATATAAACGAGCACCGCACCACAAACCGCGTGTCTATTCCGAAGAATAGGCACACTTGTTTGGTGGTGGGGCTCGATTAAATAAACTAGAAGGTTTGTGACATCCGTTTGGTCCGCAAAACCATTTTATTTGCCGACAAGTTCCCCGCTTAATATGAAAGCATTAAACAGGGTTTATATTACCTGGGTTCTTAAAGTTCCCTTTAAGGGCAAGCCCCTATAGTTAATTACATCTTAAGTGACGGGAATCACCTAAGAAAACTCTCGATAATAATCAGTAGTTTTTCTCTCAAGAATTTCAAAGTTTAAGTTTTCAAGGGATTGAATTTTGGAATTTCAATAGAGGAATGGATCAAATTTGGAACATTTTATTTTGGGAATTCAAAGGAAGAAAGGTAGGAGAAATCACAGATTCAAAGCGAACTTCGGTAATTTCCCGACTATCCTATTGTTTGGCTTGAATTTAGGAAGGCCCTAATTTTTATTTAATGTTTTGATCTTGCCAATTATTAATTAATTAGGACTTATATTCGTATGATGTGATCACACAAATAGCCTCGAAGATGTGAGGATTTATGTCGTATCGGACGACTACCTCGGAATCCTAAGATCGGTAAGGACTTAATTTGCAATGCAAATGCCTAACAAAAGGTTGAGGATTTATGTTGCACTAGGCAAACTACCTCGAAGTCCTATGGTTTAGTTATTTAATTCTAAGAAATGTTTTGTTGAAGTAGATCCGAGTTTTGCTGACGATGATGGCCGTGTTGCCCACTATGCTCCGAGCTCCTTGTTGTTGCAGAGGGTTTAGTTTTAGAAATCATAAATCAAGAGATGAGAGAAGTGTTCTGGTTTAGAGAAGGTCTTAATTTCCAAGTGTTTTTTATGTTTTAATTAAAACAAATCTTAAAGTTGATTATAACAACACCGGTTAAGATCCCACGGTTCCATCCTTCCGACATCGTTATTTTTATCGGATTCACTTAGTCCAGATGAATTTGCTAAACTCAACTAAATGAGTTCCACACTTTCATTTAGACCGTGGGAAATCCCGTTAGCAACACGTAGGTTACATCATCCGAGGTATTCCCGATCATCCAACAAGACATTTTAATTTAGTTGTAGTTGTAGTTTTGTTGTTCGGTTTGTGATTAAATTTTGAGTTGTTTTATATTTTGAAATGTTGTGGCGGTGAATTTTATCTTGTAATGACTTTTAATTTAGTTTTGGTTTCAGTTTTAGGGACTATCCTAAAGGTGTGGGTTTTCATGCAACGGTTGTTTATCATGCAAGAAAAGTAAGTGCGATGCGATTAAGTAAATTGCAATAAAGTAAATTGCAATAAAATAAAAGCGTACCTGGAGGGTCTTCCTGTCATCCCAAGCTACACTTAAAACACGATTTAGAATATTTAAGCATTTAAAGCAAGTTCCTAGGTAAAGCTAGGTAAAGCTAAGGAAAGGGTTATGGTTTTCTACCAAGTTCCTAATCCTATAGCTAGTCACCTCCTATGACGTCTAGGTTCTTGTATTTTGATAAGGATGATTTTCTTCACAAAGAACAATTAAGTTCAATTTGTTCTTGAAGACATTCCATCATATTGAGGAAGTGCTTAAGATGAATCTTAAACATCTTTTCAATATTTCTAGAATTGTCCTAAGTCCAAATAAACTCAATTGTACAAGTGAATTAATCATCCAGGGTTTTAGTTAGGTTTTTTTTTCTAGCTCGAGTGAACTAGGATGTTTGAATATCCTTATAAGTAAAGTGACACTTCACTTAATACTCCATTTAGGAGTTATAGCAATGGAAGCTCTTGAGGGCAAGTTGATACTTTATCGATTAATGATTTAATTTAAATTTAAGTTAATTATTGAATTTAAGTTTGGAATAGTGTTCAAGTTATTTTAGATTTAATTTAAGTCTTAATTTAGTTCAATTTCAACTTAATTTCAGCTTGATTTAATTTAATTTAACTTTAATTTGATTTGATTTAATTTTAGTTTAATTTAATTTTAATTTGATTTAATTGACTTTAATTTTCAATTTAATTCAATTTAATTTAATTTAATTTAATTTAAATTTAATTTAATTTGATTTGATTTTAATTTAATTTAATTTGATTTGATTTGACTTAATTTAATTTGGTTTAATTTAATTTTGATTTTTAATTTGATTTAATTTTAAAAAGTTTTAAGTATGATTTAATTTAATGGTTAAGTTTCTTTAAAATTTTGAATATTAAGTTTGAATTATCACTTTAATTTGGGAAATTAAATATTATTGAAGTGATTAATTTAGGGATTTTTAAATTAAAGAATAAATCTCTTCCTAATAATATCCCTATTTTAATAATTTCAATTTTTCATTATTCTTCCAAATTTAATTAATTATTTAATTAAGGTTTATTTTAATTATTTTCAAATTATTTGGTAGGTTTCCACCCTTTAATTACCTAAGTTTCAAACATCCAAAATCAACTTAGTATCAAATATTTTACCCACCCTTTTAATTAAACCTAAAATTTTTAATTATAGGTTAAAATTTTAATTACCATTTTGCCCTTTAAACTTACTAATTCCATAACTCACTAAATTGAGCTCAAATGAATTTGAAATTTTTATGTGACTTCACTCACATATCCATCAAGACATTAGAGGAGAAAATGTGATTTTTCTGTATTTAATTTATTTATGTAATTATTTTTGGTGGAAAATAGGGATTTTCAAGGAAAATTCAATAACATGGCCAAGGGAAAGTTTCTGTCCTTAAGAAAATTATGGGACATTCCTAATGACCAGAGGACCACTTGGACCAATTTTGGTGATTTTTTGAATTATATTTTCTTTATTATAATTATTTTGATTTTTGGAGTATTAATTAATTTAAAAATAAAATAAAGGTTGAAAAATGAATTTTATATTTTTCAAAAATCTCTCTGATATCAAGGAAACCAGAGAACCAATTTTTATAATTTTTTGATTTTTCTTTGATTTATTAGAATTATTTTAGTGTAAATGCTAGAAAATACATTTTTTAATTTTAAAATTACCTTAGGGCTTTAAAATTTAATATGTCATCATAGAGACTTAAGAAAAATATGGGGTTTGTTCCTAAGTGATTAAAATTCAAAATGTGACATTTTGGTGAATTTTATTATTTTTGTGATTTTTATTATTTTTTAATTATTAAAAATATTAAAATAATACAAAAAAAATTCAACTTTTTTAGAAAATTGCAATTTTAGTTTTCTTAAATTCCCCTGATATCAGAGAGGCTCCAAAACCAATATGGTGAATTTTTGAAAGGTATTTTGAAAGTTATGAATTTTTAAAGTTTAAGTTTGGTTAAATGGCTTAATCAACCCATTTGATAGGGCTAACCAAGTCCAATTGACTTCAAACTTTTATGCTGGGTTCCTCTGATCCTAAAGGTCAGTAGTAAATTGATTTTAAGTTAATTTAATGTATGATTAGCTCTAATTAATTAAAGCTCCATTTTGGGTGTTTAAGCCAATTAGCATTATTCCAAGTGAATTAACTCAAAACCTATTTTCCCTAGGGTCCTCTGGTCATAAGAAACATCACCAAATTTTCCTAGAATTTATTTCACAACATGCTAATTATTGGAATTAAAATACTCAGAATAGTGACCTAGAATTGAAAAATCAATAACTCTTCATAGGGATGGCCTCGACTTTGGAAAATTTAGGGAATGTCCCCAAGTTCGGAGGCTTCAAAAGCTATGGTCTCATGCCATGGTGGATTGTCTACATGCAATGAGAATTGAAAATGTGCAGAGAGTAAATAAATCATTAAAAATCAAATATTCAATGAAATTAAATGATTTCTTTTCCACATTATTCTCCTATGTTCACTGAGCAAGAGGGTATTTTTATTTTATTTTTATGATTTTTCTATATAAAGATATGAGTTTTTGAAGTTTAGGGAATTAAATAAATCAAAAAAATACCCTGATTTTCTATTTAAAAAGGCGACGCTGACTCATCCTAGGCATCTCCAAAATGCCGCGTGTCGCGCTGCCATTCGACGCCTCCGCTTGAGTCAGCAGCCCGGGTCCCGCCTTCCGCGTATCATCCGCCGATCTGACCCGATCTGAGCCGTCCGTCCGCGCGTGTATTGAATGGACGGCATCCATTCATCGTCCCCAGCCGTTCTCACCCGAGAGCCGTCCACACTAAAACCCTAAGAACTCACTCATTTCTCAATGGATTTTCGTGTTCTTGTGCTCTATGGATTCGTCTTGAAGAGACGAACACATCTATATGGTGATCATGCATTGAAATTAAAGCATTTGAAATAGACAATCTCCAGAGGCTCGAGATAAAGAGTTAGCTCATACCTTAGCTCAGAGAAGTGTGGCTTCGATCTGAGGGTTGTGTCACCTTCGATTGGGTTCACGCAAGCCCCAGATGAAGTCCCTTGGCCTGGTGAATTGTCCAGGTATGATTTTGACAAAGCCCGATTTCAACCTTTGGAGTCTGGAACAGATGGGTGGCCTGGAGAGGGGGCTTTCACTGGGGAACTCCTTCTCTTGGTCTTGTGCAGGTGTGGGTGAGTTTAATTTGACTTTGGTGGAGGATTTGGGAGTGTCCCGTTACGGCACGAGAATTGAGCTCCAAAATTGAGCTCAATTAGTGGGGATTGAGGGCAAGAGAACGAGTGGGGATCAAATGCTCTAGGTGTGGGGAGAGTCCGGAGTGATTTTGGCAGAGTTTCCTTAAGGTTGGTTCAGCACCTCTTCATGGCCGAGAGGGGTGAGGTTTAAATAGGAGAGGTCGGAGGGCCTCCCGGTGGAAGTTAGGGATCGGGATCGAGCTTGCTCTTGGCAAGGGAAGAACAGCTACAATGGCCACTGGGCATGGGGCAACTCAGCAAGGGAGAATTTCAATATTTGGCTCCTTCCAAGGTCTCGGCCATGGTGTTTTCCGGTGACTCAGGCGGCTGGCCGGCAGGCATGAGTCACCATCTTGACCAGGGAGGTCAGGGCTTGGAAATGGTGAAGTCAATTGGGTTTGGACATGTGTAAAGGAGTTGGATCAAAATGGAATGGGGGCATGGCTATTTTGGCTCTAAATGGGTCAACCCATCCTTTTGGGCTAGGTGCACCACCCAAGGCTTGGTTTAGGCTGAAGAGAAAGTGATTTGGATCAGCTTGATTAGTGGGGTCAAGTCACAATCCATGTACAATTAGGATTAAACATGGTTTAGGTGAGACATGGAAATGGTTAATCACCTTAAGGGAATGTGGAAAGGATCTCCTCCTTTTGCCCAATGTGGTAAGGTCACATGTGAACAACTCACATGGCTTGCATGTGGCTTAAGAGTGGCTTCATGGCTCATATATGGCTTGGGAAAAGTTGGCTTGGTTTCATGAAAGTGGGTTTAAGGAATTTTGGTATTTTAGTGGACAAATTTCATGAAGCTTGATTTGGAACTATTTGGTTATTGATTTTGGAACTTAGGAAGTGTTTTAAATCATAGGTATGATAAAAGAATTTCATGTGGGCTTTTGGAATAAGTTCTGGGCTTTTAAATTTGTTTTGGATGGGTTTTTAGGAAGGTTTAAGAAAGTGGGCTTTTTAAGCTTGGAAATAAATTGGTGGATGGGAAATTTGTAAAATTTTGGGACAAATAATTGTTGGGTTTGGTTTAGGGATGTGTCATGAGTGATTTGAAACAAATTTGAGGTGGTTCTGGGTTTGAATTGGGTCGAATTTGGGCTTTTGGTAAAGTGGCCAATGGTAGGCCAAATTGGGTTAACTCGGGCTAATGTTGGGCTAATGTTGAAATTGGTGTAAAATAAATGTTGAGAAATGTTTGTAGGGCTGTTTCAAAGAGGTTTCAACTTTGGTTGGGTTTGGATTTTGGGGTTTGGGCCTATTTGGGTTAGGTTTAGGTGTAGGCCCATGTAAGGCGTTTTGGCTTTGGGATGAATTTGAGTTGGGTTTGGGTTCAAATTTTGGGCAAATCATGTTAGTGTTTTGTTTGTAGGAATGTTAGGGAAGGTTTAGAAAAGATTTGGGGTTAATTGGAGTTGAATTGGGTTAGTTTGGGCTAAGTTTGGGTCATGGGTCCAAATTGGGCTTTAAGGTCAAAAGTGAAATTGGATTCAAATGCTAATCAAATTGGGCTTGAATTTGGTCTATATTGGTGTTGGGGATGTTGAATTGAAGTTTAGAATTGAATTGGACCAGAATTTGGGTCAATTGGGTAGGTTTGGTTTGACATTGGGTTCACTTTGGGTTAAAATGGGTCAAATTGGGGATTTTGACAAAAGTGGGATAAATTGACAAAATTGGCCCATGGTGTAGTTGAACAAAATGAAATTGGGAATATTTGGGATTTTTTGGAATTTTCTGGGAAATTTTGGAATTTTTTGGATTTTTGGGTCAAGAGGGGCATTTTGGTAATTTGGAGGGTATTGGGGGTATTTTTTGGAATTTTGGGTATTTTGGGTAAAAATGGTCAATTTTAGTGGTGGGAGAATGTTTAGGATTGATTTTGAGGAATTTGGGTGATTTTGGAGAATTTTGGAAAATTTGGGTAATTTCAAGGGTTTTGGGTAGGCTAGGCGGGTCTGGGGTCCCGGGGGTCAAAAATTGAAAATTTGGAAAATTGAAAATTTGGAAAATTGAAAATTTGGAAAATTGAAAATTTGGAAAATTGAAGATTGGGTAAATGTAAGTGGAATGAAATCATTTTGGTTGAGCAATGAAGCCATATCAAGCCTACATGAGCCTTGAAGGGACTCATTTGAGGCATTCACTATGTTGTCCCTAACCCTCTTAGCCAAGGGCTTAGGGGTTAAGGACCATCCATGTGAATCACCTTCATGAGTCAGGAGGTCAAGTTGGGTATGGGTGTGGTTTTAGGAGGTGTGTGAAAGTGTAGTGTATAAGTGTAGTGTGTGTAAGTCAGCCCTCACCAGACCAGGCCACCCAGGGCAGTCTTAAGGCCAAAGAGTCCTATAGGAACTCATCCTTTAAACTTCCACATTTGATTTCAACCCTCTAGGTGATTAGGGGTCTACAATCAAGTTTGTGGAGTTTGCAGGGAGTTAAGAAGTGGTTTGAATTTCTAAGTGGTGGGTCCTAAGTCTAATCCTCTAGGATAGTCAAAGGAAAAGCCTAAGGCTAGATCCTAAGTACTAAAAAAGGAAGAGAAGACCTCATCAAAAATGAGGTCAAAAGATAGACTGTCAAATGTCTTATGAAACCTTGAGTGTCATAAATAATAAAGTCAATAGTCCTTATTCGAATTATTATAATCCTAGTTTGAGGAATCACCCGAACTTCAACTGGAATAACACCAATGTTGTTGTTAACCTACAATGTGGAAACAATCCTATGAATCTAGTTGGAAGTGTGAACAACTAAGGAAATACCAATTATAGACCTTCTTATCCTCCTAGTTTTAATAGTAATCAACAATTTAAGGAAAATAAGTTGTCTACTGAAGAAATAGTTTTGAATATGGGTAATCAAACTCAAGCTCAAAATGTTGCAATGAAGAATTGAGAATCAATTGGGACATATCTTTACTGCGCTTAATGATAGAACTTCTGGGAATCTTCCTAGCAAAGTTGAGATCAACCTAAAAGATCAAAACAATGAGCAAATTAAAGCTATTCAATTAAGGAGTAGAAAAGAATTGGAACTAAGAGTTCAAAAAGAAGTCGAAGTTGAAAGAGAGGAAGTGAACATTGAGAAAGGTTCTAATAAGATATATCCAAACAAATATCCGCTAGAACCAATGAAGACAACGGTTGAAAAACCACCTCCTTCTTTCCTCAAAGACTAAAGAAATAGAACAGGGATAATAGATTTGCAAATTTTTTGGAAATTATTAAGAAATAATGATTAATATTCCCTTTGTTGAAGCATTAAAGCATATGCCTGATTATGTAGATTTTATGAAGGATACTCTTAAAAAGAAAAGAAAGTTTAAAGACCACGAGATTGTTGCACTTAGCAGTGAGTGTAGTGCAATTATTCAGAAGAAGCTTTCTAAAAAACTTAAAGACCTAGATAGTTTCACTATCTCGTGTGCTATAGGTGAGAAACTTTTTGGAAAAGCTTTATGTGAACTTGGAGCTAGTATTAATCTTATGCCTTTATCAACTTTCAAAAGATTAGGAATATCAGAAATTTTACCTACATCTGTGACTCTTCAACTGGCTGATCGTTCTATCACTTATCCTAAAGGAGGTGTGGAAGATGTATTAGTAAAGGTGGATAAATTTATCTTTCCTGTGGACTTTATGTATTAGATATGGAGGAAGAAAAAGAAATTCTGATTATTTTTGGAAGACCGTTCCTTGCTACTGGAAGAGCTATGATCGATGTTCAAAAAGGAGAATTAACTATGAGAGTTTATGACTAAGAGGTAACTTTCAATAGTCTGAAATCTATGAAATACCCTTCAACTAAAAAAGATGATGAGTGCTTTTGAATGGAAATCTATGATTAATTGAGAGAAGATCATTTTAAAGAAGTATTTGAAGAAAATCTGGAATGTGAGGATGAATTTGAAAGTGAAATTGAAGATGATTTGGATGATATGAAGAATGAAAAGTTAGAATTTGTTTAGGAAAAATTTGAAAGATTGGATACTATAGAAAATTGAGATAAAAGTTTAATTCCATCTATCATTAAACCCCCAAAACTTGAGCTGAAAATTCTCCCTAATCATTTGAAGTATATGTTTTTAGGAGAATCATCTACTTTACCAGTCATTATATCTTCAAATTTAAATGAATATCAAGAACAAAAATTATTGGACACCTTTAAAAGATACAGAAAGGCTTTTGGTTGGTTTATAACTGATATTAAAGGAATCAGTCCATCGATCTACATGCACAGAATTTTGTTGAATGAACAACATAAACCTAGAGTTAATCTACAAAGGAGACTGAACCCAATAATGAAAGATGTGGTTAAAAAAGAGATCTTAAAATGGTTAGATGCTGGAATTATATATCCTATTTTTGATAGTGTTTGTGTAAGCCCAATTCATTGTGTTCCTAAGAAAGGACGAGTGACTATTAACATAAATGATCAAAATCAAATTATAATGACAAGACAAGTCCCTGGTTGGCGAATAATTATTGATCATAGAAAATTAACGATGCCGCCAGAAAAGATCACTTTCCTTTACCATTTTTAGATAAAATGCTGGACAGACTTTCTGGACAAAAGTACTATTGTTTTCTAGATGGTTATACCGGTTATCACTAAATACATATTGCTCCTAAGGATCAAAAGAAGACTACAATTACTAGCCCTTATGAAACTTTTGCTTTTTGAAGAATGCCCCTTGGATTATGTAATGCACCTACAACATTTCAAAGATATATGACGTCCATAATTAGCAAATTATTTGATGATGGAATAGAAGTTTTTATGGATGATTTCTCAGTATTCGGAGATTCATTTGATGCATGCCTATGCAACTTAAAAAAAGTTTTAGAGGTATGCGAAAGAACAAATTTAGTCCTAAACTAGGAAAAGTGTCAATTTATGGTTGCAGAAGGAATTGTGCTTGGGGATAAAATATTTAAATATGGCATGGAAGTAGATCCTGCGAAAATTCAAATTATAGAAAAATTACAATCTCCAACAACTGTGATAGGGGTAAGAAGCTTTTTGGGACATGTAGGATTCTACATGCGATATATTAAAGAATTTTTAAAAATTACTAAGCCTCTATGCCAATTTTGGAAAAAGATAGGAAATTTAATTTTAAAGATGAATGCTTAAAAGCTTTCGATCTATTAAAGGAATAATTAATCACTGCACCTATAATAGTTTAATCGAACTGGGAGAAAGCATTTGATTTCATGTGTGATGCTAGCGATTATGCTATTGGAGTTATTTTTTGGCAAAGACATGACAAAATGTTTAAAGTTATATACTACGCTAGTAAGACTCTTACTGATGCTCAAATTAATTACACCAATCCTAAAAGAGAGTTATTAGCGATCATTTATGCCTTCAAAAAATTTAGATCTTACTTAATTGGAGTTAAATGTATAGTGCATACTGATCATTTTGTTATTAAGTAGTTAATGCAAAAGAAGGATGCAAAACCAAGACTGATTCGATGGATACTTTTAATGTAAGAATTTGATTTTGAGATCATTAATAAGAAAGGGGTCGAAAATCAAATAGCTGATCATTTATCTAGACTTGAACAACCTAAGTTGGATGACTTTGAAAAGGAAATCACTGAAACTTTTCCTGATGAGCAATTATATAATATTATTCAAGGAAATTTACCATGGTATCCTGATATTGTAAACTACATCGTTAGTATTATTTTACCACCTGACTTAACAATGCAACAGCAGAAAAAATTTAAGCATGATGATAAATTTTATTTCTGGGACAATCCTTATCTGTACAAGCAATGTAAAGATCTTATTATTAGGAGATGTGTATCTTATGATCTTATTATTAGGAGATGTGTGCCTTATGAAGAAACTAAAATAATTATTCGAGAATGTCATGACTTTGAATTTGGAGGACATTTTAGAATTGATAGAACTACACATAAGATTTTACAATCTGGATTTTATCGGCCTATACTTTTCAGAGATTTTTATAAATTTTTCAAAACTTGTGATCGATGCCAAAGAATAGACAATATATCTAGAAAAAATGAAATGCCTACTTTGGAAGTTGAAATTTTTTATGCTTGGGGATTAGATTTTATGGGACCATTTATACCTTCATTTGGAAATATATATACTGATTGTTGTTGATTATGTATCAAAATGGATTGAGGCAATAGCTTTACCTAGGTGTGATGCTAGAAGTGTTCAAGGATTTTAATGAAAAATATTTTCACAATACATGGAATGCCTAGAGTAATCATCACTAATGGAGGATCCCATTTTAAGAATAATCTGATTCAGAGATTGGTGGAAAATATAATATTATGCATAGAATCTCTACAGCTAATCATCCCCACTAATGATTTAGCAGAGGTATCTAATCATGAAATTAAACGAATTTTGGAGAAAATCACTAATCTTGAGAAATTCGATTGGTCTACTAGACTAGACACTGCTTTATGGGCATACAGAACTACTTATAAAACTTCTATAGGAATGTCCCTTACAGATTAATCTTTGGAAAAACTTGTCGCTTGCCAATTGAATTAGAAAATAACGCATATTGAGCGATAAAGAAATTGAATGTTAATTTGAATGATGCTGGTGAGAAGAGATTGTTGCAATTAAATGAATTGGAAGAAATCATAAATGAATTATATGATAATGATATAATATATATGGAAAGAAGAAAAATATGACTTGATCGGAAGATTGTTAAAAAGGAATTTGAACCAGGAAAAAAAGTTTTACTATACAATACAATATTAAAATTATTTTATGGGAAACTGAAATCTAGATGGACATGACCTTTCATTGTTGTAAAAATATATCAGTTTGGAGCTGTGATTATCGAAGACCCTAAATCTGGAAGAATATTTAAAGTTAATGGATAAAGATTAATACCATATTTTGAAGGCAATAGACCTAAATTTAAAGTGGTTTCAATGTTGGATCAACCTGAATACCCGGAAGTTATGTCAGTCTGATGACGTTAAAACAAGCACTTTGTGGGAGGCAACCCACAATTATTGAGTGTTTGCTTTATTTGATGTGTTATTTATTTTTGTTTGTTACTTAATTAAGTATTATTCTTCCTTAATTATCATTAACAACATGTAAGAAATGAATCGAATTGAAGTTCGGAAAGACTTTGGACAAAGTGAAGTTTGGCGAAATTTAAACTAGCGTCGAACCGCGTTGTTGTTTGGAAAATAGTTTCTCATCTTTAAATTCATGTTTTATCGATTATAGGCGGTAATTCTTCCATTAAAACTCTCAAATACTACCCCTAGACGCAGGAAATACCAAAGGAATGAAGAGGCAGATCCCAAATCTTGTTCAAATGGATTCCGACTCGATGGAAACTTCAAGATTTCAAGTTTTCAACCATAGAAAGTTTGTCAGTTTCGAAGTGCAACATCTATTCAACAAAAATATCTTGAAAATGAGATTGATAAGGAGAGAGGCTTTGTGAATCGAGATACAAATTCTCCTACCACTAGAATTGAAGAAATTATTGTTCAGAGATGTTGGGCAGTATTGTGTTATACTACTACCGATGTAGTTGTCCCGGTTGTGAAGGAGTTCTATGCCAATCTTCTTGGAATCAACCAAGGATTAGTCTATGTGCGATGTAGTTTTGTCACATTTACTGCTGCAAAGATTAATGATTTATACATGATTAAGAATGTGCCAATCTGCCACTATTCAAATTTTGCTCCGACGAAGGACACATGAATGATATATTCAGATATCTGACAGAAGAAAGTGATGAATGGGAGATAAGAGATAGCAGGTATGTAAGTTTCTCGACCACACTGCTAAATCCTACGTCGAAACACTTACATAATTTCATATGTGCAAAATTGCTCCTAACTATGAAAATCCGTAAAGTAATTAAGGAGTGTGTTATTCTGAACTACTGTATTCAAATGGGGATGCATATTGATGTTGGTTCGATAATTGTTAAATCTATTTTGGGATTGATCGTTCATGGATCGAAGTATGGGCTTGGAAAACCATCCACCATATTTCTCCTCTGCAGTCACTCACAAGTTCCATATGAGAACTAGGAAAGAGTAATTCTACCTTGGAAGCCTATAGACCCAGCAGATGCATATAGTTCCAGAAAGTTGGTGATATGAATGACATGAGCATTATTGAGGATCAACCATCTTAGAGGTCAACACCTATTCCTCCCTACTTTCCTGAAAGTTCATAGATCATCTTGAATAAAATTAAGAAATTGGAGAAGGAAGTACAACTCCTGATGAATGCAATCAACAATCTATCTGATTTCTTTGATCATCTAAAATGGAGAATGAAGGAGCACTTTGATCATTCTTGATATCTTGAAGGAAGTTTAATGTATTTGATGAAAAGGAAAGGTTGGATTGAAGAGGATTATACTGAAGAATTCATGTTTCCTCCATTCTACAATCTAATAGTTCATGCTGAATCAATTGGAGATCTTAGAATTGATTATAGTTTTAAGGAAGAATGAAGACTTGATTATTGTATTTCTTTTTTTGTGTATCTGATTGCTTTACTTTGCTTTCCTTGGATGTTATATTTGGACTTGCTTTCTTGTTTAGTTTTTAGTGTTATTGTGTTGTGGTTGTGATTGATGCTGTATTTTAGAATTATATGGCTTGATGATGCGTAGTATTTAGTGTTATGTGTATGTGTCTGAAACTTGGATTTCATATATGAAAGTGATGTTTTGTGTTGTTTGTGTTAAAGAATATCATTTGCCATGGCTTTAGAATGTTATTCAATGCTTAATTAAACTAATTAGATGTTGAAGCGGGCTTGAAAAGATCAAAATTGCAAAAAAAGTCAGAAGCCCTGTTTTTGAACTAGCGCTGTCACTATTGTCAAACCGCGCCAAAAGATAGAGAGTTTGGCCATAAGAGCAGAAAAATACGCCGAACTGTGTGGCCGCTAGTGCCTGAAAATGTTAGACCAAAAAAATACCTGAACTCCAAATTTTCACGATTTAACCCTGGGACCTTCCATTTTTGCCCAAACCATCATCTTCTACCTCTAGCCAAGGTCGATTTTCTCACCTAGGGCTCACTAGAATTTGGATTTGAAGTGATTCCGTGGCCGAAAAAGTTTGGATTTCATCTTCTCTTGGTAAGGGCTACACTTTAACCTAAAAATTTTTGATTTTGACCGTGGAAATCTCCTACATTAGGAAGATTTGAAATTTGAACTTTTTGGAGAAACTTTAGTGATTTTTCATGGATTTTGAGTTCTTATCTTTTTAAATTTACCTTGGAGTCCATTACATTGCAATTTTAAAATTGATTTGGATAAATTTGATGTTTTAAGACAAATGACTCTCAAAATTTCAAAGAGGAAGAGAAAATTTGAGAATAATGAAAGCAAATTTGTGAATTTCAAGGCTTATTCACACTTTAGTATGATTCTTAGCAATAAGAAATGTATTCAAGAGAAAACCTTTGAAAATCCTAGAGGTATGGTTGAAGAACTTTTCGCGAATCGTCAATGAGAATTTTTCTGTTATTTCACTGCTAAAGCGATGCTTGGAATTGTTAGAAAAGTTTATGCAATTTTGTATTATTCTAAGAGTGAATACATACTAGTTAGAGGACAAATGGTTGAGTTTACCCTTGCTCGCATTAATGCATTTTATCAGTTAAGAGCACCTTTTTCTTATGAATACGAAAATTTTCCTATTATGAATGAAGAATTGGATATGATTGTGAACTTTTTGACTGATGGAAAAGGGGAGTGGAAGGTTAATCAAAAGCTAAAAGTTAACTTCCCCCTTTCTACTTTGAATCTTGTATCAAAATTTGGCACTCTTTCATTCTGCAAGACTTTTGCCTACCAACCATCACAGTGAGGTTACTGTAGATAGAGTTGTTCTGAATTACTATATTCAAAACATGAAGAATATTAATATTGGGGAAATTATTCATAAAAGTATTTTGACAAGTTCAAAAGGAGAGACTGCATGTGGGCTAGGACATCCCAGCCTGATTCATGCCTTGTGCATTCAGTCAGGTGTAGCAACTGAAGATAATAATGAGGTAGTCTATCCCCTGAAGCCCATTACTAAACTAAATTTGAAAACCTATGAAGCCCCTGAAAAATGGAAGTGGAGTAAGAAAGCTGATGAGCCTTCTTCCAGTCATAAGAGACCATCTACATCTAGAGAGCCTACTCTGCATGATATTATGGATCAGTTGAAAAGGTTGAACACCAGAGTAGAGGGACTAGAAGTAAGGAACAAGATTATGATGATTATCAAGTGCGGTGGAGAGAATAAGAGATAGCTTATCATGACGCACAGATGAGATTTTTCTGGGGAGACACTAGTACTGTATTTCCTACTTACTCTGAGTATACTCCATACCAGCCTAAGGAACCTGATGATGGTGGAGCTCCTGCAGATGAAGATTGGTAGTGTTATAGTTTTATTTTCATTTTATTTTGTATTTGTGTTTTTTATATGTGATGTACCTGAGACTCTTTCTAGTTATTATTTATGATGTAATGTGTATTTGGTTGTACTTGTAGCAGACTTTATGTTGATTTGTGATGTATGTGATGTTATAGTAGAGATTTCATGTGTTTAGTTTGTTTGTTTAATCTGTGATAGTAATAGTTGGATGTTAATATTGTGTGCATAGTTTATGTTGCATGTTTTTAAACTTCTTCTCTTACAAATTTCTAACCTATATTTGTGTATAGAAATGCTCTTAATTATTTCAGGCCTACTGTTATACTTTATTAAGAAAAACCTGCTTAAACTCAAAGGTATGACAAGCCCAACCTATTGAGGTATGAGTTATATGTTTATATCTTTCTTTCTTCCCATGTTAATTGTAATGGTATTCAAAAATTTATGTTTGGGGGAGGGAAAGAATTAACTATTAATTATTCTCATTTAAAAGTTTTTTCAAAATTATGAACATGATTTCCTGTAATAAAACTCAATTTCATACAACTGTATTTTGATTTTATTTAAGTATTTTGTAAAGTTGAATGAAAGTATTTAGTAATGAAAAGTAATTTTGTAGGCTAAGATATTTGGTATAAGAGAATAGAACTATAGTCAACTATTCAAAGTAAGAAAAACTGTATGTTTGAAATATTAAGAATCTTAAAATTCATGTGATCGAAAATGATTGAGACTCTATGATAAATCATTAATATGCAAAAGAAATTCCTATAAGGTAAAAGAATGTGGTAAGTTTCAAATTTAGGGTGAGGAGGGTGAAGTTCAAGTTATTAAAAGCTATCCAGATACAGTAATCCTCACCTAAAAGAAAATAAAATAAAATAAAATAAAATAAAAAGAAAATAAAAGAAAAAAAAGTGAGGAGAAGCTTGAGGAGATGCCTAATGAAAAATTGGCTTCACTTGGAGCTACCTGAATGGGAAAACTTAATTACTTTCCTGAACTCATATGTGTGGATTAGCATCCTTAATAGTAGTGTTCTCATAAACTTCTTTTCATGTAATCCTTTTAAGTGCCTTAATAGGACAATCTACAGTCATTTTTGAAATGAATAGAAGGCTAGTACTCTTAGACTTGATTACTAGATAGTCTTACACCTGTAAAAATTACTTGAATTATTCAAATATCTTTCTGAAAATCTTACTATTGTACTTATCTAAATCAAAATTATGGTATTCTAGAAAGAAAGTTCATTGCAGTGGATCATTATTTTATGTATTAACTAAAATTACTTAAGGACAAGTAATAGTTAAGTTTCGGGGATCTTGATCGGCTGAAAATTTGATAGCTTTTTAATATTCATTTCATACCTTTTTTTATGATATTGAACCATAAAGAAAGGTATTTTTCATGATTTCTTGCAGGTACAATGATTTTTGGCATTTGGAGCAAAAGGAAGCAAAAAGGAGCAAATTTGGAGCAAAAAGGGACAAAAGTGTAATTTATTGAACTAGCGCCGGACCGCGCTATTTCACAAACAGTGTTGACCGAATTGGCAAAATAATGCGCCGAACGGCGCCCTATCCGTGCCGGACCGCGCCCTATTCAGCGCCGGACTGCACCCTATCTCGATTTCAAAGTAGATTCAATGTATTTGGCAGGATTTTGGAGGGTGTGAGGAAATTCTTGGGAAATCAGTTTTGGCCGAATTTAAACTCCTTCGGAGCCAAGTTTAGAGAGGTGAAAAGAGTTTAGAGTGTAGAGAGAGTATCTTTTCATTTTGTTTAGGAAATATAGGTTTTGTGTTTTCTCTTCTAAGGAGTGTGAGAGGAGAGGGAAAGTGAGAGATTTCTTCTTCCTTGCTTATCTAAAGAGAGAATTGTGTGTTGTTGTGAAGAAAGAAGAGGAGTCAAAGGAATTCCTTGAGATTCGCTTGGGGAAGAGATTGAGATAAGTTGTCTTTACTTTACTCTATTTGTATGACGTTGTTTTTATATATAAAATCCATGTTTTGTCATCTTTTCCTCATGAGTCCTGAGTAGATTTATTTGTCTTTCTCCTTTTCATGTTATGTGTTGATGTTGTGATATGAAAATGATATGTCGATTTATTATGGAGAATTTGTGATGACCTTTTCACATTGAACTTCATTTACTTTTTAATCTGGCTAATTAAATTGTTAAAACTTGTTGGGAAACATATGTTCCAAAAGGATTATAATCTCCACAACAAAAGTGAAGTTCACATTCAATGTTCATGAATGAGAGATGTAGTTCATGGGGATTGAGTGTAAATAAATAGGGAAATATACTTTGATGGGGGCAGAACTGGATATTCCAGAGTGACAGGCTGAAATCCTTAATTTGGTCCTAATATTTGAAAACTAAAGAGAGAGTTAGCCTTCAGGCGAAGGGAAGTGGGAGCTCTGGAGTGAGAGCCAGTATTCTCCCAGCCTACCCACGGATTTGGGGACTAAACTTAGGATTAGGCAATGCTCTTTATACGCTGAAAAATGAGTAAATAATAGGAATGCTCCTATTTGGCACAGTACATTTGCATCACTGATCTATGTTACAATAATCATCATATTATAATTAAAAAGGAGGAAGACTCTTTATTACAACTGTACTTTGTTATAAATTTATTCTTGTGTTAGTTTAACTTGTTAGAGTTTTAAACGTACTTTGGTAGAAATAGTAACTACAATTGTTTATCTTTAATTTAAGAATTGAACTTACTTGCAATTGTGTTGTGATTCGATAAGTGATTTCTGTGCTACGCCATAAAATTAACAGCTCCCTGTGAGATCAATATCCAGGACTCCACTAGAGCCCTGTATTACTTGAGTGAAATGTATATTTTCATTTAATTGTGTGACTCATTATAAAAATAAATCAATATATATATATATATATATATATAAATACGAGCTCATAAATTTTGGCAAATTAATAAAGTCACACCAACGGCCACTTGATGCCAATAAGTCCAGCAACGAGAACACTCCAGCAGATAAATCTAAGTAGGGAAAAGGAACATAATACCCCCCTCACACTTTCTTATATGTGGTTCCTTATTTCCAGTGTTTTTCTTCAGTCGATACACTCCAGGTGAGACGTGTTGGCATATAATATAAGAACTACTCTAATTTTTGTCCAAATTACTGACTACTTGCACATGAGCTACTGGATAGGTCTTATTTAGGACTAGATCTCCCAGGGCTAAAGTACTCTCTCAAACATGCGTGTTGAAATAGTGGGTGGTTCGCCTTTTAGTCTCCTCTTATCGGAGTGTTGATCTGTCTCAGGTTTCTTCTACGAGGCCGAGGGCCACAATCGCCTCTTTAATGTTAGCAAGATGCAACTCGATAAGTTCATCCTTGATGAATGAGGAGGTTGTAACCTTTAGCTGTGATGATTACTTTAACCTAGCACAACCTCCGTTCCATCGGTTAGCAGGAACAGAGTTTGTCTAGTCACCATAGCATGCATCATTTGGATCGCCTCGAGAATCAAGTGTATCAAATCCGTCAAGCTACCCTTGGTTCCTTCGATCTTTTTCCTTAATAGTTTTAGGGTGAGATTGTTAGCTTCCTCAGCTTACCCATTAATTCTAGGGTGATGGACTAAGGTGAACATTAGATCAATACCTTAATTTATGCAGAATACTTTTAATTGCTCATCCAAAATCCGAGTCTCATTATTAGTGATGATGACGCACCGCAGTCCATTCCTACAGATCAAATCAAAACATATGAAATTTTGGACAACTTTTGCACTAATTTGAGCGAATAGTTTTGCTTTGATTCATTTTGAGAAATAATCAAACTCTACCAAGGGGAACATTCTTAGGCCTTTTGACAAAGGAAGAGGCCTAAGAATGTCGAGTCACCTCATGGCGAATGACCAAGGACTGACTATTGACTGTAGCTTCAAAGCTAGCTGGTGATGTAAAGCCATGTATTATTGACACTTCTCGCACCTTCTTGAAAAATCAGTTTTATCCTTTAGGAGCATCGACCATAGGTAGCCTTGTTGTTGTACATGTTAAGCAAGAGTCTTTTCTCCAGAGTTCCTGCTACATTCTATAGAGTTTATCTCCCAGAGCACACCTTGGACTTCATCCTCATTCAAGCACCATAAGTATACTAAAGTAACTTACAACCTAAACAACTTTCAGTCAATTAATAAATATAGGGAAAACTTAATATTAAAATGCCTAGGATCTTTGATACCTTCTTCTACCTTCCCATTCTCCAGGTAGTACATGTGTGGATCCATCCAACTCTTGGTCCTATCGACCGCTACCTCTATGGCCTTCAGTTCATTAAACATTAGCCTGGTAAATTTTCTAGGTCTAATTTGCTTGGAGAGGAATTTAAAGACCTAATTTTCCCTCCAACTAATGTGGTTGATTTGTAGTCTCTTAAATATTTTGATTTCCATTTTTATCTGGCAAGTTATTTGACCATCAACTCGTCTCTGGCTTCAAATTCTATGTTAATCTGATTCATGACTGGCAAGGAGACAGACCTTACTTAGATGTTTCGGGTGCCTATCTTGTAGGCTTGGTAGAGCCTAATGATTATCACTTCATACTCTGCTTAATTTATTGTGACGTCAAACTCCATTGAGATCGTTTAGTAAAGATGCTCTCTAGCTGGACTGCATTAGGCCAACACCACTCCTGTTGTTACCTATTCGTAGGCTCCATCAATGTATAGCATCCTCATCATGTCTTCAGTGAAGATTTCCTCTTTCGGTCTTCTATTGTGGAAATGTAAGCCAGAAAGTCTACGATTTCTTATGCTTTGGCTATCATCTAAGGAAAATAGGTGATATTGAATTTGCTGAGTTCTATCACCCACTTTAGCAGTCAATCATAGTGCTTCAGCTGTGCGAGCACATATTTTAATGGTTAATTCATGATGACCTGGATCAGATGCATATAGAAGAATGGTTGAATCCTGCAAGCAAAAATAATCAACGTGATAGTTAGTTATTCCACAATAGGGTACCAAGGTTCGACACTGCAATGCTTTCAGCATTTGTAAGAAATTGGGTACTGCTTTCCAGCATCCTCTCAGACTTAAATTGAGCTTACAGCCTCTCATCTGACTTTGAGGTATAGTGATAGCTCTTCCGCTGGCTTCGGGCACTAAAGTAGTGGTGGGGATAATAAGGAGTCTTTCAAGTTTTTCAATACCTCCTCACATTTGATCATCCATTTCAAATGTTGATTTTCTCCTTAGTGCCTTAAAGAATGACACACACTTTGCGCTTAACTTTGGTATGAAACGACTGAGTCCAGCTATACAATTAGTTAATTTTTGAATTCCATTAATACTCCGTAGGGGCGGCATGTCTATGATTTTCTACACCTTCTCTATATTGGCTTTTAATCCTTTAGAGGCTAATATTATACCGAGAAACTTCCTGGTTGATGCCCCAAGGGTGCACTTAGGGGGTTTAATCGCATATTGAATTTTTTGAGTGTTCCAATGTCTCCTTTAGGTTTTTTATGTGTTGTTTAGCAGACTTAGAAAACAATATTCCTTCCTTTTGATTAGAAAATATTATAACCATGAGAAGTTGATAGATCCGCCCAATATTTTAAAGCCCGAACGTCTTACATTAAATCAAAATATGCCTTGTCCGATAATAAATGACATTTACTTTGTGTTTACCTAATGCATATTTAATTAGTGGTAGCCAGAATAACCATCAAGGAAAATCATTATTGATTATCTGAATGTCGCATCCACTAAAGTGTCAATCATTGGCAGAGGTAGGTGTATTTAGGAAGCGGCATTGATTTCTGTTGTAGGCACACACCTACCACTTGTCGATGACTATATTTACCACGAAGAAATTTGAGATCCAAGTCGGGTACTGGAGTTTGAGAATGTGGCTGACATCTAAAAGTTTATGCAACTTTACCACTATTAGTTCAGGCCAAAGGTTTGGAGCTCGATTGGATCTTCTATTGGACTGGCCAAGGATAGGGTTGATGTTCAATCAGTGGCATGTTGCATCGATTGAAACACAAAGTATTTCTGTGGAAGTACAAGCAAGAACTTATTGGTGCTCCTAAACATTTGCATCAATTGGCTCTTGGATCTTGCGTTAAAGTGTTTATCGATCATGAAAACCTTTTTGGGTTCTTCATTAGACATAGGTACCTAGAGTACAATCACACATGTCTCGAGATCCCCTCCATTTGGATTTTGATGTCGATTAGTTCATGGTCAACACTCGAGGCTTCTCTCAAATAGTAGGTTCTAAATAACTTCAAGTTCCCCTAGACCTTAATTACTTCCCCATATCCTATGAACTTTACCACGAGATGGTAGGTAGAAGTACAACTCAGTAGTTGTTCAAGAAACACCGACCAAAGATAGCATTGTAGGTTGGCAAAGACTCTACCACAAGGAAATTCTATATGCTGTTATGTTGCTTCCCTGGTTCTCCCAAAGAGATAGCGAGGGCGACAAAGTCCACCACCACCTTTCTTTCACCAGAGAATCTGAACAACAGAATGACCAGTGTTATCAACCAGCCGACCTTCAAAATGATCTTATCAACACTCTTTTGAATGGGATATTCATCAAAATTTATGTATCAATAATAATACGACCCATCTGATATTTTTTTATCAATTTTGTGGTGACGATCACCTCCTTGTAGGGGTTCCTTTAGTGGGAGATCTGCATATGTAAAGATAACCGGTAAGTTGTTACGTGTATACGAGAAGATGGAGCATACATCTTGCAAATGTTGTCCCTTCAAGCTGGAGGGATGGGTCCTCCCCCAAAGATGGAAAGTATTATCCCTTCTATATGGATCTCATTCACCCTGACAAGTTCATTAGATGGAAGTTCTACTGGTGCTTTACCTTGTCACTGTGTATGTGTGCCAACTGCAACAAACCCTTTGAGCTTTCTAGCGAGGATGTGTTCTTCAGTCAGGTTTCAGAGGTGATGGATCTCCTTCATTTCGTGATAATGGTCATGGTGATACTGACATAGCTCTTTAGATCCCGCAAGGCCAAGGCCACCTTTCAAGGTTGGGCCAGTTTAAAGTAGTCCATTTTTGGATGACCTGGACTATTTCAGTCATCGACATGTTGAGGGTTGTTAAACCATGCATTTCCCTATTAACATCCTGTCACTCATAATGTTGAGCCTACATTTGACTAAAGCATTGCTTTTGCTCATTTATCCACTGATCTCGTGACTGAGGGTTGTTGTTTTGGTGACCAGTGGAGACTGATTGTCCTTCACCCTTCACAGCTTGCCCCAACTTTTCTGCTTCTTTGATGGGCGGTCGAATGATTATGTATTACCCTTTTAGAAGCCTTATAGGTCTTATTCAATAAGTATGTGATCGTTCACCATCTCTGATACTTCTACAAAAGTAGTAGATTTAAACACATTTAGGTCATACATTAATCATTATTTCAGACTCCTTGCTTCAATGATGTTCCAGCTATTTCAAGTTTTAAATTTCTAACTTCCCAGCATCTTGTTCTGGAAGCAGGTGATGTAGTCCCATATGTTATCGCTCTCTCCTTTTTTAATGTCAAGCATGGTTTCCGAGTCTTTATTTGGTTTCTGTATTTTTTAGAAGTGCCAAATGTGGAGTCTTTCAAATTCATAGAAATTTAGGATGGTTTAGATTGCCAAATCGTTAAACCATCGAATGGTTGATTCCCTCAAGGTGGTTAGAAAGAGGTGGCATATTATGGAGTTGTCAATCTGGAGTAGACCAATTGACGACTCAAATGACGCTATGTGTTCAATCAGGTGTCAGATAAAAACGGGTTTAGGAATAGAGATTTAATATATATATATATATATATATATATATATATATATATATATATATATATATATATATATATATAAAGAAAAGGAAATATATTAATCGAAGAGTTAATACATCTAACATACGGGATATTAATTAAATCCCCATGTAAAAAAGAACTAAAAAAAGGAAAAGAATAGACAGAAGAACTACAAACTACATTAAAGGATGCAGAAGCATTAGTTGCAAGCCAATTTGCAGGCTGATTTGCCTTTCTATAGGTTTGAGACCAAATAATATGCATAGAAGAAGCAATAATATTGATCTTTTTTAACCAAATATGAAGGAACCATGGTATAACAGCCTTATGTGCCAAAATCTGTAAAAGAAGCAAGGAGTCAAGTTCTATATGTAGCAAATTAATTTGTTGCATCTCAGCAATTTTCAGACCCCAAAAGACTGTAATTACTTCATTTTCAAGTGCAGAATTAGCAATAATAGGAGTTGAAAAAAACCATAAACATTGTCCTCTAAAGTCCCTGCAGAGACCTCCAATTCCAGCAGAACAAGACTTAAAACTACCATCAGTATTGATCTTCAACCAAGGATGTTTAGGTGCTCTCCAAATTACCAAAACAGTTTTACTTTTCTGCTAGAAATGTGATGGAGCAATAAACTTCTTCAACTTGTTAAGATAAAACAAGCATATATATATATATATAGACAAACTTATCAGTGCTAATCAGTCTGCTTTTGTGCAGGGAAGAAATATTGCTGACAAATGTCTCTTAGCACAGGAATTACTTCTAGAGTTGGATAAACCCTGTAGAGGACATAATCTGATACTGAAACTTGATCTCCAAAAAGCATATGATTCTATCAGTTGGTCTTTCATTGATTTGGTTCTCAAGGCCAGAGGCTTCAACCCCTCCTTCTACAACCTTATTGAAAAATGGTTATCCAGCTCTATTTATAGTGTTTTGGTAAATGGGGAGAGCCAGGGTTTCTTTTCTGGTGGGAGGGGCATCAAACAAGGTGACCCTTTGTCCCCAACTATTTTTATATTGGCATTTGATTATCTATCCAGACTTCTTAACTCAGCCCAGGGTAATGCTCACCATTTATGTTACAAACATAGTTCTTCCCAGGTCATTAGCCATCTGGCTTATGTTGACTACATTATTATATTTTCTAATGGCAGCAAACTTGCCATTAGAAAAACTATGCAAATTCTTGATCATTTCTCACAAGTTTCTGGACTGGAACTAAATAAACAGATATGCCAATTCTTGGCAGGAAAGCACTATAAACATCAAAACTGGATTAAAGATACCACTGGCTTCACACCAGCTGTCTTACCTTTTAAATACTTGGGTGTGCACTTGATTAAAGGTAGGAAGAAGCAAACTTAATATGATGATGTGGTTAACAAGATCTCTTCCACTATAAACTGTTGGACTAACAGCTTTCTTTCAAATGGGGGCAGATTAACCTTATTAAAAAGCATTCTATCAACCTTCCCTCTCTACACAATGTAAATGGTGAGAATGAAGAAAAGTACCCAAAAAATGCTAGAGTCTATGTTTAACAAATTTCGTAGGAGGGCTAATATAAACAACCCCATCGGCTGTGTGGAACAAGCTTTGTAAACCTACCATAGCTGGGGGATTGGGATTTAAAAGTTTTCAGCAAATGAATCAGCTCTTCTACTGTAAACAATGGTTTAAGTTTCGACAACAAGACACTATATGGGCTAAGTTCCTTAAAGCAAAATATTGCAAAAAGGTGCATCCTGATCTAGTTCAACCTAAAATTGGTGACTCCAAGTCTGTTAAAGGTCAGAGAATATGCTAATAAGTTAAGCTGTTAGGAAGTTTGTGCTGGTCAAATTAGTTTCTGGATGGATAGTTGGCTCCCTGATGGTCCACTTTCAACCTTAGCTGATACTAACTATCATATCACTGTTTCTGAATTATGGCTGCAGGACAAATGGAATGTAGATGCACTGAAAGAAGTGGTAGATGAGGATACTGTACATCAAATTTTATCTATCCCCATTGACCCCTGCAAACCCGACAAATTGTTTATTAAACAACCCCCATCTCAATCTGTGAATAAATTCATTCACAATTCCTTCACTCACTGGCCTGTTAACAGCTGGGGCACTTTTATTTGGTCTTCCAAAATCTCTCCTTCCATGTCCTTCTTTAATTGGAGATTATCTCACAGATTCATCCCCTTTGATGATATCCTCAGATTAAAAGGGCTTCAAGATGTTGGCTATGCAAATCTGAGGAAGAAACTTTGATTCATCTATTTCTTCAATGTCCTTTTACTTTACAGCTATGGGAGGATGTTATACAACTGTTAAATCTCCCGCACCAAAGACATAATTGGGTTACCATTGAAACTTGCTGGAATGATTGGAAAAATCAGATATGGGGTTGTGTCCCTCTAATTACCAACTGGTTTGTCTGGGTGGCTAGAAATCAGGCCAAGTTTGAGGATAAACCTTGCCCCCCCCAAAACTGCTGTGTTCAACTATTTCAACTATATCAGAAAATCAGCTGCTAGTTCTACAACTCCTACACAAAAAGTCTCCTTAGTGCACTGGGTACTCCCTTCACAGCCTTGGGTTAAAATTAATGTTGATGGAAGCTTAACATCTGGTGCTGCTGGGAGTGGTGCTGTGTGCAGAAATCATGTTGGGCAATTGTTATGGTTTTTTCAATCTCCTTTAATCTCCTCTTCAGCCCTGGAAGCTGAGATGAATGATGTTCTTTGGGCCTTAAAAATAGCTACAACTTTAAATCTAAAATAGATATGGATTGAATCTGATTCACAACAAGTTATTAAGATGATGTTGGGTGACTTCACTCCCCCATGGAATCTTGTTTATCTATACAGGAAAATTTTACTCTTATCTCTACATCTTACTATAAAATGGTCTCACATTCATAGAGAAGGGAATCAACACCGCTAACCGGTTAGTAAAGACTTCTTCCTCCAACCACGAGTGTAATCTTTTCCTTTTTGCCTGCTAAGCCTTTAAGGCGAGTTACTTTTGGGGGACTCTCTTCACCTCCCTTTCATTAGATGTACCTAATCTTATCTTATTAATTATTTTTTCTTTTTGCCATATATATATATATATATATATATATATATATATATATATATTTTTTTTTTTTTTTTTTGGGGGGGGGGGGGGAAGGAGCTACTCTTGGCTCCCTACATGTTGATTCAAAAGAGTGAAGTTACAAAAATTTCCTAATGGTAACAACTCAACCCAATACAACTCCACACCAAAATAAGAAAATAACTAACTAAGTGTAAAAAAACCTATCCCAAAGTCTGCTCAATAAAAACTAATCCAAAAGAAAAGAATAGACACAAAAAATTGCATACTGCTAAGACATTCCCAAAGAAGCTAAGGAGCTGAGTGTAGGTGCTGCAAAAGTTACAAACATCCAGTCAGATACTTATCTGCTTCTAGGAGAAAAGTGAAAGCCTAGAAGCCAACCATCCTGAATTAAGGAGCATGAATCCTATCAGTTTCCAACAACAGTTGCAGTAGGGGAGGAGAGTCAGCAGATATCAGAATACTGGGAGATAGCATAAGTAGAGGGCACTAATCCATAATTCTGAAGTGGGGAGCTTGATAAGAGTCTACCTGAATAAGATATTGTAACTGGGAAGGTAGAGTAGAAGAGACCATTATCTCCTGTGATGAGAGGGCTCTTTTAGCAATCCAATTTGCAGGCATGTTTCCTTCCCTAAAAATGAAATTAAAATGCACTGTAAGTTGTGGCAGCAAAGATCTGATTTTATAAATCCAAGTAGAATGGTGCCAAGGAGGGGGAAGATCATTCTGAAAGTAATGAATTAAGGTAGATGAGTCTCCCTCCATAATGATAGAAGACCACTGAAAGAGTGTAGCAATGTGAAGTGCCCAAAATGCGAGCGGTCACTCGCTTCCAATGGGTCGACAGCAGTAGTTGGAGCTTGGAAAAATATTAATCCTTTCCCTGTATGATCCCTGAAAATCCCACCTATACCAGCATTTTGATTAGTAAAGGCTCCATCAGTATTGACTTTAATAAAAGGAGGGTTGGGAGCTTTCCAATAGATCTGAATGATTCTATGAAGAATAGGTCTATCAGTAGTGGAAGATGACTGAATGATGTTTGGAAACTTTTTTACTGAAATTAACTTTGAGATAAATGAAAGGCAATGAGTTACCACCCTTTCAGTCTTGCTAAGCAGCCCATCATACTTCACCCCATTTCTGTGCATCCAAATGAACCAAGCCACAATGAGTGGAATCTCCCCAACTTTAGTTCGTTGCCGAGATTTCCAGGTAGGTAGTTAAATCTCGCCGACCTAACGATGAATCGGTTAATGTTCAATTTTTGAGCATACCCGACCAAACTTCCCGAGAAAAGGAGCATTTAAAAAAGAGGTGTTTCAATGTTATATATATATATATATATATATATATATATATATATATATATATATATATATATATATATATATATATATATAATTTCGGAAAATATCATTTTTAGTTTTGAAAAAAATGAAATTAAACCGATCTCATATATGTAATAGTTCAAATAATCAAACACTTCACCGCAAGACATGTATCTATCTCGAAGATTGGATACACTGCTTGGTGGTGAGACTTGATCAAATAAACTAAAGAATCCATGACATCTGTTTGGTCTGTGAACCATTTATGTTGACCGACAACTTTTCCTATCTAATATGAAAAAATTAGATAGGGTTTATACTAATCTGGAGTCTTTAAGTTTCCTATAAGGGCAAGCCCCTATAATTAATTACATCTTAGATAACAGAAGTCACCTAAGAAAACCCTTTATTGAGATTAGGAAATATTGTATTCATGACTTCCAAAAGGTAGGATATTCAAAAAAATGTGCTAATATGAAATTCAATAGGTGAGTGGCTTAAGTTTTTAGAACAGTTAATTTAGGAATCTAAAGGAAAAGAACACTAGGGGAGACATAGATCCAAGAATAATCTTGGAGTTCTCCCAGACTCCCTATTGTTTGGCTCTAATTTGAGATATTTATTGAAGATTTCATCCTGCCAATTTTATTATTTAGAGCTTATATTCACTTGATAATGATAATATGAATAACATGGAAGATGAGAGGATTTATTCTATATCAATTGACAACCTCGAAACCTAGGATGAGTTTAGGGCTTATATTGCACGGAGTGTAAAGGCCTAAAGGGATAAAGTGGGGATTTATGTTGCACTAAGCAAACAACCTCAAAGTCCTATGGCTTGGTGTTTATTTCTAAAGATTTTTGTTGTTGAAGATGGTCGTGTTGCCCACTATAAATGCTTCAAGCTCCTCGTTGTAGCAGGTTTAGTTGTAGAAGTGTAAAATTGAATAGATTGAGAGAAGTAACAGGTTTCAAAAATAGTTAAATTGAGGTGTATTAATGTCTTATTAGGGGAATACTTTAAGTTTATTATGATGACACCAGTTAGGATCACACTGTTCCCTCATTTTGGCACCACCATTTTCTTCAAATTCACTTAGTCCAGATGAATTTACTCAACTAACTTAATGAGTTCTGTACATTTGTTTAGACCGTGGGAAAGCTCGTTAGCACCCATAGGTTGCCTCCTCCGAGGTATTCCCGATCATCCGATAGAGACGTTTTAATTTAGTTTCAATTGTGATTTTTCTTTGTTTGTGATTAAATTTTGAGTTGTTTTATATTTTGATTGTTGTGGCGGTAAATTTTATATTTTTTTGTTTTAATTTTGATCTTTGATTTTTGTTTTGTGGCTATCATAAAGGTTTTGGTTTTCATGCAAGGTAACATTGTTATTTAACATGAAAGCTTGTAAGCAAGAAAAGTACAACAAAGAAACTACAGGGAAAGAATATACTATAAACTATAAAAGCGTACATGTCGGGTCTTCTCATCCCTCCACCTGAAACTTTAGTATCTTTTGTAGCAAACATTTATAATTTGCAAAATTGAAGCCTATAGATAGGTTCATCATGGGCCTACTAAGTCCTATTTCATAACTTAGTGGGTTCTATTTATTCATTTGAGAGACGCTTTTTTTTATAAGTATGATAGATTCAGTTGTCCTATAAGATGTCCAGAAGACCTGTGAAAAGATCCAAAGAATATCTAAATATTTCACAACCCTTTTGAACTTTCTTGAGTTCATTTGAACTTATCATACTCATTAAATTATTTATCCATTTCATTCCCTTATGCTCAATAAACATTGATATTTTAATCATCCCAAAAGTGGGGTAACTATCACTTGATATTTTATTTATGAATTATGTGAGTAAAGGCCTCTAGGGGAAAATTAATTTATTAAGATATTTTGCCAATTTAATTTTAAGTTGGGTTTGTAGTTTTGAGAAAGTGTTTGATATTAATTATGCTTTCTTTTCTAAACTTCATTAGTCAAACTTTAATTAAGCTAGTTCACTACTAAGCCCTTAAGACTTTAGTGGGTATATTTATATTTTAGAAAAAAAAAAGTTAAGTTGACTTTTATGATTATGATTTTTATCAATATATTGAATTATCATTAAACTGCTGATTGGAGGGAGTTTTAGATTATTAAATATCATCTTCCAAAGATGATACCCCTAACTTAGGATCATTTAATTTCGATTATCCTCCAAATAAGTATAATTAAAAAAATTACAAGTTTACTCTTTACTATGACAAAAGTCATAGTGGTTTTTACCATTTATCCCTTTATGTGTCAATCATTCAATCATGTTAATTAAGATGAATCATTGCTCGTTTCCCACTTTAATTAAGCCTAAATGTTAATTAAGACTAAATTCTTCAAAAATACAACTTTGTCCTTAAGGCCTTAATACTTCATAATTGATCAAATTTAACTCAAATGACTTTAAAAATTTTATGGTACCCCACTCATGAGTCAATTAAAACTCTAGAGAAGAAGATTTGATATTTTTCAATTTTAATTTAATTTATATAATTATTTTAATGTAAAAATAGGGATTTTCAAGTATAATTTTATAAATTGATCAAAATAAATCATTTACTCTTAGGAAAACTATTGAAGGTTCACATATACCAAAGGACCACTTGGACCAAATTTCATATTTTTTTGAACTTTATATTAATTATTAGAATTATTTTATTTTTTGGTGTATTTAATTAAATATAAGATATTATCTATATTGAAAATTACGTTTTATATTTTTCAAAAATCTCTCTGAGGTCAGAGAACCTAAAGAATCAAGTTTCATTTTTTTTTTATATTTCCATTAATAAAATTATTTTAGTGATAAATTAGGAAAAATCAATTTTTAGGCTTTAAAATTGTTTTTAACCCCTTAAAATTTAATATTTTAATTTATAAAATTTGGAAAATTATTCCAATTGCTCCTAAATTATAGGAAACAATTTAGAACATTTCTACAAATTTTATTATTTTCACGATTTTTTGACTTTTTAATTATTTAAATATTTAAAGTAGCCTTACAATGGAAAATTTTATTTTACTTCCAATTTTATTTTTCTCACCTTGATCTAATCACATGGAACTCTCAAAACAAATTTAGTGATTTTTTAAATTATATTTTAATGATTATAATTATTTTATTTCAAAAATTCTATTTTACATAGAAAATTCTATTTAGTGGCCAAATTAGCTCCAATTAACTTAAAAATTTTATGGGGAGTTCCCTTACCCTAAGAATACAGTGGAGAGTGATTTTAATGTCATTTTCTTTTATATTTAACCCATATTAATTTTCTTTATTTTTAGGGTTTAATGGCCATTATAACTATCCTTAGTGAGTTAAACCAAAATTCCATTTTTTCTAGGGTTCTCTGGTCATAAGTAACCTACAAAAATAAGTTTTGTATTTTTTAAAATAAGATAATAATTATTATAATTATTTTGGCAAAACAGTGACCATAAGGTTGAAAATTAGGGATCTATTCATTGAGATCACCTTTGATCTTGGAAAAATCAAGGTAGGTTCCTCATGAAAGAGAGATTAAAACCTCCAAAAATCAAGCCATGATGAAATTTTCAAGTGCACGGAGAATCAATACACTATAAATGGTGTTTAATTAATTAGAAATAAACCATGCATCAAATGAACATCAAACCACCTTCATATCATTCTTCTCTTTTTATTAAGCACTAGGGTATTTTATTTTATTTTTCTAATTTTTCTACATCAAGTTATGAATTCTTAAAGTTCACTGAATTAAATAAATCAAAATATTTTTAATTTCCTACTTATCTGACTTAGCACCACGGCAACCTATGGTACGTCGAAGCGCTACATGGTGTGCTCTGGTTGGACGCCGCCATCTGAGTCAATGAGCACTTTAAGTATAGACCTCTATCTGACGCATTCCCATCCATCTAAACATTACACATGCGATCCAACGCCTCCTGGTCTTCGTCCCCAACTGGTTCCTCTCGTAAGTTGTGCACCTTCTAACACTATGTTCTCAAGCTAAACTCAACCAAATCACTTCGGGGTTGTTTTAATGGACTCTTCTAATCTACAAGAACCTATCTATAAGGCTAACCTAGCCTGAAATTAAGCCAACTTGCATAGATAATGAAAATGAGCTCGAAAAGGGGGAAGAGTATAATATTTTTGTCTGGAGGGGAGACCTCAATCAGATGGTTGTAACAGTTTCGATTGGACCCAACAAGCCTCCACATGAAGCCTCTCACTGTAAAGTGTCTGAACCCAAGTTTGACCTGACCCAATTTCAGGTGTTGATCAAAGTCTGGTATGGAGGCTCTCTGTGATTGGGTTTTGATGGGGGGAACTTCTTCTTTCAGTGTGGGGATGGTGTGGGTGCAGTTAATTTGTATTTAGTGCACTGTGGAGCTGTGGTGGGGAGTGTTCTGGTTTCAACTGAGAATTGAACTCTGAAATTAGCTCTATATAGTGGAAATTAGGGTTGGAGGATGGTGGGCTTGCACTCAAGAGGTCTTGAGGAAGCTCTGCAAGAAATTTGACAGAGTTTCCTTAAAAAAATTTTGCCCCATCATTTGGTTGTGAATAATGGCTTTTATAGCCATGGTTTCCTAGTGGAGCTCAAGGCTTACTGGTTGGTGAAATTGTGTGCTTATATGGAAGGCAGGTCAGCTCCAGTGAGCAACCAGAGCTTGACACATTGGATGGGTCAATTGGGTTGAGTTTGGCTTGGGGTGGCTCTTAGTTTTGAGGTTCTCTATCGACTAGGCTGGCTAGCCAGGCCAGGGGAGGTGGGCATAAGTCAGGTGAGCCAGAGGTCAGCCCAACATGGTGATGAACTACTTAAGTGGCTAAGTGTTTATTGTAAATCTCCTTAGTTTTTACCCATTTCAGGAATAGGATCCCCTAATTTGAGGGACCCTTGGTCCATGGCTCCACTACATTGATCTAGGTGGATCTAGCTTAGTCCCTAGGGTCCAAAAGTTTTCCATGGTAAGTTTTGTTTGGTCACATTTGGTTTAATTTGGTCGCATTGGTTCATAGGTTCAATTTGGGGTTATGTCGGTTCAATTTGTGCTAGGTTGGGTTTCGACTTGGATTGCGTCAAAGTTATTGAGCATTATTGTGTGTGATTGTTATGAAGAGTTTAGAGAAGGATTGTAATGTTTTTGAATTGATTTAGGAGGTAAATTTAGTGAGATTTGGTCATTTGGTCAATTTAGGGCAAGTTGGATTAGCTTGGGTTTTGGTTAGCTAGAGTTGGGTAATGGGTCAATTGATGGTTCCAAATGGTCCATAGGGATGTTAGGATGAGTTCTTGATATTAATTGGGTAGAAATTTTAGGGTTAGGGCATTAAATTTGGTGGAATTTCGTCATGTGGCACATTTGGGACAAAATTGGGTATTTTTGGAATGGGTTGGATTTTGGTGAAGTTTGGGCTCAAATTGGGGGCAATAGATGGTTCAATTTTGTTTAGGGGAATGTCATGAAGAGTTTAGAATTCAAAATTGGGGGAATTAGGTTGACATTAGGTTTAATTTGGGGAGATTTGGTCATATGGTAAAAATTGGGGCTTTTTGGCTTGGGTTCAAATGTGGGTCAAATTGGGATTAAATTTGGTTTGAATTAGGATTGGGGATATTGAATTAAAGTTTTGGATTTTAATTGGGGAGAATTGAAGTCAATTTGGCGGATTTTGGGGGTGATTTGGGCATTTTCGTCTTTAAGAGGCAATTTGGGGCTTTTGGTCAAATTGGGCTAATTTGGTCAAATTGAGTCAATGTGGTAATTCAAAATTGAAATTGGAAATGTTTGGGGAGTTTTTAGAAATTTTTGGAAAATTTTGGATTTTTTTGGGCTAGGTGGGGCATTTTGGTCATTTTGGGTATTTTAGGGGGATTTTGAGGAATTTTAGTAAATTTTAGGTGTTTTGGGTATTTTGAGTGGCGAGAAATGTTTTAAGATCGTTTTTTAGGGTGTTTGGTAATTTTAGTTAATTTTTTGAATTTTGGGCAAAATTAGGGTTTTAGACGTAATTTAGTCCTTTGGTAGAGTTTAGGTGCAAAGGGGTCAAAATTTTGGATTTTTGGTAAAATTAGGGTTGAATGGAATTGATAATCCATTTTGAGTCGTGGTCCAATGAAATTCCCTATTTGGATCCTCCATGTACTGGTACTAACCAAACCCTAGCCTAGGGCTAAGAGCTTGAGGAAACCACCCACATGAGTTTCCAAAAGAGTAGTGAATCAAGTGTAAGGAAGTTTGGTTTAGGGTTGTGAGGTAGTGTGTGAGAGTGTAATGTGCAAGTGTGTGTGTGAGCTTTCCCAGACCACCCAAAGTAAGTCCTAAGCCTTGACCTTCCTGTAGGAGACTCCTCTTGAGCTTTCTAATGCTTGTTCTCATCATCCTAAGCATTTAGAGGTTAGACTTTAAGCATTTGAAAACCTCAAGTAAAGCAAAAATTTGTTTTTGATTTCTAGAGGGTAAGGGTCGCATCACTATTCCACTAAGATAGTCCCAGGAAATTCCTATGGCTAGACCCTATGCTATTATAAAGAGAGACTAGGTCTCAACAAAAGTGAGGTCTGCAAATGGACCCCCAGTTAGTGTGGTGTGTCGGATAGGTACACCACACGTGTTGACCGATAAGATCAACAAAAGCAACAAAACCATCTAAGTAAAAACTCAAGAGTTAACATAGAATTCAATGAGGAAGTTTCCGCTAGGGATTATTTGGTAGAAAACTTTCAAACCTGGGAACTCTCACTGCGAAAGGACGTGGGATACCTTCATTATGGAGCTATGAATTTCAAGCCTCCAAATTTTGAAGGAGTCTGACCCAATTCGATTTGATTTGAAATTTGAAATGGAGGTTAGAATTAGGATTTGAATTGATTTCAGATTTGGATTTGATTTGAATCTTTTGGAATTTTATTTTAAACTTTAAGTTAGGATTTGATTTTGAACTTTGTGAAATTTATGGAAATTTGAGTTTATAGAACTTCAATTTTGTGAAATTTTTACTTTGATTTGATTTTAAAAATTTTAATTTCATGGGAGACTCTGAGTTCAAGTGAGTGTAGAGAGAGGGTTGGAATTTAGGTACCAACCTCGAAAAAAGGGAATCAGAATTTAAGTATTGTTCCCGAATGATGAGAACTGGAATTTAGGTACTAGTCTCAGATGTGAGAATCAGAATTTAGGTATTGACCTCGAAAGAAGGGAATCAGAATTTAAGTACTAATCCCAAAGGATGAGAACTGGAATTTAGGTACCAGTCTCAAAAATAAGAATCAAAATTTAGGTACCGACCTCGAAATAAGGGAATCAGAAATTAAGTACTGATCTCGAAGGATGAGAACTATAATTTAGGTACCAATCTCAGAATTGAGAATTGAAATTTAGGTACTGACTTCAAAATAGGGAATCATAATTTAAGTACTAATCCAGAAGGATGAGAACTAGAATTTAGGTACCAGTCTTAGAAATGAGAATTAGAATTTAGGTACTAACCTCGACTTATCATGAAGGCGGGAAATATATCGGAAGGGAAGCAGACAGTTTAGGGAAATTTAAGGAATCATATGACAATGCTTAGACCTGGAAATATCATGGAAGGCGGAAAATATCTCAGAAAGGATCCAGAAGTTTAGGGAAATTTAAGGAATCAGACGACTAAGCTCCGACCCAAAAATATCATAGAAGGCAGAGAATATCTCGGAAAGGATGCAAAATTTAGGTAAATTTAGGGATCAAAGGTCTAACACATATCAAAAGTCCCCTCGCGAACACCGGGAGGTACTGCTGTCACAGCAGCAAGGCACAAAGGCCTTCCAACTCTGGATCTGGCTTGTAGTAGAACGGTGCCTTATCTTCGTCCATTCTTCTAAAAGTGACTGAAACTCTTTATCCCATAACGCTTGGGATGTAGTGCTTAGCCAGATTTGTCCTGTTTCCTTTCAACACTAACACTGATCTGACTGGTAAAGGGATCTTGACAGAACCTCAGAACTCTCCTGGCCCAACAGTCTGAATCTCCCAGCCTAACAATATACTGCATTCACATATAAATGAGACCATGCAAAAAGGGCTCACAATGTTGTGGTGGTTGACATGAGGTGGGATATAGTCTATGTTCTCATAGATATTTATAATGCAGCTGTTAGAATTACAGGCTGGAGGCAGTACGTACCACTCGACCATTTTCTTTATCATTTTCTAAATTTGTGGCGGCATCGGATCCACCTCATCATGTTGTAGAATCCCTAGGGGATTACCCTGTCAATCATTTTCAAAGTTATAGAAACACCCACATTGAATAGTGATCTTGCCCATTCCTCTCTCCCATTTCGTTGGCTCTATGTATGTCCTCTCTTTCAGAAAGCCTGCTCTGCCTAAGTTTAGAGAGCGAAAACACAATCCAAAATTTTTTGTTTATCATTCTTTGAAAATATATCTGTGTAAAGCTAGAGGCCTTCCAAAATATTGAAAAATCTTCCTTGAATTTTCTCGTAATGCTGGAATTCTTTCTTCCCGACTCTTCAGATTTTAGCCATCACGTAGTCTGGGATTCCTCACTGTAGTGGCGGCAGAACAAACTGTGGCATGTAAGGCTCTACATCAGGATGCTCCCTGCTCCTGAGTAGCATCGAGGCGACTACGTATGCCTCAAACGTGTCATACTCCACCAACTGTAGAACATGGCACTCTGGGCATTCTGAAAATGCCCCTGTGACTAAAGGCTGTCTGGGTAGACTCGAGTTGCAAGTCGAGCACCCGGTAAAAATTTCTTTCATCGGATCCCATGTTGACGCAAGGTTCTCTGTAGTGTCCAGCTCTGTCTCCATGCGTGGCGAGCTATCATCAGTCTTCTTCATCTCTAGCACATAAAACTATTCTGGAATAGACGATGGCTCAGCGGCTAACTCCCAAGCCTGTCTCATTTCTATCATGTCTAAGAGGCGACGCTTGTGGTGATTTGCATTTCTTTTTTTTGTACGCACCAACGGTGCGTCTGGAACTCTCTCAACTGTAGCGGCTACGAGATCACCTTCTAGAGTAGTGATCATGGATAGAATCTGACTGTGTCTGCCGACATGATGGTGTGAGTCAACAAAACCTCTAGTGCCTCCGTGTCACGATGTTTGTCCGGTCTCTCTACGACCATTTTTCATCTTTGATCTCACATTTACAGCTTCCTATATGTGCAAGGTCCAAGTCATCTTTGAAAGCAAATACCAACTTGTGATCTGACACTTCCTACACAAGAAAACTAGGGGCAATGTCAGTGGTTGGTACTTTTCATGAACAAGAATAATAACAAACTTATTATCGGTTTTTAGTGATTTCTGTAGTTATTTTGATGTTGTTATCCTATTTAATAGAATTTTTATAGAATTTGACATTATAGCTTTAACAAGCATATTTTATCTTGTGAGAAAATTTATTTTATTTTATTTAACTTTGTTTTATTACAAAACTTGAACCTAGAAACTGACACCAGCCACATGGATTATTTCAGAACAATCATCCCCTTTCAGAATTTTATTACATTGCCTAGTACTTCTTCTGGTAACACCAATTTATCAACAACATTGATCTATCCCCTTGAAAATCCACTAGCCAATACGACCCTCCGGAGTAAACCTTTTCCACCACAAATAGTCCTTCCTAAGTTGGTTTAAATTTTTAACCTATATTGCGATGTGCAAGAATATGCCTTCTAAGAATGAGCACGAAGTCACCAACTTTTAACGACCTTAGGCGGACCAATTTTTTGTGGGCTTGAATCATCTTCGCTTGATAATGTTCCAAATTTTGCAGTACGGACAATCTTTTCCCTTCAAGGCTTTCCAACTCTGCAAGTCAGAGTTTGGCATTCTCTTCAATTGTAATCTGATTAGCGATGAAGATCTTGAGCGACAGTAGCTGGACATCTAAAGGAAATATTTCCTCAGACCCGTACACAAGTGCATAAGGTGTAGACTGCGTTGGCGTTCTGACCGTCATCCTGTATGCCCATAACGTTTCTAGCAACTTCTCAAGCCAACCTCTTTTATTGTCCTTGAGTGTTTTCTTCATAATCTGCATGTGTGTCTTGTAGAAGGCTTATGCCAAGCCATTTGCTTTCGGATAATAGGTGGTTAAATACCGTCAATCTATCCCGTGACTTCTGACGAAGTTGTTGATTTTCGTGCTCTTGAAAGTGGACCCATTGTCTAAAATAATTTTGTGTGATACAGCGAAGCGGTAGAAAATTTGATTCTTGAAAAGTTGTAAGACCTACTACGTTGTAACTTCTCGTAACGGAGCTGCCTTTGCCCATTTGGAGAAGTAATT
Source organism: Papilionanthe hookeriana x Papilionanthe teres (assembly GCA_022702705.1). NCBI lineage: Eukaryota > Viridiplantae > Streptophyta > Magnoliopsida > Asparagales > Orchidaceae > Papilionanthe > Papilionanthe hookeriana x Papilionanthe teres. Next base: position 134,453,507 of record CM040421.1, on the reverse strand, counting down.
CGTAGCTGCGAGTATAAACATGTGTCCTTTAGAAGATGGAGGATCTATCGAACCCACTGCATCCGTTCCTAAAAACTCGAATGGCCATGAGGCAATCGTGGGGTGTATAACATTTGAAGGTTGATCCATAACCACTCCATGCATATGGCACTGATGACATTTCTTAGTTGTGTCAATAAAATCTGTCATCATTGCTGGTCAATAGTATCCAAGTCATTTGATTTTTATTTTCATCATTAGCCTGACTAGTGAGCTCCACACAATCTGGAATGTACTTCTCTGATGATATTATACATTTCTGCTCTGCTCTGGCACCTCAGCCACATTTTATCGATGGATCTTTTGTATAAAAGGTTATCGATTAAGGCATATGACAAAACCCTCTTCTGAATCTGATGTGCTGCTAACTTGTCTTCTGGCATTCTTTCTGTTTGCAAATATTGTATCAACGGCTGACTCCAATCTTCCGTATCATCTGCCACGATAGCCGCTATCTCTTCTTTTTTGAGCTTGTGCAAACTGTTGAGGTCAATCTGTGACAAAATCGAACATCCTTGCACTGTAATATCTATAGAATATTTGGATGAACAAGCCAATTCTTTAACAAGTTTCCCTAAAGCGTCTGCAAGAGCATTGTCCGCTTGAGGAATCCTATAGAACTTCACACTGAGAATCTGCTCTAGCAATATCATCGTGTATCGGTGGTATTCTTCTAATCTTAGCTTCAGAATGTTATATTGTCCTGCCACTTGTTAAATGATGAGCTGTGAGTCGCCATAAATGGCAATGTCTATAATTTCCTTTAGTATTACCAATTCTAGGCCGGTGATTAGTGCTTCATATTCTGCTTCATTATTAATGCATGGCTCTATCAGGTGGTAGGAAAATCTTAGCACTCCTTGATCTGGTTTCACAAAGATTAGACCAATGTTTGCTTTGCCTGGTATCACTGTCTGGTGTCCTTTGTCTCTTCCAGCTGATGACGCCCCATCGAAGTACATCTCCTAACATCTAACACTGGGTTGTTCCACTTATAGTTTCTTCTTATCTGGTAGTTCATCATTAAGAGGGGATTCAGCTGGCAGTGGGTGCACTGCAAGAAATTCTGCGATAATCTGCCCTTTGATAGCGCAAAGAGGCACATATTTATGTCAAATTGCAATAAATTTATTGACCGCCTTGCTAAAAATCTAGAGAGTGCTGGTCGGGTCATCAAGTGCTGTAAAGGATTAACTTTCAAAATCTGGTTGACTTTATGAGAAAGCATGTAATGTCTAAGCTTCTGAGCGGCGAAAACCAAACCTATTTAGTGTTTCTCAATTGGATGATACTTCACTTTTGCCATTATTAGACGTCGACTTAAGTAATAGAGTGTGTTTTCCTTACCCTCGTCATTGACTAAGGTGTGTAAGGCTCCAAGGGACTCATCTAAAGATACGGTATAAAGTATCAACAATCTACCCGGGATAGGGGCTGCTAAAACAGGAGGTGTCGTTAAGTATCATTTAATGTCATTGAAAGCCCATTGGCTTGACTCTCACCAAAAAAATTTGGGATCCTTTCGAAGTAAGTTTGAAAAGGGTAGACACCTTCCTAACAGATTAGATATAAAGCGTCTTAGGTATGCCAATTTACCTTGAAAAGAACATAGTTGTTTCAAGGCTTTAGAAGGGGGCATTTCTAAGATAGCTTTAATGTTCTCTGGGTCTATCTCAATTCCTCGATGATGGACAAAGAATCCTAGAAATTTCTTGGAGGTAACGCCGAAGGTACACATTAAGGGATTCATCTTGAGATTGTATTATCGTAATCATTCAAATATGATCCTCAAATCATATAGGTGGTTATCCTTCACTTTGCTCTTGATGACCAGGTCAAACACGTAGCATTCTACTTAATTGTGAATGAGGTCATTGAATATCTTTGTCATTGCTCGTTGGTAGGTTGTTCCAGTGTTCTTCAGACCAAATGGCATCACGGTGTTGTAGTAGATTCCAATCGGTGTTTTGAATGCTATAAGTGTCGTATCTTCTGGATCCATCATGATCTGGTTGTATCCTGAAGATCCATCCATGAAAGAGAAAATTTCATGCGTCGACGCAATGTCCACCATTAGTTCTGGTATCGATAATGGAAACTCATCCTTCAGTCATGCCTTGTTTAGGTCTCTGAAGTCGACACACACCCGGATCTGTCCATTATTCTTCTTTACTGGTACAACATTGCTAACATATAGGTTATTGTTCTTCTCTCACAAATTTAGCGTCTATCAATTTCTTCAACTCGGCTATAACTTGTTGTTCTTTCGAGACGCATTCTTCTGGGAGCTTGCTTTGCTGACATCTTACTTTGATCCACTCCGAGTCGGTGAACTGAGACGAGGATAATCCTGGCATTTCATCTTAATTTCAAGAGAAACAATCTCTGAATTCTAACAATAACTTAATCAAATCTATAGATTCCTCTACATTGAGTAAAAAACTTATAAAAGTTGGTTGGGGCTGCTCCTCAGTCCTGAGGTTGATCACTTTCAATCCATCCATTATTGATTTAATTTCCTCATTGAACTCTGGCGGAGCATCATCTTTTGGTTGATCTTCAAATCCATCTTGAATATCAAGGCAATCTTCTTCATACTGGCTAGTAACAACCATGCAAAATCCTAAGTCGTCGACCAATCCAACCTTTCCAAATCCAAGACCTTTTCTCGAATTGAGTTTCTTTCCTTCTACATTCCATAATTTTTCAAATGATTGTAATTTATGTTTTTACATTTTCTTTGACACATATCCCTGTTGAATTAACTTTTTTACATGGTGAAAAATAACCAAAAGGTAGTTCCATTAATTCATTAGAATCATTTTCTTCAAGAATTACATAAGGTTCATAAGTAGAAAGAGAATTTTTGTAAAACTTGATCGGTTTAAAGCCACCATTATGACCTTCCTTGACCTCCATACTCTCGAACTTTTGAAGATGGATTGGAGTTAGGGTCATGGCTTGAACATAATGATTAATCTGATCGTACATTGACTCATATTCATTCTACTCTGTTACTTCCAAAGAGATCTCGAATTGAGGTTTCTTCTGAATTATCATCATTGTTTCTTTGTTTCATTCATCCTCCTCAAAGCTTCCTTCTACGTGGATGCTGATCGTTGGCTTCGTTCATTCAACAATTTGGTGAGTTCTTCCTTGACCGCATTGCCGGCCTCGATCTTGGATGTGTGGGCCAAAAGAACCTCAACCAACTCGTTGCGAAGGAGTGGTGGGAGATTTTTGAAGCGAAGATGAATGGTCCTACTCTCGTGTTTCTTCCAAATATTCAACTTTGCTAGTCATAACTTCTCTTCAAAATATTGTTTTCTTCAGGGGAGCATAGTGAGCGGCGTCTTCGTGAATGCCTACTTAATGTATTGAGAACAGTTGTAGGTCTCTCTTAATGCAATGTACTTGTCCATCTTTGTATTACTTAATGAATTAGTGAAGCGACGACAGGACCATATTGTACTCGTAAAGCCACGATCGACCAAGCAGGTTGTTAAACGAAGTATCTACGTCAATGACATGAAACTTTGTGGTTGTTACTAGCTTTCCAACTTTTGTCTGCAGTGTTATAGATCTATGGTCTCTTTCTCATTTCTGATTGAATCCTCTTTGCATCATCTTATCCGTAGTGAGCTCTCGTACGTCAATGTCCATGAAGGCTAATGTTCGTAGACTCATTATGTTAAGCGATGCTCCAGAATCTACTGACACTCTAAAAAGGACAAACCTGCCGATAATGATAGAGAAGTAGAGCAGATGGTTTTCATTAATAGTACTGAGTAGCAAGTTTTCCTTGGTGAAGGTTACGCCAGACTGTCCCTTCAAATTAAAAACTCCATTTGAGGATGTGCTAGCAAACTGTGCTAAGCAAATGTCTGGATCAAGTAGAGCCTTGACCAGATTTACTCTCATCTCTTTTGACAGAATTAAAGTGTTGTAAATGCTTAGTTTGGCTGGCAACTTCCTAAGGTGAGCTAATAAATTGTAATCCACCTTATTTGAATTTCCAATCTTGTTTTGAATTTGTACTTTTTCGTTGTCAGAGGTAATTCTTCTTGAGTGATTATCGATTTTCCCTTCTCCTCTGGACTTGTTCTTGGAGGTAACACCTTTCCACTTCTGAGATTCACTTCCATTATTTCTTCCTCCTCTAGACCCGGAGGTTCTATTGATGTTGTAGCTGACTCTTCTGGTGTCGTTTCTGTATCCAAAAATTCCGAGCTGATTGCAATTGGATTTCCTTTGCACTCGAGGACTGGCTCCTCGCTTCCTGCCCTGTCGTAACCGGTGTTGTCATTATCTTCTTTATTTTCGTCAACGTCTCCATCAAGAACTGCTATGATTTGAGGATCATTTTGGGAATTGAAATCGGGTTATATAGGTTATGATTAGTTATGTCATCACTAGAGATAGTAATAACATAGCAAAATCATTTATATTATCATTATGAGACCCTAGAGGGGCATAAAGATAATCGTACAAAGTCAAGGGTTCGAGAGGTTTCACCCCCGAATCTGAAACAACTAATCTAACAGAGGCAGCCCTTATCCTACCCTTTGTGTTATTGTCCTTAATTTCATTTGCAATCTTATTTTTCTTCATCTCCTGCTGTGGAGGTTTCCTTGGTGAAATCTCCATCTTAGGCTTCAGAGGTGGTAGACTTTGTGCAGCAGCTTACCTTGAAGAAGACTGGATCTGATCCAGGACCCTCTTGAGCTCATTCCAAATCATACTCCATCCACCCTCACCAGTATAAGGGTCGATCAGAGAGATCAGCTCGGCTAAAATCACATTTACAGAACCTCTTTCAGGATCTTTCATATATTCTTTTGGTATCGTTATATTCCCTTCTTTATAATTCTTCTTGAGCCAATCCTTAAAGCTGAAACATTCTTCTATTATGTGTCCGAGGAAACTGTGGTAGGGACAAAAGTTGAGTTAATCCTTCTTGTTCATGTCTTCCGGCTTCTTCGGCTCTGGCAATCTGAACTCTGGCTTCTTCATCAATTTTCTAAGCAAGCATCATCCGTGAAGGGATAATTCCTGCTTAGATGCTCTGAAATGGTCGGACCCTGTCGTTTATCCTGTACAACCTCTGCTATTCACCAAATTGATTACTTTGTTATGAACGAGGCCTGACCATCTTGCTTGAGGCTGATTATCTTGTGGAGGTAGTGCTTGTCTTGAGTAGTCGATTGTCTTGTTGTGGCGACTACTCGGCCTGAATCGTTATCAACTATTTCCCTTTGTCTACTGTTTCCACTACACCAAATCTCTTATCTTATGCTTTGAATGGTCTCATTTTCTCTATCTTCTCTGCAGGCTCCATATGCTTGACTTCCTTTTGTAAATTGGTGGGCTTACTGAGTAGAGTTTGAAGGACATAGTAGTAAGAACTTTAAGCATGAAGGCTACTGGAGTGTGGATACTCTTGAGCAGTATCTTGATCATGTGTTGTTCCTGTAACTGAGGCTCACATCTCATGCTAAGGTTCTTCCATCTCATAATGTAGTCGCTTTAAGTCTCGTCGGGTTTCTGTCGTTCCACTATGACATCTCCTATAGTGGCATGGTGTTGTGAGTCGATGAACCTCTTCATAAACATGTTCTCCATTTTCACAAAGGTCTTTACTGATACATTGAGTATTTCTGCATATCAATCGAAAGTTATCCTTGACAAGCTACTGATGAACTGTCGGTACAATATTGCTTCACTTCCTCCTGTGTTGCAACAACTGGCTTCGAAGTGTGCTATGTGATGACAAGGATTTCCCATCCCGTTGAACATCTTGAAAGTAGGGGCACAAAGCCTTTGGGGTAGGGGATGACATCAAATTCCTCCAGGTAGGATCTACCTCTTAAAACTGATGCCCCGCCTTTAAAATGAGCCAAGGCCTTCCAAACTTGTTGTTCGATCATTTACTTGATATCTTATTCCAGTGGACTTGGAGTTGAATCATTCTTTAGAGGTTCATGTTCGTTAGCAGAAGAGACTTCTCTTCTTTCATCCGTGATGTGTATAATTTTGGGCTGGTTAACTTCTGAGATGCCATTGGCTGCGACTGTCCATGTAGTGTGACCATGGTGGTTATGGCGGCGGCCATTTCCTCCATCTTCTTCTCTAGACGACTAATCTGTTCATCTCTTGTCAAAATAGTCTTTTAAAGATCATATACGGCATTCTCCTTACTAGGAGCATCACGTGCAGATGAAGTGGACCTAGTTTCGACGACATTAATTTCCATGAAATTTTCTTCCACGTAATATGACAGGTTGTAATCTTCATTTTCAACATTTAGTCCCCATTCTCTTGCTAATTCTAAAATCTCAGCTCATATCTTTTGAACTTTATCATCGAATGCTTTCTATCTAATCACCTTCAGATCTGTAGGTCCCCCTTAACTGTCACGACTCTCTACAACTGACTCAGAAGTGATGGCGATAATGGCAACGAGAATATCAAACTCATAATCCATTTTCTGATCCACAGACTTTTCAGAGTGTACTGGTGCAACGACCTTTGGTAACAACACTTTTCTCTTGAGAATCAATGCCTTGAGATGGGGTGTCTCGGTGGGGACATTAGAGTGGTGAGGAGAAGTGTGCTCCTTAGGGTGTAGAACTTGTACATAGGAAAATAATCCTCTCTTATTCTTCTTCTTCTAGAATTCCTTATAATCATCAGCGGACGGTACTCTCAAACCCAACCAATACTTGACTGTATGTGCATTGTTGGTGTCTGAGCGATAGTTTTAGCATTGTAGTGGTGGTAGCGATATCAATGTGTCTTCCCAAACGGTGTTTAACTGAAACTTAGACGGGTCTTTCCATCCTCAAATTTTCACTCTTCATTTCAGGAGATATTGTACATCCCATCTTCTTGAGGAGCTTGACAACAGAACATCCTTCTTTCTCAGCCAACCTCTGGAAAACTGTGCTGACCTGGGCGACGGGTGTGGGCCTTTTCCTCAGCTTGTCATGACCATGTGGTGATGGCAAAGTTGCAACAATTTTATGGAGACTCTCATCTCCAGTGGTATCAACCAACGGGTGAAACCTGCTCCCTTGAAGGAGAGGAGAGATCTCTAGTAAACTGAGTTCCTTCTGGTGAGGAATCTCATCAATCATTAGAAAACTTGCAGCTTGTGCCTTGGCGGCTTTGAGAATCCTACAATTGTGATTCCTCATTTGAGATCTGGTCAGTGGGGGAACTCTGGAACTGGAACCAATATTAAAAACTGATGGCACTATAAGAAAGACATTAACAGATTCTTCTTCATATAGAATTTCCTTCCCCTTGACAGACGGGAAAGTAGGTGCGGTTATGGAAAAACCAGTAGTAATAGGGGTAACAACTCTCATGGAGACAACTTACTTGATTGGTGCGGTAGCAACTTTTACCTTCTTAGCAGAAGGGAAATCCTGGTAGGAGTTCAGGTTGAAGTCGGTAGATGGTTCCTAAACTTCAGGGGTAGCAACTTTCACAACAACGAACAGGGCCTTTCCCAGCATGACCTCAAACTCACTAAAGCAGGTCCCAAAATAAATCATTGAAGCGGCAAGACGGGCCTCATGGGATAGGTAAGTTATAGGAGAAGGTAAGCGTCAGGGTCAACATTGTAACTGTCAAAGGAAAAAAAAATTCAAAAGTTAGCGAAGACAAAAACCCTGTGAACATAGCGCTAACACTACAAGAAAGGTCACTTTGTAAACTGGGCAAGATTTATTTTTAATGTTTTATTTCATCTTTTATTTTTTTTATGTATGTTTGTTAAAAGGAATCTTTAAAACATAAGGAAAGATGGTTAAATTTGTCAGTAGCAAAATCGAGCCAAGGAGGCACAAAGAGAAAGTGAAGTGTGGGACCCCGTTCGGGATCCCTTCACAACGTGCACTGCTCTAGTGAAACTCGTTCACCAACACACCTATTGGGGGGTCCAGCCCCACAAAATAAAGAAGAAACCTAGAGATTCCTGAACCCCTCTGTTTAAGGATGATTAAACTTATGGTCCTGAAATCGAGGGAAATTGATCGTACTTTCCCAAGAAAGAAATAGGTAAAAGTATGCAATGGAAGAATGGTAATCTATCTCATGTGGGACATGAACACATTATCGATGTATGAATATAACATTTCCTGCTCTCAATGAAGAGAGAAACAGTCCCCAGCGGAGTCGCCAGAAAATTTTACATCACAAAAAGGTTTAGGAATAAAGATTTAAATTAATATATATATATATATATATAATTTCTAAAAATATCATTTTTAGTTTTCAAAATATGAAATCAAACCAACTCATATATGCAATAGTTTAAATAATCAAGCACTTCACCGCAAGCCATGTATTTATCCGAAGATTGGATACATTGCTTGGTGGTGAGGCTTAATCAAATAAACTAAAGAATCCATGACATACGTTTGGTTTGCGAACCATTTATGTTGACCGACAACATCCCCAATCTAATATGAAACAATTAGATATGGTTTGAGTTAATCTGATGTCTTAAAGTTTCCTATAAGGGCAACCCCTATAGTTAATTACATCTTAGATAACCGAAGTCACTTAAGAAAATTCTTGATTAAGATCAGTAAATATTGTATTCATGACTTCCAAAATGTAGGATCTTCAAGAAAATGTGGTAATACATAATCCAATAGGTTAGTGGCTTAAGTTTTCAGAACAATTAATGTAGGAATCCAAAGGAATAGAAGACTAGAGGAAAGACATAGATCCAAGAATAATTTTGGTGTTCTCCCAGACTACCCCTATTATTTGGCTCCAATTTAAGATATTTATTGAAGATTTTGTCCTGCCAATTTTATTATTTAGGGCTTACATTCACTTGATACCAATCATGTGAATAGCCTGGAAGATGGGAGGATTTATGTCATATCGTATGACAACCTTGAAACCTAGGACAAGTTTAAGGCTTATATTGCACTGAGTACAAAGGCCTAAAGGGATAAAGTAAGGATTTATGTTGCACTAGGCAAACTACCTCGAAGTCCTATGGCTTGTTATTTATTTCTATGGAGTTTTGCTGTTCAAGATGGTCTTGTTGTCCGCTATGCATGCTTCAAACTCCTCATCGTAGCTGGTTTAGTTGTAGAAGTGTCAAATGGAAGAGATTGAGAGAAGTAGCATGTTTCAGAAATATTTAAATTGAGGTTTCTTAATGTCTTATTAGGGGAATAATTAAGTTGATTATGAAAACACCTGTTAGAATCCCACTGTTCCCTCATTACAGCACCACCATTTTCTTTGGATTCACTTAGTTCTGATTAATTTACTCAATTCAACTTAATAAATTCCGTACTTTCATTTAAATCGTGGGAAAATCCGTTAACAACGGTGGGTTGCCTCCTCTGAGGTGTTCCCGATCATCTAATAGAGGCATTTTAATTTAGTTTCAATTGTGATTTTGTTTTATTTGTGATTAAATTTTAAGTTGTTTTATATTTAAATTTTTGTGGCGGTGAATTTTATCTTGTTTTATTTTAATTTCAATTTTTGGTTTTATTTTGTGGTTATCCTAAAGGTTTTGGTTTTCATGCAGGGTGACATTGTTATTTAATCCTACACATGCTTTAATAGGTATATAACAAAAATAACTAAACATATATAGAAAAGTTTGCAGAGTAGGAGTTCATTTGAAAAAATTATTTTATTTTATTTTATTTTATATTTCTATTTTTAGAACAAGCAAAATTACTAACTAAACAGTAGGCTGAAATGGAAATAAACATTCATTGTAGAAAATAAAAATTCATCCATATTTCAGTCTTTAATACATATCACAACAGATGCTCTATAACAATCTCAATATCAAAAGTTCACACAAAGTTACTTAAGCAAATCGACACTAACAAACAACAATATAATCACACTAATCAGTATTAGCAAACAAGAAATAAACTAAAAACAAAATAAGACATCTCAAGAGGTAAATCTGGCTACTAATCACTGTCTGTTGTCTCGTCATCGTCATCTCCAAAAGAAAATTCCATATCTTTCGGATCAATGTATGGTGAAAATCTAGGATAGGTAGGAAACTGAACATCATGCTCACCCTTCATGAATCTAACTAAAGACTCAGAATACTCAGCATCATAATCACTCTTCCTTTGGGTATACTCAAAAAGATGATCGATCTTCTTATCGATCGTATCTACTCTAAAATGAGTTAGAAATAACTCATTCTGCTGCTCCATAAACTGATCATGCATAGACTCCCAGAAACTAGATGGTGGCTTAGCAGTAGAAGTAGAAGGTCTAGAAGTAGAAGCTCTACCAGAAGCAGGTAATAAACTAGAAGGTGTAGTAGAACTCTTACCTCGAAGTCGATCATAGATACTGATGCTTTCTCTTCCTATGGGCTTTGTAGACTTGAGCTTTTCCTCAAAAAACTCAGCAACTACTCCGGCACTTTCACACAGAGAATATATCAAAGATGGAAATCCAAGTCCAACAGAAGTGCTAGAGCGAGCAGTCGCCTCTACAGAATCATAAATGATACTTCCTACATCAATCGGTTTCATCTCTTGTATGCAATAATTAAGGATAGCTCTATACTTGGTAACCTTGCTCAAATGATTAGATGGAAGGAGACGAGCAGAAAAAAAGTAGTGTCATGCTTTTGAAATACCATTAAGCTTAGAAGATGAAAAATTTACCCTTTTTCCGTTCCGGATCTTCCAAGCTCCAGTACCATCAGTTAGGTAAGCAATAATCATATCTAAATCTCCCTCAGATGGAGATAATCCGGAGTAATAACACTCTATGTTCGGCGGCAACCCGTAAAAAATGTTGATACATTTGGGAGTGAATCCTACTTCAACTCTTCTGACAAAAATCTTGTACTCCTCAGCATCCATGAAATTGATATAAAATTCCCTAACCACAGGGATAACAGCAACAACAGTAAAATAGCAGAATCATTGTCAGTTGAGTGCAACAATCATTTCCTCAATTCTTCCTCCCAGATTGTAAAAACTTTGCTTCGAGATAAACTTCTGAGTCGAAGCAAAATCATTATATCGAAAATTTGCAGCGGCAGTGACAAACTTGCTACGATCAAACTTTTCTCATTCCTTTATTCGTTTAGATTTGGGTGCCATCTAAACGTGAAATAAAAATGCAAATAAATTCATAGGATCACAGATAATATACTAATTTAAGCTTCTTAAACTTAAAAGAGCTTAAATATCCATGGAATTAACTTTAAAAATCAAAATTTTTCTCAAAATTTCAGTTTTCTTCAATGTGAACAAAATCCATGGTGAAAATTGAAAATAATAGGTTTAGAATGTAGATCTGACCTTGGGATGAAGAAATTGAGTGATTTCAAGCTCACAAACTTGAAAATCCAGCCTCAAATGGGATCTCTAAGGTATATTTTCGTGAAAACAAGAGGAAAGAGAAGCTTAGGTGTCAAAAATGGCGTGGGGGTGTTTAAGAAGAAGAAGTTTCGGGTTTAGGCCGAACCGGCGCCTAGGTGCCGAATTCTAGCGCCTAGGCGCCAGACTTATCTTTCCAAAATTTCAATTTAAATTTTATATTTTTCATAAAATCTTTTCAAATTCGACTCCTAATTACTCTTATAAGAGTATTAATCCAATCTATATCCTCCAAACATTTCCACAATCAATTTAAAATGATAACTCAGATCCACATTTTAAACATGAGATTTAACTAAACACTTTAACTTTAATTCATAATTTCCATTCCAAACTTAATAAATTCCAGAATAAGCCTATATCGTTCGTCATTCTATAAACAACACAAACAACACAAATTCAAAGCAAATTCTAAATCCAACAACACACATTGAATAATAAAGCAAACACACACAAATTAGATAATTAACACACTAGAACTTGACTCAATCACACCTAGAACACATAAGAGATCTATTCAACACCGATCTTCAATTGCCATCTCTTTCGCAATGAAGTTTGCTAGGACCAAATGGATAGAAAACCAACGCCCTTGGAAATTCCAAACCTGTCTTTTCATCAATGCACTTGTTTTTCTCGTACATTGCTACTTGAGCGTCTTGATAGGCCACCATATGATCAAACTAAAGTTTTGATATTCATTCCACTTGCTCAATTTGATGATACATTTCGTGTAAGCGATTCCCAATGCTTTGAAGTTTCGCTTCAATCTTTTCCAGACGACTAAACAATTTTTCCATACTAACAGCAATAAAACCATTAAATTATGGTTGAGGAACTTTGGGAGATTTGTCTCTTACCTCATTTCCATGATTTCCTCTATCCATTGCTTCCAAACTCCTCTTAACTCCTCTAAAATAGATTGCTCTGGTCGAAATTAAGGTTTCTATGTGATTGGGGACGAAGATAGGTCAATTAATAAGGAGAATTTGTGTGAAAAACTGAAGAATTTTAGTTTTTACACAATCTGTAACCGTGGCGCTTAGGCGACAGAATCTGGCGCCTAGGCGCCGGATCAACGATACGCACAGATTATTCTGGCACTTAGGCGCCAACTTATGGCGCCTAGGTGTCGGAACCTCGATCTACTTTGATTCGCCTATCGTTAAATTTTCAAAGTTTCGGTCTTAAAAATAGGTATATTAAAAGGGTGTGATCCACATACAAACATGATTAAAAATAAATTCAAATCACAAACAATCACAATGATAACAAAATGGTTTGCCTCACACAAAGCGCTTGGTTTAACGTCGTCATCCCGACCTAATTAATTAAATTAATCAGGTAGACTTAGTTCGTAAGCCTCTTTGTAATTTGGTTTCATTTCTCCCATATAAGGCTCAGTCTTAATCCGTTAACTTTAAATACTTTTCCAGGTTTGGGATCTTTAATATCCACAGCTCCATAAGGGTACACTTTCTCAATTATAAAAGTTCCCATCCATTTAGATCATAATTTTCTAGGAAAGAGTTTTAAACGAGCATTGAATAATAACACTTCTTGTTCAGGCTCAAACATTTTCCTTGGAATCTTTTTTTCATGCAATTTCTTCATTCTTTCTTTATAAATCTTTGCATTCTCATAGGACTCATTTCTTATCTCTTCTATTTCATTCTGTTGTAATAATTGTTTCTCTCCTACAGCATTCAAATTGTAATTGAACTCCTTTATCGCCCAATAAGCTTTATGTTCCAGTTCAACAGGTAAGTGACATTGTTTACCATAAACTAACCGATAAGTTGACATTCTGATAGATGTCTTATAAGCTGTTCTATAAGCCCATAATGCAGAATCAAGTCTATCAACCCAGTCAGTTCCTTTAGAATTAGTAGTCTTCTCTAATATTATTTTAATTTCTCTGTTTGATACTTCAGCCATTCCACTTGTTTGCGGGTGATAAGCAGTTGCAATTCTAAGTTTAATTCTGAATTTTTCTTATAACGATTGAATTCTTACATTTCTGAAATGACTTCCCCCATCTGTGATAATTACCCTGGGCATTCCAAATCTTGTAAAAATCATCTTCTTTAGAAACTTCGAAACACTTTTGGAATCACAGTTAGGTAAAGCTACAGCTTCGATCCACTTTGAAACGTAATCAACTGCTAATAAAATATAAATCTTTCCAGATGATGGTACGAAAGATCCCATAAAGTCTAAACCCCATACATCAAAAATTTCAATTTATAATATAAAGTTTATAGACATTTCATCTTTTTTGGATATATTTCTCATTCTTTGATATCGATCACAAGTTTTCACATAATGTCCAACATCTTTAAATAAAGTAGGCCAATAAAATCTAGAGTTTAAAATTTTAAATGCAATTTTCTCCACTCCAAAGTGTCCAAATTCAGAATCGTGACATTTTTGAATAATTGCAAAAGTTTCTTCATAAGGTACACATCTTCGAATCACAGAATCTCTTCCTATTTTAAATAAATGAGGATCTTCCCAAATATATGATTTACAATCATTCTTGAATTTCTTAATGTATTTGTTATTCAACCCATATGGTAAAATATTGCTAACTAAATAGTTAACTATATCTGCATACCAAGACATTTGTAATCCTTGAATAACATATAATTGTTCATCGAGGAATTTCTCATTTATATTTTCTTCATAAATCTTCTCATTATTATTTTTTATTCTTGATAAATAATCAGCAATTTGGTTGTCAGTTCCTTTTTTGTTCATAATTTTTAAGTCAAATTCTTGTAAAAGTAAAACCCATATGATCAATCTAGGTTTAGCATCTTTCTTAGATATTAAATACTTAATAGCAGAATGATCAGTATGTACGATACATTTTGTTCCAAGAATATATGGTCTAAATTTATCAAAGGCATATACTATTGCTAAAAGCTCTTTATCAGTAGTAGTGTAATTTATTTGAGTTTCATTAAGAGCTTTGCTAGCATAGTATATAACTTTAAAAATTTTCTCATATTTTTGTCCCAATACAACTCCAATTGCATAATCACTTGCATCACACATTAATTCAAAAGGTTTATTCCAATCAGGTGCAACAATGACAGGTGCAGTAATTAATTTTTCTTTTAGAATATATAACACATTTAGACAATCTTCATTAAATTCAAATTTAGCTTCTTTTTCCAATAAATGGCAAAGAGGTTTAGCAATTTTAGAAAATCTTTTATATATCTCCTATAAAATCCAGCATGACCCAGAAAACTTCTCACATCAGTAACGGTATTAGGTGGTTGAAATACAGTAATAATTTTCACTTTTGCCTGATAAACTTCTATTCCTATTTTTAAAATTTTATGTCCAAGTACAATTCCTTCTGTAACCATAAATTGACATTTTTCCCAGTTTAGAACTAAATTTGTTTCTTCACATCTCTTCAAAACTTTCATTATATTTTCCAGGCAAGATTCAAAAGAAGTTCCAAATACAGAAAAATTGTTCATAAATACTTCAATTCCTTTATCGATTAGAACATAGAATATTGACATCATAAAACTTTAAAAAGTTGCAGCTGCATTACATAAACCAAAATGCATTCTTCTAAAGGAAAATGTTCCATAAGGACTTGTAAATGTTATTTTCTCTTGGTCCTTAGGAGCAACAGGTAATTGATGATAACCAGAATACCCATCCAAAAAACAGAAATATGAGTGTCCAACTAATTTATCCAACATTTGATCCAAGAAAGGTAAAGGAAAATGATCCTTTCTAGTGACGTTATTTAATTTTTGATAATCGATGCAAATTCGCCATCCAGTAACTTGCCTTGTTGGGATTAATTCATTTTTATCATTAACAATGACAATTACTCCTCCTTTCTTAGGAACACAATGAATAGGACTCACCCATTGGCTATCCGAAATAGGATAAATAATTTCAGCATCTAACCATTTCAAAATCTCTTTCTTTACAACCTCTTTTATAATTGGGTTCAATTTTCTTTGAGGTTTAATATTGGGTTTACAATTTTCTTCCATTAAAATCCTATGCATACAGATTGAAAGACTTATTCCTTTTATATCTGCAATAGTCCAACCAAAAGCTTTCTTATAATTCTTCAAAACTCCAATTAATTTTTCTTCTTGATCTTTGCTTAGTTCTGAAGATATAATTACAGATAAAGTTAATGAATTTCCAAGAAATGCATACTTTAAATGTGCAGGTAACATTTTTAATTCTAGTTCAGGGGCTTTTTCAATTGAGGGTAAAAGTATATCATTTTTAGTTGTGTCTAAAATTTCCCAGTTTTCATGAATATAATAAGTTTCTTCAGATAATTTTTCTTCATTTACTTGTTCAATTTATTCAGTTAATGACTCATTATATAATACAGATTTATCATTTTTATCTTCAGAAATGACCTTACATTTTTCTTGATAATGTTTTTCAATTATATAATCAAAAATATCCATTCGATAGCAATTTTCGTTATTAGGATACCTCATTGATTTCAGAACATTAATTGTTATCTCTTGATCAATAACTCTCATTGTTAATTCTCCTTTTTGCACGTCAATCATAGCACGTCTGGTAGCTAGAAAAGGTCTCCCTAAAATAATAGGTATTTCTTTATCTTCTTTCATATCTAGCGCAATGAAATCCACAGGAAAGATAAATTTATCTACCTTAACAAGAACATCCTCTATAACTCCTTTAGGATAAGTGATAGATCGATCAGCTAACTGAAGGGTTACAGTGGTGGGAGAAACCTCTCCTAAATCTAACATTCGAAATATTGATAATGGCATGAGATTAATACTAGCTCCTAAATCACATAAGGCTTTTACACAAAATTTTTCTTCAATAGCACATGTATAATGAAACTTCCAGGATCTTTAAGTTTCTGAGGTAGTTTTTTCTGAATTATTGCACTACATTCTTCACTTAATGTAACAGTTTCATAAACTTCAAACTTTCTTTTCTTACTTAAATTTTCCTTCATAAATATTGCATAGCTTGGCATTTGTTCCAACGCTTCAACAAAAGAAATGTTGATGGTAATTTTCTTAAAAATCTCAAAAAACTTAGAAAATTGATGGTCAAGCATATGTTTTTTTAATCTTTCAGGAAAAGGTGGTGGTGGTCTTTCAACTTCCACTTCAATAGGAATTACAGTCTTATCTTTACTTGGAGAAAGAGTATCTTTAGGTTTTTCAATTGCTTCTACCTCTCTCTCTTTTTCAATTTCATTCTGAATTTTTTATTTTAATTCCTTTCCACTTCTAAGTTGTACAGATTTTGCTTGTTCATGTTCTTTCCCAGTTTCTTTAGGATTAATTTCAACATTGCTAGGTAGTGTTCCTTGAGGTCTGTAATTAATAAAATTAGCAATTTGACCCATCTGATTCTCAATATTACGAATAGCAGTGTTTTGACTTTGTAGTTGATTACTTAGTTACAAGATTAATTCTTCTATAGATAACTTTTTCTGCTAATTATTAAAACCAGGAGGGTAAGTTGGTTTAAAGTTTGAATGTCCTTGATTGTTCCAATTTGGACTAACTTGATTATTACACCATTGTTGATGTCCATTATTCCAATTAAAATTAAGATGATTTTTCCAACCAGGATTATAATAATTAGAATAAGGGTTATTAGTTTTACTAGCAATAGCTTGTAAAGTTTTCATTTTTTGAGAATCATCAGTATTTGTGGAATTATCATTACTTACATGCGATATATTAATATCAAAATTATCTAATTTCTTAGATATCGCAGTCACTTGTGAAGCTAAAATAGAAAATGCTTCATTATCTTGAATATTTGCCATTCTTTTAGGGTTAACCCTTTCAGAAGGCCATTAAAAATTATTACTAGCCATTTCTTCAATTAAGGTATAAGCTTCTTCAAATGTCTTAGCCATTAAAGAATCAACAGTAGCAGCATCAATAATAGATCTAAGTGATCCAATAAGTCCATTATAAAATGTTTGAATAATTAACCAATCTGGCAAAGCATGATGAGGACATTTTCTTAATAATTCTTTAAATCTTTCCTAAGCTTCATAAATTGTTTCTCCATCAAATTGTGTAAAATAAGTTATATCATTTCTTAATTTAGTAGTTTCAGAAGGAGGAAAATATTTAGCAAGGAATTTTTGTGTCATATCTGCCTATGTTTTAATAGAACAAGTTGCTAATGAATTAAGACATATCTTTGCTTTAACTTTTAAGGAAAAAGGAAAGAATCTAAGCCTAATAGCATCATCAGAAACATTATTATATTTAAAGGTAGCACAAAGTTCTAAAAAACTAGCAAGGTGTAAATTTGTATCCTCATTAGGTGTTCCTCCAAATTGATTATTTTGAATCATTTGAATAATAGAAGGTTTAAGCTCAAAAGAATTAGCATCTACAGCTGGCATTTGAATACTAATATGATGTTCATCAGCTGTAGGATTTGCATAATCCCTTAATGGTTTATAATATTTTGTTCATTAATTTCTATTGGATTTTGATTATTGTTATGTAAGTTAGCCATTTCCTGATATTTTTTAATTTGTTTTCTTTGTTTTCCTTTTTTAATTCTTTTAACTGTTCTTTCTAATTCAGAATCAAAAGGTAATAATCCTTCCGATCTAGAACTACGCATAAAATTAAAATCTTTTTTTGTATTTTTATTTAAATATATTATTTTTTTTATATATTTTTGGTATTTTTAAAAGAAATAAAAGTGTATAAATTATAGTTAAATTGAAAAATAACTTTTTAACTTTCTTACTTATTTTCCTTTTCTTCCCCGGCAACGGCGCAAAAAACTTGATGCGTGACTTAGCCTAAAGGGGCTATAAATATACTTTCAAATGCAAGAATTTGATACCACTGCTAGAAGATTTAATCACTGACAACGGTGCCAAACACTTGATGTGATTTTACTTATGAAAGAGTTTATGAATTTATATTTAGATTATAATTTGTAAGTCACAAATTACAAATGCAAGTATACGTATCGTATCAAGTAATATAGGACTCTAGTGGAGTCCTGGTTATCGATCCCACAGGGAAGATTTTTAGAATATTAAGTAATACTTTTAGATTTTTCAAATTAAAAACCATTTTTCTTATTTTTATTTCTTTTTAAAGTTTAGATTTTAGATTTAAATGAAATTTATACTAAATGTAAGTAAGCAATACTAAAATAAATATTAATGCAGGTATAAATAAAACAACTTTCTCAAAACAACTTTCTCCTTTTCAACTAATCCAAGATTTTTAGAATAATTACCATTTGTGGAGAATTTAGATTATGATATTGTGTCAAATAAAAGCATTCACATTCTTTACCCTTTGGTCCAGGCATAAAGAATATTGACTAATCTATAGATCGGTTCAGGATGTTTTATTAGTAGAATGCGTTAATCTAGGCTCACACTACTAGATGTCCAAGGGTGGCTATGGTCGGCCCTACCAGTGACAAGTTCCCTATCAATAAACCAAATTATTAGAATTTAGTCTGTCACTCTAAAAACTAAAGATTCTACGCCCAATAAATCATATCTTCCTATTTATTTGCACTTCACCTTAATTAACCCACGTATAGCCTGCGATTACCTAAGGATTCATGTGATATCTACTAGTTAAGAACTCATCTCCGGATAGGTCTCAGAATTCTTCAACAGGTTTTAACAATTTAAATGGCCAGTTTAAAAAGTAAACTAAGATCAGGTATTAATATCATCACAATTTTTATAAATATTTTAAGTTAAATTCTCCACAAAAGTTT
This sequence comes from Papilionanthe hookeriana x Papilionanthe teres, assembly GCA_022702705.1. Taxonomy (NCBI): domain Eukaryota; kingdom Viridiplantae; phylum Streptophyta; class Magnoliopsida; order Asparagales; family Orchidaceae; genus Papilionanthe; species Papilionanthe hookeriana x Papilionanthe teres. The sequence continues at coordinate 134,434,287 of CM040421.1, read as the reverse complement.
AATTATTTTATTATCTTTTCATAGTTGAAAGGAGAAAGAAATTTAACTACTCAGAACACATTGAATTCACACAACAATACATATTTATAAAACTTTGAACCAAGTTACAAATACTTATCTGGAATGTTCCTTCAAGTGATCCGCTGACTTCTACCAACTCCAATGCAATGATGAAAGACTTCAACAACAACAACACTAATAATCTCACACTTAACACTCAAAATAAACTCACTAAATAATTAATAAAGAAGGTGGCTCCCTAAAATAATTGGATGGAATATAGTGCTTGAGGACTAAAGATGCAAGATGAGACTATAGGGTGTTAAAAGGGGCGATTTTCTCTGTAGAATGGGCTCCTATTTATAGAGCTCAAAATTTTACCAAGGGTTGCTTAAGGCACCTCTTCAAAATTTGTCCAAATACAATGTATATTCTAGAAGGTGCGCCTAGGCGCCGGACTCTTTTGACCAGGTCTTCCCACCTCTTCACTTGGATCTCACCTCTTCGCGATTAAAACTGATTCCCTGTCTCCAGATGCATTGTATCACATGTCCTATATATTAGGAGTAACTTCCAGTCTTCTATAAGCTCCAATAACCGCTTAACACTGTCAAAATAACTGCCCATAGTCATCAAAAACCTTGTCTGCCACTATATCGAACTGGCGCGTAGGCGCCGGATTCTGGCGACTAGGCGCTGGATCTATAATTTTGAGAACTTTGCTTTTTTAGCTTCATTTTTTCTCCTTTTTGCTCATTTTTCCTTCTTAAAATCTTTTTTTTATCACCTACATCCAAAAACATAAAAATACCTTTCATTAAAGCATAATATCCTTAAAATTTGAATCATAAATAAGACATAAAAATGGGTATTTTTAAAGTGGATCAGATATCTGATGCATAGGGGGTGCAAGAATTCCTATCTAGACACCAAATACCATATTTCTAATTTCCAAATATCAAGTGGTACCTTCCCGTGGTAGAAAAAAATGTTTAACAAATGACATTGTTCCTTACGCGGGGTGATTGAAAGAACATTTGGGGTTTGGAAGAAGAAATGGGTCATCCTACGTGATATGTCGTGGTACCCATTTTCCAAATAGGTGCATATTGTGGTGGCCACTATGGCACTCCATAACTTCATCCGACGGCATCCCTATCGGTTTGAGACAGACTTTAATATGGTTGATGATGAACAGATTCATGTATTCCAAAACCTTTAGCATTCCATGGTGGACATTCTATACCTGAGGTTGAGATGGATTCGACCGAAATTGACACTCAAGACGGCGAAGGTGTGATGCACCAAAAATATTTACGATTTTTGCTATTTAATTTTACCCATTTTTGGTGATTGATGCACCAAAAATATATACTCTTTTTGTTATATGCTTTTACCTATTTCTTGGTGATATTGCACTTTAAAGGAAGGTAGTTTTCATGATTTATTGCAGGTATGATGATTATAGGTGATTGTAGCGAAAAGATGCAAAAAGGAACGAATTTGGAGCAAAATGGAGCAATTTGGAGGAAAAATATCCCTGGCGCCGCCGGCGCCCTATTCCAGAGACTCCAGAATTAATTGGCACGATAGGGCGCCGCCGCGCCACTATCGGACGCCGCCAGCGCCGTATGTCGGTTCACATCGAATTCAAAAGTTTTGGCAGATTTTTGAAGAGGTTCTTAAAGAAACTCTTGGGGAATTCGTTCCTAACATTAAATTAAGTGTCTAAGACAAAAATAGAGAGGAGGAAGAGAAGAGAATTGCTGTAGAGAGTGTGAGGAAAGTGTGAGAGAGAGTTAGGGTTTGTGATTTTAAGAGAGATTCTTCTCTAAGGAGGGAAGAAGATGGAGTAAAGTGAGAGATTGCTTCTTCATCTTTGTTCCAAGGAGAGAATCAAGTGTTGCAAGGAAGAGAAAAGGAATCAAGGGTACTTTGAAGGAATTTGCTTTGGAAGAGAAAGAGATAAGTTATATTTACTTTTGTGGTTTGTATGACTCTTCTTTTATATATAAAATCCATGTGTTTTTATATCTTCTCCATGGTTAGTGAGTAGTCTCCCATGCCTTTCTTCTTGCATGAAGTAATTAGGATGTGGTGATGTGGAAATGATGTGCCATTTAAGTGTTATAAAAGTTGTGATGTTTCTTTAATTTGGAACTTAATTTACTTTTCAATCCCGCCAATTTAATTGTTAAAACATATTGAGGAACATTAATTCCAAAAGAATTGAATGTTCTACAACAAGAATGAAGAAACCATTTAATGTCCGTGAATGAATTGCGTAGTTCATGGGGATTAAGTGCAAATAAATAGGGAAATGAGTTTTGATGGACTTCAAATTGGAGGTTTCATGGTGACAGAATGGGATCCCTAATTTGGTCTTCAGATTAGTAACTAAAGCCTATGGGTAGCCTTCAGGTGAAGGGTGAGTGGGAGTTCCGAATTGAGAGCAGGTATCCTCCCAGCCTAGCCTTAGATTTAGTAACTAAACTTAAGATATAACAATGTTCTTTACCTGCTTGGAAGAGGGGGTACTCATTTAAAGGTAAAGAAACAAATATGCTCCTATTTGGCACAACACAAATAATTATCATTCTTCATCATCCACACATAATAATCTTTATGCAGGAAGAAAGACACTTTTCATATAGAAGTATCTTATAAATCACATAAGTTAGTGTGTTTGTTAGTTAATATAATTCAGTAATTAGAAGTAATTATAGTAGCTTTATTATAATTTGCATTAATTAGTGGTAGTACACTTAAGTGATTGTTACATTGGGTATTGGATTTTAGTGTTATATTATCTGATTTAAAGAACGTTCACCTCCCTGTAGGATCGATAATCAGGACTCCATTAGAGCCCTGTATTACTTGATACGATACGTATACTTGCGTTGAATTTGTGACTTTACTAAATCATTCTAAATATATAAATTAGACTTCATAAATTCTTGCTTAATATATAAAGTCGTGGTCAAGTTTTTGGCGCCGTTGCCGGGGAGATAGATAAACGGTACTTATTTATTGATATTGTAGTAAGTGAAAACCTTTACTTAGTAGTGTGATTTTATATGCGTAGTAGTGGATTTGTAGGTTTGATACCTTACGATTTAGAGTTAGAGCGTACTATTAGAAAAATTAGAAAACAACAAAAACAAACTGAAAATTACTGTGAAATGGTGAATAATCAAGAGAATCAGAATATTAATGTTGGAAATTTGCCAAGACCTTTAAGAGATTATGCTAACCCAATAGCAGATGAAATTCATATAACTATTCAAAATCCTTATGTTGCTGCTAATTCGTTTGAACTTAAACCTGCTATTATCCAAATGGTACAAAATAATCAATTCGGAGGAACACCTAATGAAGACCCAAATTTATATCTCGCTAGTTTTTTAGAACTGTGTGCTACTTTTAAGTATGACGGAGTGTCGAGTGATGCTGTCAGACTTAGACTTTTTCATTTTTCCTTAAGAGATAAGGCTAAGGCGTGGTTAAACTCGATAGCACCTGGATCTATTCAAACTTGGGGAGAACTTTCTTAAAAGTTTCTATCGAAATATTTCCCTCCATCGAAAACTGCTAAATTAAGAAATGATATCACATCTTTTGGTCAGTTTGAAGGAGAGTCAATATATGAAACTTGGGAGAGGTTTAAAGATCTTCTTAGGAAGTGTTCACATCATGCTTTGCCAAATTTATTAATAATTCAAACTTTTTATAACTGATTAGTGGGGTCATTAAGATCAATTATTGATGTTGCTGCTGGTGGATCGTTAATCTCAAAATCTTTTGATGAAGCATATTCATTAATTGAAGAGATGGCTACTAATAATTTTCAATGGCCCTCTGAAAGGGTAAATCCTAAAAGAGTAGCTAGTGTTCATGATTCTGATATGATGACTATGATAGTTTCTCAAATAGCAGCACTTTCTAAGAAAATAGATCAATATGGAATGAATTATTCTCAACCACCCCCAATGTTAGAGGAAAATTCATTTGGGCGGATAACTGAATCTCAAACACCTTATGAAACTTTGAACGCGATTAATAGATCTAATAACCCTTATTCAAATTATTATAACTCTAGTTAGAAGAATCACCTAAACTTCAATTGGAATAATAATAATGCTAATGTGAACCCACAATGGGGACACAATTCTATAAACCCAGTTGGAAACTCAACCAACCAAGGAAATACTAACTTTAGACAACCTTATCCTCCTAGATTTAATAATAACCCACAGTTTAAGGATAAGAAGTTGTCTATAGATGAAATGATTTTGAATATGGGTAACCAATTACAAGTTCAAGGTGTTGCGATCAAAAATATTGAAAGTCAATAGGGACATATTTTTGATGTGCTTAATAATAGACCTTCTGGAGCGCTTCCTAGTAATGTGGAGATTAATCCAAAAGATAAAAACAAGGAGCAACTTAAGGCTATTCAATTAAGGAGTGGAAAAGAATTAGAAACTAGAACGCAGAAAGAAGTTGAAGAAGAGAAGGAGAAGGTGAATATTGAAAAAAGGTTCAAATAAGATTTATCCAGACCTGAAATATCCTCTTAAACAATGAAGATTACTGTTGAGAAACCACCTCCTCTATTCCCTTAAAGATTGAAGTAGAAGAATAGGGATAATAGATTTGGAAAATTTTTAGAAATCCTTAAGAAGTTAACAATAAATATACCTTTTGTTGAAGCATTAGAACAGATGCCTAATTATGCAAAATTTATGAAGTTTATTCTTAAAAAGAAGAGAAAGTTCACGGATCATGAGACTGTTGCACTTAGCGGAGAGTGTAGTGCAATAATTCAGAAAAAGCTTCCTGAAAAACTTAAAGATCCTGGTAGTTTCACTATCCCGTGTACTATAGGTGAAAATTTTTTTGGAAGAGCCTTATGTGATCTGGGAGCTAGTATTAATCTTATGCCTTTATCAACTTTCAAAAGATTGGGAATTGGAGAAATTTCTCCTACATTTGTAACTCTTCAATTAGTTGATCGTTCTATTTTTTATCCTAAGGGAGTGGTAGAAGATGTGTTAGTAAAAGTGGATAAATTTATATTTCTTGTGGATTTTATTGTACTTGATATGGAGGAAGATAAAGATATTCTAATTATTTTAGGAAGACCATTCCTAACTACTGGAAGAGCTGTAATTGATGTTCAAAAAGGGGAATTAACTATAAGAGTTAATGATCAAGAGGTGACCTTTAATATTTTGAAGTCTATGAAGTATCCCTCAGTTGCATAAGATAATGAATGTTTTAGAATGGAAGTATGTGAATATTTGAGAAATGATTATTTTAAAGTGATGTTTGAATAGAAAGTGCAGTATGAAAATATAATTGAAGATGAAACTGAAAATGAAACAGATTTAGATAATGAGAAGAATAAGAAATTGGAGTATATTCAGGAGAAATTTGAAGTGCTAGATACCATGGAAGGTGGAGATAAAAGTTTAATTTCATCTATTGTTAAACCTCTTGAACTTGAGATGAAAATTCTCCCTAAACATTTAAAGTATATATTCTTAGGAGAATCATCTACCTTACCAGTTATTGTATCTTCAGAATTAACTGAATATCAAGAACAAAAATTATTGGAAATCTTAAAAAGATACAAAACAGCTTTTGGATGGACTTTGGCAGATATCAAAGGAATCAGTCCTTTGATCTGTATGAATAGAATTTTATTAAATGAAGAACATAAACCTAAAATTGATCCGCAAAGGAGATTAAATCCTATAATGAAAGAAGTAGTTAAGAAGGAGATTTTTAAATGGCTTGATGCTAGAATTATTTATCCTATTTCGGATAGTTCTTGGGTAAGTCCAATTCATTGTGTACCGAAGAAAGGCAGAGTGATTGTGGAAGTGGATGAAAGGAATGAAATTTTACCTACTAGACAAGTTAATGGATGGCGAATTTGTATTGATTATAGAAAACTAAATGCTGCCACCCGAAAGGATCACTTTCCTTTACCTTTTCTCGATCAAATGTTGGATAGACTTGTTGTACAGAAGTGTTATTACTTTTTGGATGGATCTACTGGTTATCATCAAATACCTATTGCTCCCGAGGATCAAGAAAAGACAACATTTACTAGCCCCTATGGAACATTTGCTTTTCGAAGAATGCCTTTTGGATTGTGTAACGCACCTGTAACTTTTCAAATATGTATGATGTCTATCTTTAGTAGTATAATAGATAATGGAATAGAAGTTTTCATGGATGATTTTTTTGTGTTTGGAACTTCATTTGATATTTGTTTGGAAAACTTGGCAAAAGTTTTGGAACTCTGTGAGAAAACAAATTTAGTTCTGAACTGGGAAAAGTGATAATTTATTGTTGCAGGAGGAATAGTGCTTGGGCATAAAATTTCTAAATTTGGTATGGAGGTCGACCCTGCTAAAATTCGAGTGATTGAGAGATTACCACCACCCACTACTGTGAGAGAGGTGCGGAGTTTCTTAGGACATGCTGGATTTTACAGGCATTATATTAAAGATTTTCTTTACTAAACCTTTGTGCCAACTTCTAGAAAATGATAGGAAGTTCGATTTTAATGATGAATGTTTGTGTGCTTTTGAATTACTTAAAGAAAAATTAATCACTGCTCCTATAATTGTTTCACCTGATTGGGAGAAATCCTTTGAATTAATGTGTGATGCTAGTGATTATGCTATTGGAGTTGCGTTGGGGCAAAGGTATGATAAAACTTTCAAAGTTATTAACTATGCTAGTAAAACTCTTAATGATGCTCAAATTAATTATACCACTACTGAAAGAGAGTTATTAGCTATAGTATTTGCTTTCTATAAGTTTAGACCTTATTTAATTGGAACTAAAAGTATAGTGCATACTGATCATTCAGCTATCAAGTATTTAATGCAAAAGGATGCTAAACCTAGATTGATTAGATGGATACTCCTTTTGCAAGAATTTGATTTTAAGATAGTTGATAGGAAAGGGTCTGATAATCAAATTGCTGATCATTTGTCAAGAATAGAATATGATAAATTGTCTGAATTTGAGAAGGAAGTTACAGAAACTTTTCCTGATGAACAATTGTATATGCTTATGGAAAAGAATTTTCCTTGGTATGCTGATATTGTGAATTATATTGTAAGTGATATTATACCATCAGATTTAACAAGGCAACAACAAAAAAAGTTTAAATATGATGCTAAATTTTATTTTTGGGATGAGCCCTATTTATATAAACAGTGCAAGGATCTTATTATTAGAAGATGTGTGCCACATGAAGAAATTAATCCAATCATTCGGAGATGTCATGATTTTGAATTTGGAGGTCATTTTGGTGTTGATAAAACAGCTTATAAGATTTTACAATCTGAATTTTATTGGCCCACGCTTTTTCGTGATGTTTATAAATATGTTAAATTTTGTGATCGATGTCAAAGAGTGGGTAATATTTATAGAAGAAATGAAATGCCTCTGAATTACAATTTGGAAGTTGAAATTTTTGATTTATGGGGATTAGATTGTATGAGACCATTTGCACCTTCATTTGGAAATTTATATATATTGGTCGTTGTTGATTATGTTTCGAAATGGATTGAAGCTGTTGCTTTACCAAGAAGTGATGCTCGGAGTGTTTCTAAATTTTTAAAGAAATATATATTTACAAGATATGGAATGCCGAGAGTGATTATAACTGATGGTGGATCCCATTTCAGAAACAATCAAATTAAGAGATTAACTGGAAAATATAACATTATTCATAAAATCTCTACTGCTTATCATCCCCAGACTAGTGGATTAGCGAAAGTATCGAATCGAGAAATTAAAAGAATTTTGGAGAAAACAGTGAATATTCATAAAATAGATTGGTCTGCTAGATTAGACAACACATTATGGGCTTATAGAACTGCTTTTAAGACCCCTATTGGAATGTCTCCTTATAAATTAGTGTTTGGCAAAACTTGCCATTTTCTGGTTGAATTGGAGCATAAAGCATTTTGGACGATTAAGGAGTTGAATTTTAATTTGAGAAATGTGGGAGAAAAAAAAATTTATGCAATTAAATGAGTTGGAAGAAATAGAAATGAATCATATCATAACGACAGGATTTATAAAAAGAAAATGAAATTTTGGCATGATCAGAAGATATTAAAAAAATGATTTGAACTGGGACAAAGAGTTTTATTATATAATACGAGATTGAAATTATTTCCGGGAAAACTTAAGTCCAGATGGATAGGACTTTTTACTGTAGTAAAAGTTCATTCTTTCGGAGCTGTTGATATTGAGGATCCTAAAACTGGAAATATTTTCAAGGTTAATGGGCATCCTTTAAAACCTTACTTTGGAGGTTTTTTACCTGATTTCAAAGAGGTTTTATTGCTAAGTCATCCTAGTTAACTGAATGGTTTGTCGGGCTGACGACGTTAAACCAAGCGCTTCGTGGGAGGCAACCCATGTGTATTTGTGTGTTGAGTTTGCTTTCTTATTGTTGTTTGTAATTTTAGTTTAATCTTAAAGAATCCTAATTACCCTTAAATAAGTTAAAATAAAAAATATATTGGATCGTATTGTAAAAATGAAGTATTTCGAGCCAAACGAAGTTCGGCGAAAATTTTTACCACTGGCGCCGCCGGTGCCCAAATTCTGGGTGACGGTTTTTACGTTTTAAAATGCAATTTTGGGCGGTTTTGAGCAGGATTTTCTTCCTTAAAACACCCCAAAACTCCATTTTAAATCCATAACCACCAGAGAAACAAAAACTCCCTTTCTCAATTCACATCCCATGGATTCCCACTCCAATGAACTCCCTAGATCTCGCATCTACAATCAACGGAAGTTCGTTAGTTTTGAGGCGCAATTTCTATTCCATAATGTGATGATGAACAGAAGGATTATCAAGGAAAGAGGCTTTGTGAATCGAGGTTTGGAGAGTCCGACTACAAGAGTTGAAGAGATAGTGAAGCAAAGACTTTGGGAAGTGTTATGCTACACTACCGCCACAGTGGTTGTTCCGGTTGTGAAAGAATTTTATGCAAATCTGCATGGGATCAACCAAGGATGTGTTTTTGTGCGAGGAAGGTATGTACCATTCACTCCTGCAAGGATAAATGATCTCTTCATGATAGAAAGTGTACCTATTTGTCATTATGAAAATTTTAATGCGGCGAGCAATGATATGAACGACATCTATCGTTATTTGACGGATAAGAATGAAGAATGGGAAGTGAGGGATAATGGATATATAAGTTTCTCTTCTTCATCCTTGAATCTGGTATCAAAGCAGTGGCATTACTTTATTTCGGCAAAATTAATTCCTACTTTCAAGATAAGTAAGGTGACGAAGGAAAGAGCTATTCTGAATTTCTGCATACAAACTGGAAGGCCAGTGGATATTGGATCAATCATTACTAAATCTGTATTGGGATTAATTGTGCATGGATCTAAATATGGGCTTGGACATCCGTCCACCATATTTCTGTTATGTAGTTAATCACAAGTGCCATATGAGAGTTGGGAAAAAGTTCTTCTACCCTGGAAACCTATTGATCCCACTGATCCTTATGACTACCGTGCGATAGGTGATGAAGGAGACATGGATGTGCTTGCGATCAGCCCACTGAGAGTTCACAACCTATTCAGCCTTACAATTCTGAAAGTTCGAGGGTGATATTGAAGAAGATAAAGAAGTTGGAAAATGAGGTACAAAATATTATGAATGTTATTAATAATATTTATGATTTATTTTATCACATTGATTGGAGGATGAAAGAGCAATTTGATCATACTGGTCGAATTGAGTTGGGTTTGGTTAATCTGTTGAAGAAGAATGTTGTGGTAGCTAAAGATTCATCTCTGAGGAATTCCCATATCGTCCATTCTACAATCTGTTCGTTCATCGTCAATCAATGGGAGACATTAGAGAGGATGAAACTTCTTAGACTGATGAGGATTAATTAGTAGATTATATATGCTGCTTTGTTATGTTTAAGTGTTTGCTTTGATTGCTATGTTGTTTGCTTTGCTTTGTTTTAGTAGGGTGTGTTTGGAATTTTCTTTGATTTCTTGTGTGTACTTAGGACTTAGTGTTTTTTTATCGTAGTGTACTTGCAACACTAAGGATCTAAGGAGTGTTTCTTATATTTAATGAACATATGTGTGTAATCATTGTATCATGGATTATATATATATATGAAAGTAATGTCATGTGTTGTTTGTGTAAATTGATGTTGTTTAATGTATTATGAGATGAAATAGATGCATGTTGATGTGTTAAATAGGAATGCGGAGGTTGAAACGATTGAATTTGCGATGAAAATTTTTGAACCCAATAGAATTTTGGACTGGCGCCGCCGGCGCCCAAATCCAGAGAGCCTAGCTAATATTTTGAATAGAGCGCCGCCGGTGCCCAAACACCGAAAATAGCCCAGGACCCTTAAAAATTCGTGAAAATAGCCTGGGACTCATTTTTCCGCCATTTCTTTCGTCTCCCACCTCCATATTCACGATTTTGAAGCTTTAGGGCTTGTTAGAACTCGGATTAGAGAGGATTTCAAGGATTTCTGAGGCTGGATATACACTTCTCTTGGTAAGAGCTTTACTTTAACCTAAAATTTTTGGATTTTTGCCATGTGAAACTCTCACATTGTTAGATGATATTTTTGGAGATTTTTTAGAAAAAGTGAAGTTTCATATGGTAGAATTGGTTCTTACTTGAATAGATTAATGCTTGCAGTTAATACATTGTGGATTTAGAATTTATTGGCAAATTTTTGTAAATTTTTCTAGAAATTCACATGGCTCCTAGATTGAGTAAGGGGAAGCGAAACTTTGATTGGGACGATGAAAGATTTGTTAATATTAAAGCTCAGTTTCGCATCAACTCTCAATTACAAAACAAGAAGTGTATTCAGGATCGAGCGTTTGAAAATCCTAGTGGATCTATAGAACAGTTGATTTCTGAGCGAGATTGGGAGTGTTTCTGTTACTTTTTTGCTAATGCTGTTTTGGGAGTAGTTCGAGAATTTTATGCTAACGTGCTTTGGTCTGAAATAGAATATGTGCTAGTCCGAGGAAAGCTGGTTGAGTTCACCCCACAACGTATCAATGCATTTTATCAAATTCGAGAACCTTTTATTTGTGAATTTGAGAATTTTGATACTAGTGAAGGGAATTTGATGAGTGTAATCACGTATCCAACCGATGGAAGAGGGGAATGGAAGATGAATCAGAGACAGATGATTAACTTCCCTGCTTCTAATTTAAATGTTGCTTCTAAAGCATGACATTATTTCATTTCTGCAAGACTATTGCCTTCTTATCATCACAGTGAAGTTACTAGGGATCGAGCTATTTTAAATTATTGTATCAAGAATATGAAGAAGATTAATATTGGAGCCATTATTTTTAAGAACATTCACTCTATTGCCAAAGGAGAAACCACTGGAGGATTAGGACATCCTCCCCTGATTCATGCACTTTGTCTTCAGCTGGAGTGGAGTATAGTAGTTCTAAGGAAGTGGAAATACCTTTGAGGCCGATTACAAAGACCATTATCCGTACTTATAAAGCTCATGTGGGTGCAAGAGAGGACAGTAGGGGTACTGATATTCCTACTACGAGCTATGATGTTCCACCTACTTCTGAGCCCCCGATACTATCTGATATCATGTGGCAGTTGAGATTGCAGAGTGATAGTATGGATAGGATGCATCATAGGATGGATGTATTTGAGGCCCGGAGTGATGTGAATGAATACTATTTACAGAGAAGAGTTGAGTTTGATATGCCTTATTATGTTGCTCGGGTCAGATTTATGAGAGGGGAGTCCGATGTGACATTTCCTACTTGTCCTAGTTATACACCGTACAGGCTTGGACCTTCTGACCCTATTGATGACCCTGCTGCTGATCCTGGTGTTGGAGACTGGTAGATAGTTTGTTTGTTTTATTTCTGTTATTTTTAGTTTGTTGTGTTGTACTGATGTGATGTAGTGGACATTTACTTTTCATGTGATGTGTAACCCTGTGTTGTACTATGTGATGTATTGTCATTTACTTTTCATGTTGAACTGTTAGTTGTACTGTTATGTGGTGTGATAATTTGCTTTATGTTATAGTGTTCTGTTGGATATTTAGTTGTTTAAATGTTTATTTCTCTTTACCCATGCAAATATTTAAATTATTCTATCACTGCTAGTAATTGTTTCATGCTTGCTAGCTGTAAATTTTGATTAATACCAAGTAAATTATGAAGATTTCAAAATCTCAGCACATAAAGGTTAGTTTTCTTTTACTCTCAACTATTTCAAATTTATTGAAAAATGTAAGTTTCGGGGAGGGTAGAGAAATGCTAAACTTTTAATTGTTCTCGATTATTATATTTATAAAAATTATTGGCATAACTTTTGGCAATTGAACCTCATTATAAGATAACTAGAACTTTTCATTTCAGTTGAATATTATGGAAGGAAAGGATGAAAATTTTTAGTGATAAAAGTTAATTTTATAGAAGTAAGATATTTGGTATGAAAGGATTTGATTATAGCCAACTATTTAAAGTAAAGAAAACTGTATTTTTGAAATGTTAAGGGATTTAAAGTATTGTGTGTTAAGAAGAGATTTTAACTTTATGATGAATAATAAAGCTTGTACTTAACTATAAAGTAAAGAGATGAATTAAGTTTGAACTTTATAAAGAGGAGAGTGAGGTTCAAAATCATTAAAGGCTATCCAGATATAGTAATCCTCAGAAAAAGAAAAGAAAAGAAAAAGAAAAGAAAAAGAAAAAGAAAAAAGAAAAGAAAAGAAAAATGTTATGAGGAGAAGCTTGAGGAGATGCCTAATCTAAAATTGGCTTCACTTGAATCACCTTAAAGGGAGAGCTTGATTTCATTTCTGAATTTATGTTTAAGGTACTAGCCTACATTCTAATAAAGTTTGCATGAACTCTTTTTTCACATAGTCCTTTAAAGCACTCTTAATATAACAAATTATGGTTCATCTTGAAATAAATAGACGACTAGAACTCTTAAACTTAAGTACTGAATATTCTTATACCTGTAATGTTGACTTGAGTTGCTAAATTTTTTCTGAAAATCTAAACACTATATTATTTTGAATGAAAAATTTTGGTCTCTTACAATTGAAAAGTACATTGCCTAGAGTTATATTTTTATGTAGTAAAAGGATTACTTGAGGACAAGTAATAGTTTAAGTTTGGGGGATTTTGATGCACCAAAAATATATACTATTTTAGCTATATGTTTTTACCTATTTGTTAGTGATATTGCACTTTAAAGAAAGGTATTTTTCATGATTTGTTGCAAGTATGATGATTATAGGTGATTGGAGCGAAAAGATCAAAAAGGAACGAATTTGGAGCAAAATGGAGCAATTTGGAGGAAAAACAGCTCTGGCGCCGTCGGCGCCCTATTCCAGAGACCCCATAATTAATTGGCATGGTTCACTTTGAATTCAAAAGTTCTGGCAGATTTTTGAAGAGGTGCTTGAAGAAACTCTTGGGGAATTTGTTCCTAACATTAAATTAAGAGTCCAAGACAAAAATAGAGAGGAGGAAGAGAAGAGAATTGCTGTAGAGAGTGTGAGGAAAGTGTGAGAGAGAGTTAAGGTTTGTGATTTTAAGAGAGATCCTTCTCTAAGGAGGGGAGAAGAGGAAGTAAAGTGAGAGATTGCTTCTTCATCTTTGTTCCAAGGAGAGAATCAAGTGTTGCAAGGAAGAGAAAAGGAATCAAGGGGACTTTGAAGGAATTTTCTTGGGAAAAGAAAGAGATAAGTTGTATTTACTTTTGTGGTTTGGATGACTCTTCTTTTATATATAAAATTCATGTGTTTTTATATCTTCTCCATGGTTAGCGAGTAGTCTCCCTTGACTTTCTTCTTGCATGAAGTAATTATGATGTGGTGATGTGGAAATGATGTGCCCTTTAAGTGTTATAAAAGTTGTGATGTTTCTTTAATTTGGAACATAATTTACTTTTCAATCTGGCCAATTGAATTGTTAAAACATGTTGAGGAAAATTAATTTCAAAAGAATTGAATGTTCTATAACAAGAATGAAAAAACCATTTAATGTCCGTGAATGAATTGCGTAGTTCATGGGGATTAAGTGCAAATAAATAGGGAAATGAGTTTTGATGGACTTCAAATTGAAGGTTTCATGGTGACAGAATGGGATCCCCAATTTGGTCTTAAGGTTGGTAACTAAAGCCTATGGTTAGCCTTCGGGTGAAGGGTGAGTGGGAGCTCCGAAGTGAGAGCCGGTATCCTCCCAGCCTAGCCTTAGATTTATTAACTAAACTTAAGATATGGCAATGTTCTTTACCTGCTTGGAAGAGGGGGTACTCTTTTAAAGGTAAAGAAACAAATATGCTCATATTTGGCACAACACAAATAATTATCATTCTTCATCATCCACACATAATAATCTTTATGCAGGAAGAAAGACACTTTTCATATAGAAGTATCTTATAAATCACATAAGTTAGTGTGTTTGTAAGTTAATATAGTTCAGTAATTATAAGTAATTGTAGTAGCTTTATTATACTTTGCATTAATTAGTGGTAATAAACTTAAGTGATTGTTACATTGGGTATTGGATTTTAGTGCTATATTATCTGATTTAAAGAACGTTCACCTCCCTGTGGGATCGATAATAATGACTCCATTAGAGCTCTGTATTACTTTCTACGATACGTACACTTGCGTTGAATTTGTGACTTTACTAAATCATTCTAAATATATAAATTCGACTTCATAAATTCTTGCTTAATATATAAAGTTGCGGTCAGTGATATTGCACTTTAAAGAAAGGTATTTTACATGATTTATTGCAGGTATGATGATTTTAGGTGATTGGAACGAAAAGATGCAAAAAGGAACGAATTCGGAGCAAAAAGGAGCAAAATGATGAAAAAGTGTTCTGGCGCCGCCGGCGCCCAAATCCAGAGACTCTAGCAATTAATTGGCACGATAGAGCGCCGCCGGCGCCCAAAGTCGGTGGAATTCAAAATTTAAGAGTTTTGGCGAAATTTTGAAGGGATGGCTATGGAACCTCTTGGGATTTCGTCCCTAATTCTTAAATAACTGATTTTGGACAAGAGAGGGGGGCTTCTCTTGCATTCTATTGCTCTCTCTTAGTGTTTTATTGTGTGTTAAGTGTTAGGGTTTAGTAGAGTAGTGTGTAGAAGTGAGGATTTATGAGGAATTCTTCTCTAAGGAGTGAAGGAGAAGAAGTAAAGTGAGAGATTGCTTCTTCCTTTCCATTCTAAAGAGAGAAACAAGTGTTGTAAAGAAGAGAGAAGAGGATTCAAAGGAACTTTAAATAGATTACATTGGGGAAGAGAAAGAGATAAATTGTATTTTCTTTTGTGGTTTGTATGACTATTCTTTTATATATAAAATCTATGTTTTGTTATATCTTCTCCATGAATTCTGAGTAGTCTTCTTTGTCTTTCTTCTTGCTTAGAGATGTGATGATGGTTTAATGTGGATTTAATGTGCTTTTAATGTATTGAAGAGATTTTGATGGTTTTTCATTTAGAACTTAATTTACTTTCGATTTGACCAATTGAAATGTTAAAATATGTTGTTGAACATTAAGTTTGAAAGGATTTAATGTCCTACAATAATAATGAAAGATTGATTCAATTTCCATGGATGAATTGCGTAGTTCATGGGAATTGCGTGCAGATAAATAAGGAAATGTGTTTTGAAGGACTTCAATGTGGAGATTTCAGGGTGACAGGCTAAAATCCCCAAATTGGTTCTAAGATTAGTAATTAATATCAAAGGTTAGCCTTCGGGTGAAGGGTGAGTGGGAGCTCCGAAGTGAGAGCCAGTATCTTCCCAGCCTAGCCTTAGAGTTAATGATTAAACTTAGAATATTTCAATGTTCTTTTTTATTTAGAGGGCGTACTCTTCTAAAGGTAAAGAATCATCTATGCTCCTATTTGACACAATAAATTAGATAACTGATCCATATCAATCCACACATCATATTCTCATTGCAAGAAGAAAGATTCTTTTCTCAGATATATTAAAAATTATTCAAATACTTAGTTTAGTATGTCTGTTAGATAATTCTTTTTTCATGTTATTAGAAGTAAATGTAGTTTAGTTAGTTGTTTATGTTTTCTGCATAGTAGTAGTAGAAGTAAGTGTTGAACTTTAATTATAATTAGAGTATAGGATTTCAGTGCTTTTTATAACTTTTGAAACTTTTACTTTACTTCAACTTAAAATCTCCCTGTGAGATCGATAACTAGGACTCCATTAGAGCCATGTATTACTTGATACAATACATATACTTGCGTTGATTACACAGACTTTACAAAATCATTATAAATATATAAATTTGTCATAAATTATTGCATATATATAAGCCCCTCACGATCAAGTTTTTGGTGCCGTTGCTGAAGCTTAAAATCTTCTTACAGTGGCAATAAATTCTTGCATTTAAATATATAAAATTAAAGTCCATGTGTATCAAGGTGTAGCTGAGATGGCTGCTTTGAGGGAGTCTATCTGAAATGCTATCTGTATTTACTGATTGACCCATTATTTTTTATTTATCAGACTATATATTTTTTGTATGTATTTTGTTGTATTGTAAATTTGGAATTTATGATTTTATTATGTATTAAGCTTATTTCATTGATTCTTTTGAATTTATAATACTCACATGTTAGAGATTGTTTTTTCTTTCTTTGTTTTTTTTTTCTTGTGTGGGTTTGTGAGGTCAATGATGAATGATGAAAATTATGACCATATGAGTTCTTTTGGATGGTCAGTTTGTTTTTGTTTTTAGTGTTGCATGTGAAATCCTAATAAAGATATACTCTCTTCTTTTGGTCCATCGGATTATGAGAATTTTTTGTGGATAGCCTTTTTTGGTGATATGCACATCTATCACATGACGCTCGTATCTTGTTAGTATTGCTTGTGAAATAAAAATGATGGCAAGCTAGGTCCTCTTTTCTTTTCAGTGCATATGTATATGAGTATTTACTGGATGACTTCTTTTGTTGATAGACTCATGTATCCCAGGAAGTTCATCCCCGTGGGTTAAAGACAACCAGGAACTCTTTTTTTTTTCAAGATCAACTATCTCCTTATAGTGACAAACTCGTGTGTTGGTTTAGTTAGTTGTTTGAGACCGCACACTCACATTTTTTTATTTATGCTGTTTTATTCGATAAGGTTTTTGTTGAATTCAATCGTGTTCTAGATATCTAGATCTTAATTTAATTTTCTGATCAGACAAATGATTTTTCTGTTTTTTACCTCTATACCAACGTGAGCTTTAGGATTTCAGTGACCTCCTGAGTTGTATTGTGTTACTGGAGATTACAGGTTCCCTTACTTCATGTCAGGCTCACAGCAACGAGTGATAGTTCTACGGTTACCACAAGGGCGTTTCAGCGAGGTGCAGTTTTTTCCATTGGGTCGATAATCAAGCATATTCAATAGCTGAAAGTGATCGGGCTCCAATGGTTTCCCGGGAGGACAGTGCAACTGATGACATACGTCGTCAGGCTTTTAACATCAACATTTTAATAATTTTAATTATTTTTGTAATTATTTTTCTCTTTATTTATTAGTTTTGATAGTCACGCGTAAGTGAAGACTGCATCTTATTTTTTAAACTGACATGTATTGGTTTTCTGCTTCATTTGTATCAATTATTTTGCCCAGACACTTATGTTGCAAATAACATTACTTAACTGAAGCAAAACTGTTATTTATTCAGAAACAACTGCAAATAAGTTGTTCTGAATAAGTCTCCACAAACAATCGATTAGGCTTATCAGGACAATATGCAGATTATCATATAGTTAAGATAACCTGTAAATATACATATTATAAATAATCTACACCTGCCCCAAACAAACCCTAAATAGTAATGTTAGCAGTGCAAATGAGGCCCAAAACTTGCGCAAAGCTGTCCATTAGGCCAACGGTCCACTAAAAATGAAAATAAAATTTTTGATTGTCTTGCTCACTACAACATGATATCATAGCCATGTAACCACATTATGGCCAATTTGAGGATAGTCGAAGTGAGAACTAAGTATTTTTTTTTTCTTTCTAAATGCTAATTAATTAATAGTAAATTTTAAGTACTCCATTTTAAAAAGTTCACCCATTCTATCCTTCCTCGCCACCCACATGCATGGTGGTTATAACGCCGCTTCTCGAGCCTTCACCATCTCCCGTTCCGGAGTCGCGCCGATCGCGAAAGGCAACCATATTTCCCCAGGGCTTTCCCACTAATTATTGTATGGTTTCCGTGTGCAGCCGATCCAAGTATCCTGCATTTTTATTGGACTCACGTTAACCAAAGTGTTCCTTCCAACCAGAGTCAGCGTGCATTTATTTCACTCTGGCTTGCGTTGCCCGAAACCTGAGGCGCTTTACAATAAATGAAGATTGTCTCAACTACCCAATTTTCAAGTCGTTCTCCCTCGCTCTCTTCTATCTGAATCCAGCTGCGGTGGTTAGCAGTTACCTTGTTACCTGTGAGATGGATGAGGAAGACCCATTTCTCCTGTCTTCCCAACCCTCGAGCTCCGAGATCGAAGACAGCCACCCCGCAGCCGAGGATGCCGACGGACGCCACGGCGCCGCCTCCTCCTCCTCGTCGAAGTTGCCGGCTCATTTCGCAGGCCGGAAATCTATGCTCAACCGCTCCAAGAACGCTCCGACCATGAAGAGCCTGCGAACCCTTTCTTCTGAAGTCAACGATGCTTACTCCAAGAAGCAGCCGAGGTCCGGCCCATCCATTGCTATCCTCAAATACGCTGCCGCTCTACTCCTTCTATACCTGTCTCTTGGAGTGCTCATCTATTCTACAAATTCCGACGGCTACTCTGGTATCGAAACCCATCCCACTGTGGACGCCCTTTACTTCTGCATCGTCACTCTCTGCACCATCGGCTACGGCGACATCGCTCCCCTCACCCCGATGACGAAAGCCATCTCGTGCATTTTTGTCCTCGTCGGCTTCGGCATCCTCGACGTGCTCCTCTCTGCTGCTGTATCCTATCTTCTTGATCTCCAAGAGAGCCTCATTCTGGCCGCTGGCGCACGTGGCGAGGTTGCCTATGTCTTCGACGCCGAGAAGGGGCGGATGAGGATTCGGATGAAGGTGGGGATAGCGGTCGGGGTAGTAGTTTTGTGTGTTGGGGTGGGGACGGTGGCGCTACACTGGCTAGAGGAGTTGGATTTGATTGATTCGTTTTATTTGTCGGTGATGTCGGTGACAACAGTGGGTTATGGGGATAGAGCGTTCAGGACTTTGAAGGGGAGGATTTTTGCTTCCTTCTGGCTTCTAGTCTCGACGCTGGCAGTGGCGAGGGCCTTCTTGTATTTGGTGGAGGCCAGAATCGACAGGAGGAACCGAAGAATCGCAAAGTTGGTGCTTCAGAAGGGCTTGACGGTGGAGGACTTGATTGCTGCTGATATCAATCATAATGGATTCATCAGGTACGAGTTGCTTCCGTTTTTCTCTTTTCTTTTTAGTATTTTATTTTTTATTTTAATTTAAATATTTTTCTTGGCGATTAGTTTGCTTATTGAGAACTCGTCAATTCTTTATTCTTATAGATGCTTCCTCGAGAAAATTATCATTTGACATGTTTTTTGAGATATTTCTAAATAAGAAATACTTCATATTTAAATTAAAGATCATCCATGGACCTTATTTCTATAAGTTTATAGTTAAATTGACTATCTAAATTCTAAACAAGACAAACCCAAAGATACTAAAATTGATTCTAGATTAATTCATTAAAACACTTTGTGAGGCTTCGGTTCATTAATTGAATGGTAAATAAACTTCATATTTGACATACATATAGTCAAATCGACCGTCTCGATGAAAAAATTCAGCAAACCTAAGCTTGTTTGATTCTGAGGTCATTAAAACCTTTAAATCATTAAAAAATCTTCTGTGATTAAGGAGGATCAATATGAGTTGTCCAATTAAATGCTTATGGGAGTTATTTGCTAAAAAAACAAATGCTACTCCCCCAAAGGGTATAAGACCCCCTTCTTCACTTGGGAGTAGAATTCTAGCGTTGTTTTATACTAAATACTCAGGGATAATTTTCGGTCTCCGTAGTTCTAATCGCTGCTCATCAGCTGTGCTGCTCGCTTCAATTAGCGACCCCTATTTGTAACGTTGTATAAAATATATGGTTGTAACGCATAACGCTGTGTTGAAGATCCGATGAATTTTTCCATACTTTTGAAATTTTCCTTACGTTATATATGGATAAGTATTATAACTGGTTTAAAATTGTAACCTTGCTCTTCTAATTGTGATAAAATTGTGTATTTTTGAAATTACACAATTTTAGTTGATTATTTTAACAATAGTTTTGTCTCGTGCTTTTTTTCTTTTTTTGATATTTCCACGTAAAAAATCCTAGTGTCTTCTTCTACTGCTCTTCAATTATCTATGTGTGTTGGATTTTTGTGTAACACTAAGACATTAATTTATTACTCTACCACCCTGAATTTTTAAGCACACAACAGTTTGACACAGTCGGTGGGAAATGTAGTCATGATGATAGAAGTCTACATTTCTTCTATGACTAACAAATACAACACGCGAGTTTCTCGTTCTAACACCCGCCTTTCCTGAGCATATGCTTGTAGTCCGGGATTCCAAGCCTTTGCTCCGTCTTCCAACAATAAAAATCACCTTGCTTGTGACGATGTCTTGTCTTTGCCCTTTGAGGCTAGCATACAAAGAATAGATGAATCTCAAAATGAGATTCTTCAGCTTTTATGTGAAACTCGACAACCAGTCATAACACAAGCGAGTTTCATCTACCTTAAGATCAACCATTAATTAGAGATCTCCATATAGGGTTGCTCCATCGACAACACCTCCTCATACTAGAGTTCTTCGTCAACTAGGCCAGGAAGCTGTTTTTCTTGATATTGCTAATTTCGCGCACCCATCTCGTACAACCAAACTAAATTGCAACCCTCTAACACTTTTAGAATTTAGCTCAACTACAACATGTAATTCTTGATGAGCTATGACGTATGATTCAAGAACTTTTTTAAGAGACAAGTTATTTTTATGCTTGTAGTTCACAAGAGTATTCGCCGTTTGGTCGATATGATCCTCCAAGAACCTATTCAGTTATTCCAATAGGATTCAAGCTTCCAAGCATTCACTCTTATAATTGGGTGGGTCGTCTGACTGATATGACCACCTTGACCATTATAGTACCATCGTACATATACGACAAGCCGTTTGATACACTACTCTATCAAGTTTTTCCTACCGCCCTTAAAGGTCAAGCACATGCATAGTTATATTCACTCCCAAAAGAAACTATTCATAGTTATGATAAACTTGCTAGACTCTTTGTGAAATAATTTTAATAAATAGAAGAATTATGAAATACCCCTAATCTTTATGAAATTCGTCAAGGTTAAGGATATAATTATTTGAAAATATTTTTAAAGATTATCTACTGAGGCTCGTCAAATTTCAGGAGTGGCTCTCGAGTTTTTAATAGGAGGGTTACGTTCTGGGCCCTTTTGCTCATCATTATATCAAGAGACATTTCACTCCTACAATAGCCTCATCCATCACATTGAGGCCCAAATCACCCTACTGATGAAGCTATTCATGCACATCGAAGACAAATTGAACAATCATCTATCAAACATAAATACACTCTTGGAGAAATTACACAAACTGTAAATGGAAGAAAGCAATGTCAACAGATGAAAAATGTTATCGGTCTATGACATCCAATCATACTCTATTGAACACATCAAGAAGTAATATTTTAATGGAGATTCAAAATTTTGAATACCTTTAGTGGTCAAAAGCATTTAAAAATCTAAAAGGAGGGGACCAATCTCAATATTATTATTTCACCATTCAAAAGGGTATTTAACAAAAAGATGCTTCATTTAAAGAAAAAATTTGAATGTTTGATAGTTCATTTTCACATGGATCATTACTTACAATAGCGAGGTAAGACGAATAAGAAGAAAATTATCAGAATTATTGAATGAAGAGTACCATTACAACTTATCTTATCTTTACAACAAACTTGTTAATTCTAACTTAGAATTTTCTAGTTTTATTTCTTAGAAGAATCTCTCTTTTGTTTTTATTTTTAGTGACAAAAAATTATCATTGAATTAACTTCTTAACAATGAATCTTTTTTATTATCAGAGAGTACTTTAATAAATGATATTGCCTATTATAAAACATCTGGAAGGAAAGTGGTGGACACAGTCTCCGCTCATACCTCTGAAAGACACGCTCATGAGGTTTTCTCGATGCTTTAAGGGAAAATGATAGACACAGTTTTAACTTATACCTTGGAAGATACGCCCATGAGGTAGTCACGATGAGAGGCTAGTAGTGAACACTTTTCTCACTAGAAAGTTTTTTTTATTGATGAAAATATTTTATAGCATTCAAGATTTTTTATAGATAAGATCTCCACTCATACTCCTGGAAGACACCGAGTTGGTTAAATGTTAATGTGGATGGTGCTCTTTGTCATGATAGGGTCGGTACGAGTGATGAAACTGGTATGCTAATTTTGGCTATGGGACATCAGGTGACACATTCAGATAGCGGGGTGGTTGACTTCAAGCCATTCTTGCCATCATACACGTGGATATGGGAAGTACGGGGCCTTATTAAGGAAGGGGATAATAACAAAGTGCTGGATTTTATGAGACAATCGATGATTCAGAAGACATTGATAGACTACCAGATGCTTGGTTACTCTTTGGCTTTCATTACTTCTTTTAGACAAGTTCTTTTTCATTTTGTTCCTAGAAAGCTCAATAGAGCTTTTGTACCCAAAGGGCCCTTTCTCATAGTTTTTTCTTTTGATACAGTCCCTGAATATTAGAGCTACCATTCTCCGCGATGATAGGGCCTCTTGTGCACATGTCCGAGGACTTGCTTTTTGTACTATTTTTTATGTTTAATGCAAAATGCACATCCTTCAAAGAAGACACACCTATTAAGTATTCTCGATAGAAAGCTATTAGTAAATAAGTTCTTTATTAGCAAGACTCCATAAGAGCAAGTAGTTGATAGGAACTCCACTAAAAAAATCTCAAAATACTATAAGTCTCAGAGGGTACATATATACTAAAAAATCTCATAAATTTGTAAGTCTCAGAAAGTACATATACACTAAAAAATCTCAGAAAGCAATAAGCCTTGAAATATGTACACTAAAAGATCTCAGAATGCTATGGGCCTCAAAAGGTACATTTATATTTGAAATCTTTATAAAACTATAAGCCTCAAAAGGTATAAGTACACAAAAAAAAAAATCTTAGAAGGCTATAAACCTAGAAGCTACATGCACACTTAAGAAATCTCAAAGGGTTATTAGTCTTGGAAGATTTAATTTACTCAAGAAGCTAAACAATCGCATAAGAATCTCAGAAGGTATAAGCCTTAGAAGATCAATATCACTATGTTGCAACTGGGGGGCAATATATTTATTGAACTATATAGGATCCGTGTCAAGACTTATTATAATTTTGTCTTCTCTTAGGAAAATTATAAGAAATCATCATTCTTACATTAAGCAATATCTCAAAAGAAGTGGTAACAACAACCCAAAAGCAGAGACAACAACACCCCAAAAGGCGAGACAGTCATAAAGGATGGGCAAGTACAACCCAAAAGATAGGACAAAAACAACTCAAAAGAAGGAGAAAGAATAACCCAAACGATGAGGTAATAATAGCTTAAAAGATGATAAATAATAGCCCAAAAGGAGGCCAATAATAGCCCTAAATATGGGATAATAATAACCTAAAAAGTTGGGTAACAACAACACAAAAAATGAGGCAACAGTACATGAAAGAGACTCTTACCTTTCGAGAGGAGGTATCTATTGTACCTCTCTCGATGACCCTATTTATAGACCAAAATTTGGAATTTTTGCTTCAAGAAATAGAATATTCAAATCTTATTTTTGCTTCAAGAAATAGAATATTCAAATCTTATTTTTGCTTCAAAAACTATTTATGGGCAGCCGTGCGTACTCGCATGCAAGCGCACACATAGTTATACAAGCAATTTGTCGCTCAGTTTCCTGCCTTGCATAGGAGTCATCTCTGGATTTTTCTCGAAAAGATACGTCTTGTACAAATAGGATTGGCTCCTTTGAAATAGCCACTTGATTTGTTTGTCTTTTAGAGCCATTCATGGAGGTAGAACTTTCCCACCTCAGAGGTTGACTTCTATTATTTATTCTGAATTTGAATTTTAATCTGGAGCGACTGCTTTAGAGCTAACACTAGCTGGTTATTCCGCAAGCATTTCATGATTTGATAGTTCCAACTCAATCACCATCGATATCCCCTCAAAGTGCAAAATATGAGTATCACTATTCGAATCGTTATTGTTGTTGTCTTTTAACCCATCTAAATTATGCATGATTTGAGAATTCTTAATGAGATTGAAATTATTATCATAGTTAGTTTGGTTGTTTACAAAATATCATCGTTAAAAATAGTGAAAAATAACCGAAATTGTGACTTTTAGTATCATAAGTTCTCGAAGGAACGAAAAAGAAATCATATAGAGTTATTAGATTGAGGGATTTTCCCTTATATCCGCAACAACCAATCTAGAAGAAGAAGCAACCTCTACTCTACTCTTGTTCTCTTCGATCTTCTCGATCACTTCGATCATAATTGATAGTGTTGACTTAGCAAGTTTTCTCCTTTGATTGAATGCTTGGACCAAAGTAGTCTAAATTTTGTCGAGAATTTTCTTTGATGTCTTCGACCAGATCGTGCTCCAACTATCTCCATCTTCTTACATATTAATGGGAACAACCACATCAACTGAAATAAAATTGATTGAACCTTTTTCAAGTTATTTCAAATATTGTTTAAATATCTTTTGGGGCTATGATTTTTCCAACTTGAAGTTGTACCTCAATCAGTCCTTCAAATGGAAGAAGCTTAGTGTAGCTAATCATTTGATGATATGGGCAGGATATTCTTTTCTTTTGACCTCTCTGCTTCTTTGCTTTGCCAATTTGAACTCCAGCGTCTTAATCTTGTTCTAGAACATCTTTTCAACTTCTTCCATTTTTAAGGAATAAACCTTATTCATTTAGTTGTCATTTGTAGGACCTATCCTTCTATTTGATTGACAGAGCTTTGTTGTGGCGATTGCAGACATTATTGATATTGAGGCTACTGAATATACTACTTAGGTTGGATTCAACGGATGTTCTACTGTTGTTGCTGCTATTGCTCGGGTTGTATCTACATTGGCTGCTTTCCTTTTTCAACATCAGACAGGTTCTCCTAGAGTTCTTTTCAAAGGCGTTGACCTGCTTCGGCTTGTTAGATTTCTCTAAGAAATTTAGCTGCTTGACCTCTTCATTCATAAAATCTTAAGAAATATATTTGTCTTGTGTTACATAAAAAAAGGCAAATGTAACATGATTATAAGGATAAATTCTCCAAGATGGAACAAAAGCCCCAAAATCTTATGATTGTGAGGAACTCTTAAAAATATATCTTTTATAATGATGATCTTGACATTTTTTTAGTTATTAAAAGATATTTTCGGATTAAAATTTTGATTTTAGGGATTTTAATTTTAGGGATAAGTGAAGTAAAATATTTCTTTATTTGTATAAAATATGAAATAATAAAAAAGATAGATTTGTTATTAATATTAGTAGATCAATGAATGTATATTTATGTGTACTTGCTAGGCTAAACCTTTCGTTTGAGCCTCTTTCTGATTCTTTGAATGCTAGGTATACCTTTTTGCCTATGACCACTAGATGTCTAGTCCCCATCAAATTATATAGCTATTAAGATAAAATTTGATTTGATTAACATAATAAATTCTTTTAGGAAGACACTTGACATAGTCAAAATCAATTAATACGAGAAACATATTTTCTTCAGGCATTATAATTAAACTCGAATTATGGAGGTCTATATTGGAGTCTAATGGCCTTTGTTTAAGTAGAACTCAAACTGAATACATGGAATATATTTTAGTAATAGTAGCTCTAGCGACAGAAAGGTAATATTGGTTGATCAAATTATTAAAATGTGTGAACGATTTAAATTTCTCAGGTCTATTATTCAAAGTAATGGTCATATAGATGGTGATGTTAATAATAGAATTCAAATTGGATGGTTGAAGTGGAGGAATGCTTCGGGCCTATTGTGTGATAGAAAAGTACCGCTTAGGCTGAAAGAAAAATTTTATATGATGGTGGTGAGACTTGCAATGCTCCATGGTGTTGAATGCTGGCCTTTAAAAGAGAAGCATAATAATAAGTGTTGCTGAGATGAGAATGATTAGGTGGATGAGTGGCTTTACACTTGGTGAGAAAATGCGAAATGAATGTATCCGTGATAGGGTTGGTGTAGCTCCAATGACGGACAAAATTAGAGAGATTCGCCTTAGATGGTTTGGTCACATTAAACGTCGACGATCTGATAACTCTATTAGGAGAGTAAATGTTTTAGATTTGACTTATGTTAAGAAAGGCAGAGGTAGACCTAGGAAGACTTGGGCTTATTGTATAAAAAATGATCTTAATTTATTAGAATTAAATGAAAATATGACACTAAATAGGAAGCAATGGAGAAAAAGGATTCATGTACTCGTCCCTACTTAGTGGGATTAAGGCTTTGTCGTTGTTGTTGTTGTTGCATTATAATTGAAGTATCAAACTGATCTTTGCCAAACTAATGACGAATGAACTCTAGGTTACACAACACAGGACTAGTACAACAACAACAATAACAAAACCTTAATTCCACTAAGTGTGGTCGGCTACATGAATCCTTTTTCTCCATTGCATCCTATTTAGTGTCAAATTTTCATTTAATTCTAATACATTAAGATCATTTTTTATGCAAGAAGCCCAAATCTTCCTTGGTCTACCTTTTCCTAGGTCTATCATTTTGGACAACACTAGTCCTTGGACAACACAGGACTAGTGTTGTCCAAAATTAGTCTTCTACCCTATTAACTACTCGAATTGATTATGTCTAGCTCTGCATATTTAGATAATATTTTACAATTCATAATCCACTACTTGATTTATATGTTTCTCCTAATGACACAAGTTCATTAAGCACAAATTTTGATGATGCATTAGGTTTCCCATCCACTATTGATAGCCATTTTAATGAAATTGGGCCCCTACATGACCCAAATACCTCATATAAAAAGCCTTCCCTACTTGTGGGTTAGATGTCGATCATGCTTTTCATATCATTGGGTGATACTAAAGTGCCCCTTGAGATACTCACACTTTGGATGATTCTTTCACACCTACAAAGTTTAAAATTTTGTAGTTGGATATTGAGACATTGCTTATCTATATGTAGATGCCTAAGCTTCAAGATGTTCTATGGTATAAGCTTCAAAATCAACAAATTACACAAAATAAGATATATTTTATTAAGCTCATTGTATATAGTAAGAAATATATAATAATACTTATTAATATATTAGAATGTGACATGTTAATATTTTAAAATGACTAAAGCAATGAATTTGTCAAGATAAGAAGTAACTTATTAGCATTCAAACATCAAAGTATAAAATAAAAAAATGAATACAAATTTCAAAGTACGACACGATAATTTAGTAATCCAAAATAAATTCAATAAAATTAGACTCTCTTACACTATTATTATCATCCATCTAATTGAGATATGTTAAGCCAGCCACTAAAGTTAAAATTTTTAAATTCAAAAGTTCCTATTACTCTCATCACTTAATAAGTTTTCATTAGAATTATTAGTGTAATGGTTTACTTCTCCCTTATCCAAAATTTGATCAATATTCTCTCATTTATTCTCATCTTAGACCTTAATTAATAATAATATTAATTAAAATTAAAATATAGCTATGTTGATAGCAACAAAGTTAATTACATTTTTTATTGCGTATATATGTTAGGAATATTTATTGCGGTTATTTTATTTATATCTATTTTAAAAAGAAAATCATATATCTATTGGTATACACCTCACCAGAACTGATTTGAGATGCACTTTGAGGCTGACCTCATATTATGTGTGGTGTGAGGCTCATGTAATACCTAACGGGGAGTAAGCCTCATGTCAAATTTTTCAAAAGCTTTGAGATGAGTCTCATATGACACGCTTTTAATCCATCCACCTACATATACCTTTTTACTACTTGAGGCAATGCAATCTTGAATAAGAGTAGATAAACTAAGATATATTTTGGCCAACCCCCCATTCTAAGAGGAAATTTTACCATCGCCCATTCCAATTTTGTTATATTTTGAACTTGCAACTAGTTCTAATTAATTTATCTGATATAACTTTTTTATTTTCTTATGTGTCATCTTGTTACTAATACATGAGAATTCTTGTTATTGAGTCTTTTTTTTTTTTTAATTTATCATTTTCAGCCATCTTGATATTGGATTACTTATGCTCTATAATACGCCAAATATGTGACCTTATAATTGATTGTTAAATGAAACTACATGTGCAAAACTCTTGTAAAAAACATTAGTTGTTGCTCTATAACTTGGGCTTATTGCATAAAAATGATCTTAATTTATTAGAATTAAACGAAAATTTGACACTAACTAGGACGCAATGGAGAAAAAGAATTCATGTTGCCGACCCCACTTAGTGGGATTAAGGCTTTGTTGTTGTTGTTGTTGCTCTATAATTTGGGGAAGCTTGGTGTTTAATCCATAATTTTATATTTTAATATTTTATTGTAAAGAATACAATGAAAAATTTACATAGAATTAGATTTGGGCACTTAAAAGACGGAAATAAAATTAATTTCATGAGTAAAATTCAAGATTTCATGATTTGAAGTATCCATGAAGAAGTTTTGTTGCTTTATAATTAGTTGAAGCTTGGTGTTTGATCCATTATTTTAATATTTTTATATTTTATTGTAAATAATACATTGAAGCATTGTCATATAATTAGATGGGAGCACCCAAAAGACAAATAAAATTATTTTACGAGTAAACAACAAGATTTCATGATTTGAGGTATTCATGAAGAAGCTAATTTTATGTAGGATAAAATGACAAGTACTATTAAACAAGTGGTAAAAGATGTACTTCGAGAATTAAAAAGAAAATTTTTTATAAATAATAATAGTGGGTGGTGGAACAATAATGTGGAAAAAAAAATAAAATATTAAAAATTGTGCTATAAAAATTAGTTGAAATTTATAAGCTTAGAGAATTGGTAAAAATATAAGGTGGCCCGTAACTAGTCTAAGAAAATAATTTGTAACGCTAAAAATTCTACTTATTAATCTTTAAAATGGATTAAGTACTAACGAGAGTAAAAAATATATGTATGAACTAGCCAAATAAGATAAAATAATAAAGATGAAAATAAAAATGTGCATTTCTTAGATGAACATATTTAAAATAGGTGAGTGAGTTATTTTGATAAACTTTTCAATGAAGTTCTTAAACATATAATGACCTTAATGATTTAATATGGTTTGTAATAATAAAATATTTTATTTTTACCGTCGCATTAGTAAAACAAAATTTGAGGCTCTAAAAAACCGACGGTGGAAAATCAGTCCCGATTGAATTGTGGAAATATTTAGGGAGATTTTAGAATATCTTGGCTTATTAAGCTCTTTAATATTATTTTAAATGCTAAAAAGACACATAAGAAGTGGATGAAGAGTATTTTGGTCCCTTTTTAAAGAATAAAGGGGATGCGAATGATTTTGTAAATTATAAAATATTAAGTTGATGTGTCATACTTCAAAATTATGAGAGAGGGTAATTGAACATTGGTTAAGACATGATACAAAAAATTCTCATAACCAGTTTAGATTTATGCCAGGCAGGTCTATTATGGAAGCTATACATTTATTGCGAGGATTGATGGATATGTATAGAGAAATTAAGGAGGATCTTCATATGATTTTTATTGATTTAGAAAAAGCTTACAATAAGGTTTCAAGAGAAGTCTTTTGGAGAATTCTAGAGAAGAAAAGTTTCAATATGATTTATATTCAAGTCATTAAAAATATGTATACTAGGGTTATTACTTATGTTTGAACAGAAGGAGGATTGACCATATATTTTCTTATTTCAGTTGGATTACACCAAGGATAGGCTCTAATCCCATATCTCTTTGCGTTAGTTATGGAAGCTCTTATCGGACATTTACAAAAGGATGTACCTTGGTGTATGCTTTTTATGGATAAGAGTAGTGAGAGAGTTTAGAAAAACTTGAATTATGGAGGTCTATGATCCACTGAAAATTGATAGTTTTTTAATGTCTATTTCATACCTGTTTTTAATGATATTGTATTTTAAAGAAATGTATTTTTCATGATTTCTTGCAGGTACAATGATTTTAGGCCTTTGGAGCAAAAGGAAGCGAAAATGAGCAGATTTGGAGCAAAATTGTGCAAAAGTACATTTTGTTGAACTAGCGTTGAACGGCGCTGTCACCAGCGTCGGACCGCGCCAATGTACAGAGATTTTGGACCAAAAGGAGGAAAATAGCATCGGACGACGCCCTATCCTGCGCCGGACCGCGCCCTATCCCGATTTTAAACTAGATTCAATGTATTTGGCCTGATTTTGGAGGGATGCTTGAAGAAACTCTTGGGAAAGCAGTTATAGCCGAATTTAAACTATTTTGGAGCAAAATTTAGAGAGGGGGAGAGAGTTTAGAGTGTGAGGGAGTGAAGAGTGAGTGTCTTTTCATTTTGTTTAGGAAATCTAGGGTTTGTGTGTTCTCTTCTAAGGAGTGTAGGAGGAGAGGGAAAGTGAGAGATTTCTTCTTCGTTATTTAAAGAGAGAATTGTGTGTTATTGTGAAGAAATAAGAGGAGTCAAAGGAAATTTTTGAGATTCGCTTGGGGAAGAGTTTGCGATAAATTGTATTTTCTTTACTCTGTATGACGTTACTTTTATATATATAATTCATGTTTTGTCATCATTTCCTCATGAGTCTTGAGTAGATTTATTTGTCTTCCTCCTTTTCATGTGATGTGTTGATGTTGTGATATGAAAATGATGTGCCGATTTATTATAGAGAATTTGTGATGACATTTTCACTTCGTACTTCATTTACTTTTTGATCTAACCCATTAAATTGTTAAAACTTGTTGGGAAACATATGTTCCGAAAGGATTATGAGTTCCACAACAAAAGTGAATGTCACATTCAATTTCCATGAACGAGTGTCGTAGTTCATGGGGGTTGAGTGCAAATAAATAGGGAAATATACTTTGATGAGTGTATAATTGGAGATTTCAAAGTGGCGGATTGAAATCCTCAATTTGGTCCTAGAGTTTGGAAACCAAAGTGAGAGTTAGCCTTCATGGGAAGGGAAGTGAGAGTGCATGGAGTGAGAGCCAGTATCCTCCCATCCTAACCACGGATTTGAGAACTGAACTTAGGATTAACAAATGTTCTTTATGCGCTTGGAAGAGGACAAAGAATAGGAATGCTCCTATATGGACAATAAATTTGCATTAGTGATCTATGTCACAAAAATAATCATATTATTATTGGAGAGGAGGAAGATTTTTCTTACAACTGAACTTTGTTATAAATTTAGTCTTGTGTTAGTTAAACTTGCTAGAAAGTTATAACGTACTTTGATAGAATTAGTAACTACAACTGTTTGTTTCTATATTAAGATTAGTAATTACTTGCAATTGTGTTGTGATTCGAGAAGTGATTTTTGTGTTATGTCATAAAATTAATTGCCTCCCTGTGTGATCGATATCTAAGACTCCAGTAGAGCCTTGTATTACTTGAGCGATATGTATACTTGCGTTTAATTGTGTGACTAAATAGAAAACTAAATCAATATATATATATATATATATATATATATATATATATATATATATATATATATATATATATATATAAATCTAAGTTTATAAATTTTGACAGTTTAAAATAATCGCCCCAGTCTACATTAGAGTCTAAAGGTCTTCGTTTGAGTAGAGCTAAAACAGAATAAATGAAATGTAATTTTAGTAGAAGTAGCTCTAGTGGCAGAGTTGTAACTATTGGTGATGAAATCATTAAAAGTTGTGAATGTTTTAGATATCTCGGATCTATTGTTAAAGTGATGCCGATATAGATGGAGATGTTATTAGTACAAAACAGGTTTGTTGGTTGAAGTGAAGGAATGCATGGGGTCTATTTTGTGATAGAAAAGTATTGCTTATGCTTAAAGAAAAATTTTATAAGATGGTGGTGAGACCTACAAGGCTGTGTGGTTGATCTTTAAAAGAGAAGCATAAAACCAAGTTAAGTGTTGCTGAGGTGAAAATGCTTAGGTGGATGAGTTGCTTGACGCATAGAGACGAAATGCAAAATGAATATATATGTGGTAGGGTTAGTGTAGCTCCAATAGTGAACAAGATCACCGAGTCGTCTTAGATGGTTTGGTCGTATTAAATGTCGACCATCTGATGATCTGGTTAAGAGAGTAGATGTATTATAATCAACATATATTAAGAATGGCAGAGGTAAACCTAAAAAGGTTTGGGCACATTGTATAAATATTGATCTTAATCGATTAGAATCAAATGAAAATATGAGACACAATAAGACGCAATGTAGAAAAATGATTTATGTAGCCAACCTACTTAGTGGGATAAAGGTTTGTTGTTGTTCCTGTTATTGT